>OX439135.1:9303824-9456324 GCA_949318235.1 Ecdyonurus torrentis
TCACATCCGCTTCCGTTTCTACTTGCTACGCATGCGCAGTACGTCGAAACGGAAGAGGATGTGACTGAAAATGCTTATAGTCGTCCTCCAAACAGCTGCTCATTTATTAGTCATCGATGCTTGTAATCAGTGTAATTCTATCAACTTAATCATTCATAGGCTAAAATACTATACCTACATACATAGTTTAATCAATGATATTATGGTAATGCATTGAATTTTTCATATATATAATCGTAATTCCTTCGAAAAATTAATTACTTTATAACAATAATATTAATAATTACTTTTATATTTACATTTTATTATATTTTTTTCTATAACATCTAACAAAAATTTATATTATAAAAACATAAGTTTTTATTTATTCTTTTTTTTTAATAGTTTTTTTTTTTTAACTATGCAGATTAAATTGTTTCATGTAGTAATTTTGATAGTTATAAATTATGATTTATATTTATCGGAGAAAATAAATCAGTAGTCTTAAATAAAATATTTACCAATAAATTTATAAGCTTCTTCAAAATATTGTTTAATATTTTGACTGCAGTTATCAGTAGCTGGAATTTGTTTGGTTTGAAGTCTAGAGTTGAGTTGTGGACAATCTTGAGAACAATCTTCAGTAGTGATGGCTAAAATACGTGATATACCCAAGGTTTGAAGTAAATCACCATTTCTTGCATCTTTAGCATTGCCTAAGTAGAGATGTGGCAGAATGCGAGAGGTGGGATGGTTTTGTAAATTTAGTTCTTCACTCAGTTCATTGATTTCAGGATAGCTTGGAGCTGGTTGTTGTAGTAAGGTAGTATCGCAGTATTCACGGAAATTGCGTGAGAATTCACTATGCCCACCTGTAATCATAACAAAAAAAATATAATAAGTTAATATGTAACAAATTTATTTATTTAATAATAATAATGAATAAAATCATATTGATAATTCATAAACCCTGTTATTTTTGCTCCGGAAAATGGAAAAATGACAAACACCTAATTATGGGATTTCGCTTTTTTTTTTTTTTTTTTCTTTCTTTTTTTTTTTCTTTTGAAAAGGTAACAGGTTTACAAACAAACTTAATTAAACGATTTTAGTTTAAAGGCTCGTATTTCTGAGGTGGTACCAGTGAAAGTTTATGGTCTAATAATTATCCTATCCTTTAGCATTGCGGGACTGTTTTTTTTTTTTTTTTTTTTTTTTTTTTACTACTGCACAAAAATATTTAATAAAGGAATAGTTGACACATCTTCGCAAGTGTTTGAAGCTAATAGATTTTTTTTTTTAAATAATTTTTCATCACCGATAACTTCTATTCAAAAGCTACCTTACTTACTTTATACTTTTTTTTTTGTACTATGATGAAAGTCAAATGGTTTAAATATACATATATGATAAAAAAAAAAAAAAAAAAAAAAAAAAAAAATCCAAAATTCATGACTATATTAGTTAAAAAGGGAAAAAAAGTTATTGAAATTAAACTCGGGATTTATAAGCTTCAATTTTTAAGTATTCGTAACTCAAAATATTTATTGAACGTATTTATAATTTTACTATCAATTAGTATCAAAGTGGAATTTTTTTTTCATAATTAATAATCTTATAAAAAAATGGCAAGAACAAAAAAATTAAATAAGGGATCAATTGACAATATAATCAAACTGTTAAAAAGATTTATACGCTATAATAAAAGTAATAATGAAAAAGTGTAATTTGATAATACTTGTACATAAAATAAACAATATATTGGCAAAGCATCGTAAGTAAAATAAACTGGAACTGGTTTTTACTATTAAATTTAACGCACCCCGAAGTATAAACATTTTTTTTTTCTAACGTTGTTTATAGTTTCGGAACATCGTTTTGATGAGAGATTAGTGCCATGACACAATCTTTTAATTTTAAATATTTATTTTTGTGTAAGTTTATATTAATGTGGGAAATAGAGAACGTATAGATTAAAATTATTATTACTACAGAAGAGATCAGATTTTTAGGTTTTTCAAATCCGTTTTTTTCAAATTTGATTATATAAATTTTTTAAAATAATGTCAAAAAATAATAATAATAATAATAAAAAAAAAGTAATGTAAAAAAAAAGGGGGACTTTTGCAATTTTTTTAAATACGATTTTTTAGGCTATTTAATATTTAATGAATTTTTACATATTCCAAGTTTTTGCACATTATGTCTTCTATATATAAAAGTTATGCCATTTCAATACATTAACCGACATTACTTATGCTTTAAATCTGAATAAATAAAAATATATTACTACGTACACTACGCAATATAACCAAAAAGTCCTAAAAAAAGATAAGGTAAATGAACTCCACTAAATTTATTTATTTTTCAATGTGACAATTGTATTTCAATTTTGTTTTTTAACAGTAATTAGGCAAAGTTTCAAAGTACGTCAATGAAAAATACAAAAATATTCATATTTTTGATCTTTTGCCAACTTGTGTTATATTGCTTAACTTTATTTTTTTTTTAAGACCTTCATTCTATGCATTAAAAATTTTCAATACGCAAAACTAGTTGTTGAAATAATATCAAAATTTCCCCTAATTAAAAAATAAAATATGTAAGGAAGAAAAATAGCAACCCTTAAAATGGTTAAGTATATAGTATTATCCTTATTAGAATTCCTTTAACATGCAATTATTAATATTAATTTAAACAAATATCTACTCCTTTGACTATACATAGGATAGCATAAACTCTATATTTCAAATTTCATCTTTCATCCTCACAATTCATGTCCACATCGAAAGTATCGAAACACCTTTAACGTAAAACCATAGTTTCAATGGTTTGATATCTTCATTTTTAACAATTCTTTTAATAAAACTAAATTTAAATATTAAATTTAAAAAAATATATCTTTTTTATAGGTAATAAAAATTAAACTACAATTATGGTAGAGAACCAGTAGTTGGCATGCTAATGGCTTTTTACGGGTTATTTAAATGGAAAAGTCCGAGTCCCAATTGTTGGCACTTAAAAAAATATTAAGTTGAGAGTATTTTTGATGTCACCATTGAGTCCAATCCTATACCCTGGGTATCCAAATTTTCAAGTTTCAAGTCTGACATAAAAATGTATAGAATTATAACTTTTTATATTTCAGATATACGAGCCACCTATATTTTCTATATAATATAGCTCTAATTTAAACTAAATAATAATAAAGCAATGCACGAATTGCATAATAATGTTTTTCATTGTTTCAATCTTATTGATCATTCTTGTTTTCCCATAGGAAAACATTGTTTAGATAATGGAGCTTATCGGTTTAGAGCGCTGAGAAACGAGGGGAAACATAAGGATCCCCTAAGTTAACATTACTCTTATGGGGGAAAAAACATTTTGAACAATTTTTGAAAAAAAAAAAAAAAAAAAAAAAAAACGATTCTGGAGATATTTAAATGAGAAATAGTAGCCAAATTTTTACGTGTTTTAAGCCATAGATATATATATTTTTTAATGATATTTTTGTTTAATCCGATAGCCTCCATTAAAGCACTATATAACAGTAGTTTACAACAATGATACAATTAATAACAATTATAATTTAATCAATAAATTTTTTTTTTTTATTACTTACCAATAAGTATTGCAGGCTCTCTGTTTTCCTCGACAAGTGAAGATAATGCAAGGAACAAAGGATGGCTTGGGTTCAATTTATCAACATCAATTGAACTTTGATCATATACAACAATATCTTTATAATTTCTCTTTTTTAATATTTCTTTAGCTTCTTTACTTGTAGCTAGATCACATAAATTAACTTTTTTCATTAATAATCTTTTTCTATTATATCTATCTTGACAATTTATATTAATAGATCCTTTAATATGATTTAAATTATATGCTAAAAATGGTCTTATATCAATTAATAATATATTTGAACTTTTAATATTTCTAGCTAATGTTTCACAGTCAATTGTTTTTACTTTTCTCATTATGATAGATTTTTGTAATGTACTCGAATCACAACATGGAGAATTAGGTAAAGAGAATGCTTGCTCAATTCTGCAACGTTTGATTGAGACTTCTGGTGGTGCAAGTAAACTTGGACTGGCAATCTTGTAAATACTGTTAACAAAAAAATAATAATTCTTCGGTTAGTTCAAAATTTTAAAATTTCTTTATAAAAATAGATTTATTCATATTTATTTATTTGTTTTAACTTTGCACAGCAAATTAATAATTGACCAATTAAATTTTAATTAAATTCTAAATTATTTATGATTTTTTTCTATAAATGTATTAAAAATGGTTTTTAAAAGTACAAATCAATGAATAATTCAGCTTTTAATTTTTTTACTTCTTTGGACTACACAAGATCAATTTTCAACTTTTTTTTTTTTTTTTTTTTTTTTGCTGTACAGTTTTTTTCAAATTATTTTGCATTTTTAATAGTATTGATCACCAAAAAAAATACAGTAAAAAAAGTACAGTATGACCTGTCTATGACATCATTTAAAGTAATTATAAAATTAATTACAACTGAAGAGTGTAGTATAAAAATCTGCAACTCATCTTTATGCACAAAAAAAAAAAAAAAAAAAAAAAATGTAGCCTATAAGCTATATATTTATAATATATACGATACAATATTTCCAAAACATAATGCATGTAATCTTCATTTAAAAAGATTAAAATTATCATTCCATGCAAGTGTACAGAATAATACCAAATATTGCCTCGTAAAAAAAAAAAAAAAAAAAAAAAATGGAATAATAACTTCTTTTTTTCTTTTCCAAAAATTGTACACAACTAAATGGCCTGTTAACACATTAACAAAAAATTAATACACAATGGCATAAACATAAATGCGTTTTAATATAAACTTCATGTAATGAAAAAATTATCATAGTGTAAACAGGCCTTGTACGATAAAGTATATAATTAAATAAAAAAAATAATAAAAACTTACCAAGGACTTAAAGGTGACTGTTTATCAACTCCAGGTTCTGATATACTTCTTGCTAAAGGTAAACGTAATGTAGATCTTAATTTTGATGTTACCACTTCTGTACTACGTTGTGGCGCATTACTTGAGTTTTGTGTTGTAGAAACTACTACCTCTGCGCTAGTTCGTATGGCAACTAGTGAAGTCATCCTTTTAGATTTTGTTATATTTAGATTTCTTGTCTAAACTTAGAGAGCTCTAGCAGCAGCAAAACACCAGGGGTTATAGCAAACGTTAAAAAGTCTGTTTTTTTTTTTTTTTCTTTTAATACTGAAACATATAAAGAAAGAATTGAGGTTAGAAAACAATATTATTGTCATTTTTTTTTATTGTGTTTAATTTGTGTACCATATCTTAACAAATGGTATATTGTAATTTTTTTAAGATTTTAACAAAAGCTTACTAAAAAGTTGGAAAAACATGATACTTTTCTTTAGTACAAAATAATAATTCAGGATCCAAATATGTTAAAATGTTGGTGCCACAAAATTTTTAAAAATGAAATTTTCAGCCCATAATATTATAACCTTTGTTAATTATAAATAATTTGTTTCTTCCTGATCTTATGATCATGGGTTCAGAAATATTCATCATATTTGAGTTGTTGACTTTTATAATGAACATCAGAATAAGTATAATACATCGTAAAATTTTGAATTTCAAAGAACGGAGCTTTAGAACGTAAAATTTTATGTCAGCGCAATATCAAAATCTGAATATATATTCTTTTATTAATTACAATGCCCAATGAAATGAAGGGAATTTAAGTATTTTTCTTTCTGTCAAAAGTTAAATACAATATTTTGACGGCTACTATACGCTTAAAAGTTGCATCACATGTATCCAATGGAGATCATCGATTTAAAAAAAATTCTCAAAAATTTTCTATGGCTAAAAACATGTAAAAGTATAGTAAGTTCTCTCATTAATTACTCTGAAATCGGTGGAGTAGTTCATTCTATTATCGCCAACAATCATGTTTTTCTTCAAAGCGCAATGTTACTTATAACTTTTTTATAATTTGATTAACAACCAAAGTTAATTACCAAAACGGATTTAATTCAATTAAAGGATAAATTGATATAGTATTTGATAAATATTATATAAAAATCATTATTAATATAAAAATAAAAATAATAAAAACAACTAACATTTTAAATTTTTAAATAAAAAGAAATAATTAATATATTAAAAAATTAATACTTAATATATTTTTCTAATTAAAAACTTATCAGTATAAAAATAAATACAAACAAATATTCTTTAATAAAAATAATTCATTATAAAATTTTAAACTAAAGGTTTTAATATTTCTTACAGTATTAAAAAAATGAAATATAAAGATGATTCTTACACAATTTTTAAATCAGAACTTTTGGTAAGAAAAAAATGTTTATAACAAAATGTAAAATGTGGTGATCACGTGAATAAGTAACGTACGCACACGCGATGTACGAATGACGTTAAACTTTATTTCTGTAACTTCAGATTTCATCATTGCAAGACCAACTGTGTATAATAATTTTTCATCTCACCCATGTTTACATTAATTAATATATACGGCTTATAATATGTTCTTTATAATGCACTTTATTTTATACTAAAAATCTTGGCATCATTCACGTTTTTTTAATAATGTGGTTTAATCGTGGGAAGAGATCATTAATAAATGTAATTATGACACATTATAATAAAATTATATAGATAAAATATTTAAGCAGAAAAATCATTAATTAAGAAATATAAAAAATGCTCCGACAAAATCTATATTTATTTATATAGTTTTGTTTATGCGCAGTAAAGCGATTTATTTTATGATTATCAATAGAATTTGAGTTATGGTTTAATATGCTCATTATCTTTGTTTTTACGTCTCTCTCTCTCTCTCTCTCTCTCTCTCTCTCTCTCTCTCTCTCTCTCTCTCTCTCTCTCTCTCTCTCTCTCTCTCTCTCTCTCTCTCTCTCTCTCTCTCTCTCTCTTAAAATCTTTATGTTGCGCTTTTTTTAATATAACAGATTTAGGGTCGTTAAAAATAATTTTTCAAAATTATTATATTAATAATAAAGATTGGTGTAATTTTATAATTAAAAGAAAAAATAATTTATAAATAGAGTGATTACATCAAAAGAGCGCGGCGTGTTAAAAAGAAAATTTAAAATAGTTAAAAAATGACGTTACTGTGGTATATAAATTTTACTATAAAGTATATAAGATGACGCGATTTCCCATTCTAAACGTGATGGAATGCTTCGTGATTTTTTTTTTTTTTTTTTTTTTTTTTTTTGCAAATGCACGCAGAAGCACTTTGTTCGATATATTAATATACTAACTACGCTACTTATTGTTGGTGGATTATTATTTTGATCTCTCTCTCTCTCTCTCTCTCTCTCTCTCTCTCTCTCTCTCTTAAGCAGGTGAAAGTTACGCGTTCATTTCTTTTGTTATACAAATAAATTTCATACCATTAAAAAAAATTCAGTATATATTTTACACTAGTAAATTTTCATTTACTTATTATTAGAATGAAGTAAAATGTTAACAATTTCAGCTATTATTTTATATTTATATAAGTATATAGGACTAAAGTATTATTACTATTATAGAGATATGGAAAAATGTATAAAATAATAAAACTTTAAGTAAAAGTTTGTAATTTGGATTTCTCGTGGTGAAAAGAAATTTGACTCAGCAAGTGAATGGTCAAGCCTTGATTACTGGGTAGACGTTTTAGAGAAAATTCAAAAGTCTTAATTTCTCCTGAACCAAAAATATTACACGCATAAAATTTGAAAAATTAGATATTTTATTCAGATCACAAGGTTGTTGGTGTCATCAAAAATTGCTCCAAAGTCAATATTTCTCAAAGTGAAAATAATTACAAATCACCCTTTTTCGTTTAAATCACCAGTTAAAAAAAAATAAAGTTCGGATCATACAATGCTATAAAATATAATACGGTAATATATAATTTTTCTAATGCCATAAAGGACATTGACATTACACATTACTCACTCTATTAAAGTTATTAAAAATTGAGATAAATATATATCAATACTATAAAATCCTCTATCTATATAAAAATATACTTACATAGGCAATAAAAAATGAAGATTTTAATGTTAGTCATTATACACATAAATATGAGTAATGAAATGACAAATCGTATAGAAATATATCATCAAAAATTGTTATCATATGGATTACTACATACATACATCTATATATATTTTGTTTCTTAATCTATGTCACCTTGGCTACCAAAACTGATTAGATAAATGTAATAAACAGTGCCGTGTGCCACTACTTTTTGTATTACTGTATGTTCTGTATATATGGTATAAAATTAAACTATTTTGCTTTAGAATAAAGGTATCAAAAAGTGAGATTTTATGTAACTGTAATTACTAACAATTTTTGTATACATTTTTAAAAAATAAAAACTTGTATACTTTATATAGCTGTATATTTATTTTTTTATGGGAATAAAATATTAGTGATTCAATTTATTGTCTTTTCAATATTGATTTTATTATCAAAATTGTTTTTAACCTCCCGCGAATCTTTCAAATCAGTTCATTAAATTAATTTTGAAAATTAGATATATTTATCGATAGTACTGTTCCATAGTCTTTTAATTACCAATGGAAATATAGATTCCCATTATAAGGATTTGATTCTTTATATAAATTCTGCATATTAATGTTCTTCACTGCCATAAAAAATACAGGCTTGGGTTCCTAATTATTTGACATCTCAAAACCATTCATAATATGCATTTAATTACCAATTAATATTAGTGTCAATGCAATTTCATCAAATGCAATAAAATTTAAAAATTAATATTTAAAAAAAAATTAGTAATTTAATAAAATATATGGTATATTTTTATCAAACTTAAATTTATAATAACAAATTTTAATGAATTAAATTTTAGTAAATAAAAATTAATAATATATATTTTTAATTACACCGGAAACAAAACGCAAATTATTAAAAAAATAATAAAAAAATATGCCAACTGTACATTGCATGCTCAGTTAACCATTCATTGTTAGGTATACAACATTATAATGATAGCAACAAGCCATTCAATGATAATATTCATTGTTGAAATTTTAAACACTCGTCAATACAAAACTAATAATATTTTCATTCATTTTTATACATTATATTATATATTTTAAATATATTTTAATATTATATTTTTGATTTAAAAATTGAAGAAAATTTGTCTTTTTTTTTATTACAATAGTAAAATTTGCGTACCAAAAAAACAAACAATATAATTAAAAATTAGAAGAATATATATAAACAACTAAATACTAATAAATAATATTAAAGATTTGCCTGGAAAAAAAACTAGCACCCTATTGTAAAATAACTAAACTACTAAACCTGTATTAGAAAAAATATTGAATGAAAAATTCCTATATGTGTATACATAAATTTTAGAAATCGAGTATAAAAATATAACAATTAAACATATTCTTACCTTATTTAATATCACAATTTGTAGATAATCATATTTAACATAACTTCACAATTGATATTAACATTTTTATATTTAATTAACTGTCAATTATCTAGCTTAAAATTTAATAAGATTGTTGAGAGGCTTAAAATTTTGTGTACACAGATTTTTCAGAGTGCAAGTTTAAATGACTTTACAAAGGGGGAAATGAAATTAGTAATGACTCATGCTTTAGAAGTATTTCTATGTATAATACGATTTACTAACATTTGACGTGACGTAAGCGGTGTCTCTTATTTTATTTTTATTATATCTTTTTAACAATAATTTATTATATTAATTGAAATGAATAAATTAAAGCATAAAATTAGATACATAATATTTTATTACTATTTTTTAAATTACA
Organism: Ecdyonurus torrentis; assembly: GCA_949318235.1. Taxonomy (NCBI): domain Eukaryota; kingdom Metazoa; phylum Arthropoda; class Insecta; order Ephemeroptera; family Heptageniidae; genus Ecdyonurus; species Ecdyonurus torrentis. The sequence goes on from OX439135.1 coordinate 9,313,677, forward strand.
ATATTTTTATGTTCAAAATAATATAATAAGATTACATTAATTTATAGACGTTTAATTTCCAACTTTCTTCACCAAAATGAAAGAATTTTTATTTATTATTATTTTAGTATAGGAATAAGCCTACACAAATGTGATAAAATTGTCTAATTCTGAAGAAACAGTATTCTGGTTTTGGTGCGAGCATGATCTTTAAAATAAATAAATTTCAATATTATGAAAAATAATTCTATTTTACCAAGTTTTTCTTCCAATATTTTATATTCCTCTTTAAAATTTTTAAAGTTATATATTTTACAGTATAACTTAATTAAAACGAAGGACATTTTTTGAAATTATTTGTAATAAATCTGGCACTTTTAAATATATACATTTTTTATTTCATCCCTTTTTAATGTATATTGACAATAAAAGAGTTCAAGAGAAAAAAAATTAACAAATATTAATGAGACAAAATCAAATTTAAGTTTGCATTTTTTTTTTTTTTACATGTAAATGTTGTCCTATTTTGGTCATTCATAATTCCTAACATTTAGATGATTAAGTTATTAATGCTAAAATGGATCACTTTGATTCCTAGAAAAAAAGAGTAAATAATAACATAAAAAAAAAGGAAATAACTAAGCTATGATGTTATATATATTTTGACATAACATCTATTTTCAATGTTCGAGTAAAAAAAAAATATATATATATATATATTTTGTATAACTTTCCTTCTCAATGACCTAAGGTTGATTTCCTTGTATATAAACAAGGAAAAATTAGCTTTATTGTCACGCACACAAGATGCATTGACGTTTTGAAGGATGTTTATGCGGTTCTCAAGAGAGGTTAGGGTTTTTTTACTTACTGACCTATGTCGACAAAAATTTGACTTTCAAGGAGGAAGAAAGGAAATGTACCAAATCTAATAAGATTTCGATATTATAAGTAAATTACCAGTTATCACTAATTGTTTACTTTTTTATAATTGTTAAATTAGATGGTGTGGAAATGTAATATAATATATTCGTTAAATAGATTTCATATTACTTCTCGTTAACAATCATTACTTTTTATGCAACATTGCCGAAAAGGAATACACTGCTTGATAAATTGTTAAAAAATATATAAGCTATAGACGTTTTTGTTTTTTTTAATTTATTAAAAAAATATTTAAAAAATATGATAAAATTAATAAAATTATAAAATAAATAATAATATAATTTAAAATACTTAAACTATATGTAAAATAAAATTTAATTAAATTAATTTTTTTTAATAATAAAATTAAATAAAAATAATACTTTAATTGTTAATATAATTTTATTAAAAATATTACGTAAAGTTAAAAATAAATAAAATATAAACTAGAATTGATACGACCTTCTTAATACATTTAAAGCTAATTCCCCCTATGTTATGACATCATAAGGTTTTTGCTATTGCCGCTATCACCGCACCGTATTTAACGCAATTCCGCAATACGGCAGCCGCACTGCGGCAATGACTCATACATTCAGACGAGTCTGCGTCATCGAAATAAAACTCTCACCAGGTGCTAGCGCCCTCTTATACCTGATACAATAGTAATATCATATTTAATAAAGAGTATAATATAATATAAAATTATATCATTCTCAACCTTATTGTTATCTGATTTCTAATAGAATTAATATTTATTACATTTAGGTTCATTTTATTAATAATATCAATAGAATTTCGACTATCGGTTATATTTATAATATATTTCTGTGAGGGTATTATAGGTCTAATTCAATTTTGCATCATAAATAGGGTGGTATTTGTTATTATTTTATATGGGCATAATGTATGCTAGATAGTTCTAGATAAAAAAAATATGACAAATAATTTTTCAATTCATTTAAAACCAAAAATTCACCTCGTTTATCTTTGAGCACTAATTTTTTAATTCTAATGTTGTTTAATTTATCTGCAATCATTTCTTTAATAAATATATCCAAAATAAAATAAATTTACAAGAAAAAGTTTTCATCCACGAATTCAAAAAGATTTAGAAAGAAATCGTAGAAACGACCGCAATAAATCGGCATACAGACAGAAGGCCCGCGGACAAAAGGCCCTACGACAAAAGACCCTACCCGTGCGCCGCTCGCCGATATGCTTTACCTGTGCGCACAGCCAGGGCCTTTTGTCCGAGGGCCTTTTGTCCGCGGACCTTCTGTCAGACATTCAATAAATCAGTGTCGAAAAGTCTTTTCCTTAAATTGCGTGTGCATATTTTAATAATAGCATATAAATTAATAGATTTAACAGTTTTACACGTGTTCCTCGTAATTTGTATCGTTGTGCTTCTGTAAATATATAACAAATAATTAATGTTTTTATTGTACCTAGTTTTCCTTCTCAGAAATTTAAATTAGCTTCAAGTACGACATAAATAAATTTTATTTATTTTTTGTATATAACATTTTTAACTTGTAAATTTTTATTCGATTTATAATAATTTATATAAAAGTTAAACTACTGTATTAATTAAAATGCTCGATTTGTCATCGATTTTTTATATGTAATCTAAATTTTATAATATTGATAAATTAATCGATTTCGATTGTTTTAAATACTCGATTAACCGTTATGTTTCCATAAAAGTTAAACTACTGTACTGTATTAAATACTCGATTTTTCATCGATTTTTTAATGTTACCTTATTTATAATATTGATTTTTTAATATATTAGTCGATTTCGATTGTTATAAATATTCGATTAATCGTAAAATTTGCATTATATAGACTTCACTTGTGGGGAATTTCCTTTCTTTTTATATAAAAAGAGATGACGTGAGATTTAAAACTTTTTTTTTTTTTAAAGAATCAGCCTGGAGCATTTCATCATAATTATACACGTATAAGGTTATAGTAAAACGTAAATAAGGTTTATATTCGTATACAATAACATTGAAAATTTGTGAGTCATATTTTTTTCTATAGAAACCAGGTGTAATATGTGTATAGTATACACACTAAGTGAGAAATTGTAATTACCTGAAAGTATTATACGCAACAATAAAAATAATAAACAACGCGGAAAAAGTATTTAAAGATGAGTTTATTTATATAATATTTTATTAGTTTTCTTTAAAAATTATTTTAAAAATAATTATAGTTATAATACTTATAAATATTATATATTTAAATGAGTAATTGTGACTATAAATATAAGATATCTATAATTCTGATATATGAGTTTTTTTCATTACTAAATTTGTATATTACGTATACTATATTGTAAATAAAAATAAATAAATAGTGAACTCTTTTCAGACAAAAAAAAATGTATTCGAAAGGGTGTATCCACATGACGTCATAAAAAATGCGCTTCAATGCCATCCTGGAGTAATAAATGACATTGCTCAACATAAAACAAACGTGCTTTTTAGCTATTTTCTTTGGAAAATTATCTATTTATTTTATCACTACTTTTCTGGCATATTTGAAAACCAATTTCTATATCAGTTAACAGTATATCAATGCTCTCTTTAAAATATTGCAAAAGTATTTATAAACTGGCAAAATGGATAATTTTCTTATGTTATTGAGTGAGTCTACTTTAACATTAATGCATACAGCTTTAAAAATATCTAATAGTTAATTCTTTTATAAGAGCTCTTTTCATTCTCTTAAGATGGTATATAATTTACTATGATATATGTTTTAAAAGAAAAATGAATTGTTTTAGCAAACTTTTTTTTTTTTTTTTTTTTTTTTTTTTTTTTGCTTAGAAATTTCCTGCGTGTTACGGTATAAAATTTTAATTTTACAAGAAAGGGGTAACAAATTTTCATAAATAATGACAAATCTGATAAATATAGTATTGAATAATTAAATACCATCCCCTTTTATATAAAGTAAATGCGTGATGTATAATATTTTATGAATCATACTCTATATACTATACGTTATCAGTATGATAGTGACGTTATATTAGGGTTTGGTGTTATATATATTTATTTATATATTTTAGGGGGTGTCACTCACATACAACGAATACATTGGTTCATGTGTTCACAATGATTAGTCATACATCGGTTCTACGCCTTCTTTTTTTTTCTGCTGATCTCATACTAAAATAAACAATTTAAGATTGCCAAGTGTGTGAACTTTTTTTTTTTTTTTTTTTTTAAATATATTCCTACGTGTTATTGTATACACCATGGTATAAACTTTTTTTTATTAATTTTTTTACACTGTTTATTTTGATTTTTTAATATTTTAAAATGAATAACTTTTTTTTTTTACTGCAGTCATTGAATTTCTATTTTTTTACACCTTTCATCGATATAGATAAATTAAATTAGATAATATTTAATATGATGGATGGGTGTATCCACATGACATCATACTGGATGCGCTTTGACGCCATACTGGAGCTATGAATAACATTGCTCACCATGGGACAAACATGCTTTTTTTTTTAGCTATTTTCTTTGAAAAATTCATTATTATTATTTGTCTCGCATACTTGCAAACCTAATTCGACCTCTTAGCAGCATCAATGCTCTCAAAAACATTGCTATTTAGCATTTTTAATTGGGCAGAATGTGTCATTTTCCCATGCCGGGCTACATTACTTAGTGCGAACACATGAACCATTTTTATTTGATTACAATCACTAATAATTTCAATATATCACTAATAAATTATAGATAACTATAATACATAGTTAAAAACAAAATCAACAATTTCAACTTTTTTGGTAAGATCATATCCCTTTGAAAGAAATATTAATTTTCTGTTTACATTTGGTTTCGATATAAAACTGAGTAAAATAAAAACATTAAATAATTATTTTAAATATTTAAAATAACATAACTAATAACAACAAATAATTTATAACAATAAAAAATATATTCAATATTAAATTACTTTTTAATTTATTAAATAAAAAAATAAAACCACAAAAATTATAATAATACACACACAAATATGATTACTTTAAATAAAATGGATTCATACTTAAGATATCTATGCCCAATTAGTTTACAACAAGATAAAATAACTACGAGTATAAGGGAGGGTGCAAATAGAATAAGTATTAAGGGGTGAGAAAGTAAAATAACATCCCCTTATACATAAAAATCACCCCCCCCCCCCCCACTCACCCTTATCCTCTCTTCATCCACTATACATAACACTAAACACTCTAAAACCATGATTCACTATTGATGCATATGTCCTTCTTATTATAATGCAGTATAATAGAGTCACTATTCAGTATTATAGATAAAGAGGGGAAGATTTTTTTTTTCGAAAATATTACTCATATCATTTTTCTTAAAATGACGTCATCTTGTTGAAATTGTTAGACAATAGTTGAATGGCAGCTGATTGATGTAATCGTAATTAAATTGTATACAAATGAAGTAATAAAATGATACAAATATTTATAATTTGGGATAGGCAGTTTTATTTATATAAATTATACCGTATGAAACAATTAACCCAGAATATTATTATAATAAAATCTAGGAGTGCAAAATTACGTCATAAATTTTGTATTATGATTTGAAATTTATAAAATGATTGTTATTATAATAATTCTAAATATAAAAATTATATATAAAATTACTATAATAAATGCAATTATTAAAAATAGGATAATCGTACATTTAACGAGTCCTTTTTCTTAAAATATTATATAGAAATATAATTTTCACTTATTATTTCATAAGTTTGGTTAAAAAAATGATACAGTAAATCCCATAACATAAATTAGGTGAAATTATAAAAATTCCTGCTTAAGGAAAGAAAATTGATTATTTTTTTATAATTAATTTAGTTTCTATATTAAAAAAAAAAAAAAAATCAAAATGCTATTTTTTTTTTTTTTTTTTTTTTTTTTTTGCTTTCAGCAGTAATTAATAAATAATTAAACAACAAGCTAATGTAGTGTGGTATAAAGGGCTTTTCTAAATATAACATTTATCATTTTTAAACTCTGTGACTTAACCCTAAAACTTCATTAATCATATTTTTTTCCATGATTCATTTTATAACGTGTGTAATATAATTAATTAAAAATTTTAATTGCGACAAGCTAAATATGATAATAAAAAAAAGGAAAGTTATTAAAATATAGTAACTACGTAATATTAAACAAATATTAGTCATAATCTATGAGATATTAAAAAACAATAAAACAAATAGTTAATAATATAAAATGATTCAAAATTGAAAACAATAGACAAATAATCATAACCCAAGAATTTTAATATGAAAACGTGATAATTTTTATTATCTATTTAAAAAAATTTTTGAACAGGGATTATAAATTTAAATTCTATTCACATATTTACATAAAAATATCTAACTTTTATAACAATAGTTACTTTAAAAAATTACGTCATGATATAATGTGATTTTAGAAATTTTTTTAAACAAAAATTTTGGATTAGACGTTTAAGTAAATATTTAAGATATGCGTCATATCAACTCCAAGTTAAATATGTGGTTACATGTATTTTCCTTTATTTGAGTTTGAGCTTGGGCGCCATAAGTGAGCAGAAAATAATATTAAGTTTACAGAAAAAATAACGTTTGTTGATAACTAAAAATGACTATATTTTTTTATATAATTAAAAAAAAAAAAAAAAAAAAAAAAAGAGTATTATATCCTTTCACAATATAAAGATCAAAAATGTTTGTCTTATGCTGAGTAATATATATTTATATACGCAAGCATGGCATAAGTGCGTATATCATGCAGACACTGTATAATATTCGCTTACTTTTAAAGCAGAATTTAAAAAAGTAATCATCTTATTTTTATTTACGATCTACTATTACAAGATACCCGCATTTAAAGTTTTTATTAAATAATAATTGCAAATAATTGAACTAAAATAATATACAAAGGGCCTAATATTATTGTATTGTATTGACGTATTTATTTATGGAGAATTAGACATGTAAGACAATCAAAAAGCCTTTTCAGATTCATTGAAAATTAATAACAATTCAATTAATATGTCAAAAATATATAATTGATTACTAAATATTTCATTGTTACAAAGTTATTATTCAGATTTTATTTGTTTGTTTATATGCTTGTTTATTTATAGTTTTAATAAGAAAAGCATTTTGGAGTAAAAACTTTATCACAAAAACAGCAAACAAGAAAATAATAAAATAACAATGAAAGTCGCCAAAAACTTGTATAAAATAAGATTTATTATACAAACTTTCAACATTTTCATCTATTCACTTTCTATGTCTATATAAATATTTGATAAATGCGTCATAACACCATAATTATTGACCTTTCTTATGAAATTAACACTAGGCTCTGTGTGGTCTTATGTTTGTCATTTAAATGACCTTACGCAAGGCCTCGTTTTTTTTTTTTTTTTTTTTTTATCTAAGTTTTTCTATTATAACATAGTGTTATATCTATATATAGAGAATATAAATAAAACTGCCTCCAAGAAAATGTTTAATATGATTAATCCTAATCGAATATTTAATGTAATATTTCTTGTAATTTAAATTAATTTAGATTCATTCATTAAATAAATTTTAATTCAAGAAAAAAAAATCAGCATAGTATATAACTGACAACTGTGCTCTTTTTTTTATCATTAAATTTAAATTGCACATCTGGTATTGTACATCTTATGAGAAAATTAACTTCTTTTTTAAATTTAATTTACTTAGATGAAGTCATTGGTTTTAATTAAAAAAAAATAATGAGAGAGAGAGAGAGAGAGAGAGAGTAAAGCAGTGAGAAAGAGAGAATGAAATACAAAAAATTAATCTATATTTTTGAATAGAAATCAGTTTTAAAAAATGACGTCATACTTTAAAAAAAAACATTAAGTTGACTCATAAAGCACCCGTATTACGTCATTCATATATTTTTTTGAAAAAACTAAATAGGGTGAATTGTTTTGTTGAGGGGTTTTGATATTTTGTGTATACAGCATCTGCATGTGGCAGTCATATCTGATGACTCATCGTAACTCAAGCTGAGAAATGAATGAATGAATGAAAAATATAGTGAATAGAGGGTGACAAGGGGAGGGGGTGGAGTGCCGGGTGTTATGTCATGATATTACAGGGGGAGGAGGGGGTGACTTGATGATTTCATACTTTCTTTTTATCAACAGTTGTTTAGCTTATATATTTTTTTATTGGGGTTTATTGTTATTAATAGGGGAATATAAAATTTATTGTTTTATATCAATTAGGAAGTGGGTTATTAAGTATATTTAAGTATGTAAGGATATTAATGATTTAATAACGATTAAATAAATAATCATAGGTCACAGTTTATTTTCTTAAAGACTTAAAAAAAAACTCGATGACATAAAGCATTAAAATTGCTGATATCATATAAGTTAATATTTCTCTAAGTGCTCTTAATTAGAAATCAACTTTCATTTAAATACCCACAGTAAAACGCTATTAGACTACCATTAATTAAGTTAGGATATTACAATACTAAATTAGTGTAAAAAAACATGGCATTCCATTTGCAACTCAATAATAATAGATATATAAATGAATGATTTTATATATTTTTAAACCTTGTTCCTTTTTAACACACTAAACAAGACAAAATATTACGTTTATGTAAATACGTTTAAATAGTTTTGATTAGCCATTAACTATATCTACAAACATAACTTGATTTTCATTCGCCAAATCTAAATTCAGTATCACCAAGTTTAATTGAAACACCTCCAACACCTTTCTTTACACTATAGGCACTATACAGCCACAATGATAGAATAGTATAATAATATACCCATTTACTCTCATCAGTAAATTAATTATATTTAAATATATATTTATAAAATATAAACAATATTAAAAATATATTATTTAATATAAAAAAAATGATAAAATTATATATTTTTTAATGTCTTACTTTTTAATTAAATTTGCAATTTCAAAATTGTTTCTTTGTTTGATATAAAAAAAACTTGAATAAATATATGAACAAGTAGAATTTATTAACAAAACAGGAATTAAAAAAAATAAAAAAAGTTATGTTATCAAGGAAGTCCGGAAACTATAATGGGGGAATTGAGGGACTTTTGTTTAAAATTGATAAGAATATAGCTGCCTTTATATATTTTTATTATATTTGTCATTCATTTTTATACACAGGAACTATATGAATATATGAATGGGGGGAATATTATACTACATTATTTATATTATCGCAATTTTTGTTTGCAAGAGAATTCATATTTCACTTCCTTTCCTGATAATTTACCTTCAAATTTCATGAATGACTTTTATGATAAAAATGGTTAATCATTTTTGTTTTTCCTTCTTCCACCAAACTCATTAGTTGAAAGCATTAAAAAATTAAAAAGGTACATTCATTTTACTTAAGGTACTACTTTAGGGTAGCGATGTTGTCGTAAAATTTAATTTCATATAACTTTTTAGGTTCATAATGAATCAAGGAACAATTCTCTATACTCCAAAAAGTTTCGGCTCAAATCAAATCTTCCGCAAATTAGCATTAAAAGTCGTTGGGATACGCCCCCTTTAACACGTGAAACATACAAAACTTCAAGCTCCCCTAGTGCAAAATTTTTCTTGATCAACTTCTAAACAAAAAATACTAGTGTGTTCTATAGATCAAGTTTTAATGAATTTGACTTTTTAAACAATTTTTACGAGACATTTATAGAGAAAAAAATTAATGAAGATTGCATATTCAAATTAACATGGGTCAATTTGCGATAATTTTTTTCTCTGCAGATTCTTTCTAAAAAAATCTGAAAAATCGTTTTTCATTAAAAATCAACACGAAAAACAAGCTAGTATTTTTTTTAACCCCTGAAAAAAATTTTAAGTGGGTCAAAATTGGGGTCCAAATATAGCTTCATTAGCATTAGGGGGCGGGGCATTTGCGATACTTTGACGCTCTGTTGTGACGAGAGTTTTTAAGATAGATTTTTTTTGATTTCATTTTTGGGTACACCAGCCTGAACTTAATTCAAAGTCATAATAAAAAAATTTCACTCCTACCCTAAAGTAGTACCTTAAAAATGAATTTCTATTGGATAATGGCCATACAATGCAATCAGATGAAGATTTCAGTATAATATGCAAAACTCCATTCAAATGCATATTAATCTCATATGCCAATAGAAATTAATTTTTAAGATGACCGTACATGTTAATTGTTAAAAATATTTCATAACTTAAATTTACTTGATCATATAGGTAAAATCGAAAAACTGGACCTTCAAAAAGAATTGTTAATAATAATATTTTGAAAAAATTTGCATTAATAATTTATTAAATTTGTCTTTATACAATGAAAAAATTAAATAAATAAAAATGAATCATATATATATTATGTATGTGATATAATGAGATAAACTTACATTAATAATATTACTGATAAAGATAATTTTAGATATAACTGATAGTATAAAAATCACGTATATGAAATTTTGTTTTAAATAATAATAGAAAAATGTTGATGAGTCCCTAAGGGGGTATAATGTAAAGAGGGCGGGAGAAAAAAATATAGACAAGAGATATCGAAGTGATTACTCATAAATATAATATATAAATGTGGAGGGGGAGAAACAGTGGTATGACATCATATCTTTTGTTTAGAAATACATGAGCCGTTACAATACATGCATAATCACCGTAATTGTACGTCGTATTATAAGTATGGGACGTCTTTTATACTTTTCACTTCCACTAACTTTTATTTTGAAATTTTTATTGCGATCTATCAGTTTTCTTTGTAATATTCAGTATATGTTAATATTGTATAATAGAATATTTAAATTTACTTGACTAATCTTTTGATCTGATAAAGTATAATATTGCACTATTACTATTACTAATACAGAATCTAAATTTTTAAATATTTTAAATTTTAAGTATTTGCACAGAGAGAGAGAGAGAGAGAGAGAGAGAGAGAGAGAGAGAGAGAGAGAGAGAGAGAGAGAGAGAGAGAGAGAGAGAGAGAGAGAGAGAGAGAGAGAGAGAGAGAGAGAGAGAGAGAGACAGACAGACAGAAAGAGCGGTAAATATTGCAAAATAAACATAAAAATTATGAGTAAATTATAAAAATACATGTGGTAAACCATTAACTAAAATCTTAAATTTAAAATAATTGACTCATTTGCTTTCAATAATAGCCATTTATAGGAAATTATATTATTGCGTATATTAAAAAAACTATTACGGCGTATTTCTATAATATTGTTATTTTTTATTTATTCATTTTTTATTATTATTTATTATTATAATTTTTTTTTGGTTCAAGAATCTTTATGCTTTTTATTTCTTTATTATTTATCTATCTACCGTAGCATATTTTTTTGATTGTATGGATAAAAACAAAGAAGAATTACAACGTTTATTGCTGCTTTGTGTTAATGTGATTTAAATTTGATTTGAATAAATAGAGCATTGATTTGATAAAAATAATAAATCTTTGATATAATGAATACAAATCAAATAATCAAAATATACAAATCAAAACAAAGATAAAATAAATTGTTATCTATATTATCAATAAAATCAATACAATAAAAAAAACAAAAACAATAATATTATCAATCACTTACTGTAATAACATCAACACGCTATGACGTCGAGTGAAGACCGAGAGAGACACGTGTGAACATATACAAATGCAGCATGCAACTGAAGTGACGAATGCACTTTACGTTACGACAACAAAACAACCTCCCCCACACGCTATCACAACTGCTGCCCTCTCTCTAGAGAACTCTATTACGTATATATATAATAATACAGTACTTCGTGTCGTACTTCGTCGCAATTTTTCTTCCCTATGTTTTGTATTATTATATTACTATAACTATATAGTGACGTCATTATCTATATCACCTTGATATAAGAGTGCACGATTTCATTTTTTTCTTCTTATTTAATTAAACATGATTAATCATAGTGATGACTGATGATCTTATATAGTTTTGTATGTAATAAATTACAATAATATTATACAGTACTTTTAAAAAAATATTATTCAATATTACACGCAATTCTAGTAACTGTAGCTATTTTTGAGATTATCTGTTGTGAGAAATTCTTAAAATTTTCTATTAGTTAAAAATAAGTATAGATCTCTGGGATGCATTATTATATATCTATTCTCAGTGCAGTATATTTTTCTCAAAAACGTTAAAAAGAAAAAAAAAATAATAATAATAATAATCTGGTCTCGAAGAAATAGGGGACTCAAATGTTTTTTCTCCTAAGTTTTAACGGCAATCAAAATTCTTTTTTTATCATCTTACCAATTTGATAATTTAATATCAATTCTTACTTTATAATTCCAATAATTAATGCAGCTGTATTTATAAAACGTTTTAAATACACGTGTGCAATTTTATTGGCAATATTAATAATTATAATCATAAGTTAATTAAAAAAATATAATACATTTTTTATTATTTTTTTAATTGTTCAATAAACTATATTAAAAATTAAAATAATAATTATTAATATAATAAAATTAAATAATATAATATGTCACTTTAATTTCATTTAATTATATTGCAATACTAAGAATAGTTTTACTTCTTGTTAAATTCTATTGCAAAAATAGTCGCAACTATTAAATTCTATAAAGATGAATAATTTTTTTACATCATTTCCACATGATTATGACTAATTTTTTTGTGTGTGTTTTCAATGTGTTCATAGTAACCAACCTTTGTTTAATAATAAACCTTGTTATATTTATTTCTATATACTGTAGAATCGATTACAGTCACTGCCCCTTTTCTTACAACTAGTTATGCAATCCGCGTGTCTTATTTTACTGTATACAAACTAAAATAAAACTATACTTTAGCTATTTCTGTTTTTGATTTTCTAATATAGAATATAATGTTATTTTAATGCTGTTAAGATATTAATCAAATCGCGTTTCTTAAGAACTTTTTTTCTTTTCATATTTTTATATTTGTAGTTAAAATAACAATAGTCGGAAAAAAAATGTAAAAATAGATTTACTTGAAATTTACGTAACATTGCTTCATACACATACTATATAAAATAGTATATACTAAATAATAATTAAATAATTGTAATTTAACAATTAATTTTATATCAAATTTTAAAGTATTTTTTTATTAAATACAATATTTTGCTGATTTTTCTTACAAATTATAATTAAGAATATAGAAATCATTCATTAAAAATATATTTTATTAAAAAATTATAATAAGTATAATATTGTTTCATAATTAATTTTGAATAGATTCTATTGTCGCAGTGCATGAATGCCAATCACGCAGGAGGCATGAACACCGGAACACGGTGCGTTATTATTATTTTCCTATCCTTTAGCATATTACTTAAATAACCATTATATTTGCATACTTTGTGGATACTGAAACTTATTGAAACTCTGAAATTATAGTACTAGATATGCTTTTACGTGTTTTGAATAAAAATAAGAACTGAAAAAAATGTTTAACGGTGATTTTTTTTTTTCCATTAACTAATACTGTTCTAATTAATAAAACAGATAAAAGCCCACTTACTATATCATTGCGAAATAAAGCATTTTAAAATCAATATTTCTGATAATAATTGATAAGATTTCTTATAAATAGCAGACTTTTACGCATAAAATTTATATATAATATACGCATTAAAATATAATCTTTGAAATTTGAAGTACAATTTTTATTTAATTAAGGTTGAAGTTTACTTTTATCTTCATGTCATGACCTTACAATTTATTTTGATAAGATGGTTTTTAAATTATTATATATAATTATTTACATTTTTATACTTATTTCAGTTGTAGCTATATAAAACGCTCGTAGCTTTATATATCCCCAACTCCCTAATTTTTCTAAAAGTTATTTTGAAAGATATTAATGAATAATGATATTATAACATCTATATACGTATGATAAAATGTTCAAAACTCATGTTTGTATTAAGGTGTGTGTGAGAGAGAGAGAGATTACTCTTCGAAAGAAACGTTTAAAAAAGAGTTAATTCATAATTTTTAGTTTTCTGTTACTGCCTACCCCTCAGCATATTTTTCGCCACTGAACGAAAGCTAATGCTGACATTTAATTTGGAAGTCCGTTTGGTTATACGTTGAGATATGCTACAGAGCCGAAGTATCCTTCTTCCTTTTATACACATTAATACATCTCAAATTAGTTAGTATTCGAATGATGAATTAAAACTATGGATATCAATTACAATTTTATAAATACAAATTGCAACAATAATAATACAATAATATTTATTTTATCTTATAAAAAAATAGTATAATAATATACTGAATAATATTGTAAAATATATTTACATATGATTCATTGCAAAACTACATAAAATATTTTATTGGAATTTGACAACGCATTCAATTTTTATTTAATGCAATTTCATATTTGTACAATGAGTCATGAAATAATTCTCATACGCAATTTTTCAATATGACCATTTTTAAAGACGGAATCTCCTTGTTTGATCAGAAAGACTAGTAAAATCCGTTTGTCATGATTCATAATGGTTTAAGTAAATATTTGAAATATTTATCACTTTATTTATTTAATAGTATTTTTAACGTAATTTTTTAAGTATTGGTTTTCTTTGAAATATATACAATAGATAAGAAACCATTTGTCATTAAGTCAATTTAATATATTTTAACTTTGTTATCGAATAATTGATATCAGGTTATTGATAGTGTATCGCTTATTTACTATATATGTATTTACTATATAATACAAACGAATTTCAGAATAAATAAAATAAATAAAGAGGGAGGAAGAGGGTATAAATGCCTAAAATAAGCTGTATAAATGCCTAAAAATTGATTTGCGGAATTAAAAAATTAAAGATATTTGTCGTTTGCGTAAACAAATGAATTTGTTCCATCCAATTTTTATGCAAATACGATAGAACTACAACAGATTTTATAGAATATATTATTATGTGGTGTAAAATAAAAGTAATAAATACTAAAGAGAACTTACAACAAAATTTGGCACAGCATAATTGTCTTAAACTTAGATTCACGTGTAGTAAAACGAGAGAGATTGTGCAGTCATATAAATACGGACACGTTGTGAAACAATAAGAAATAAAAATGGATGAAACTGTGATGAAAATTTCTTAGTTTCAAATTTTTATTAATTGAAAACAACTCGGTATTATGTGTCAACTATCCCTCATTATAGATATTTCTGACCTCTTTGTGGTAATTTTGTGCAAAAAAAAAAAAAAAAAAAAAAAAAAAAAAAATCAACCAGTAAGTTTCATTTTTTTTTAGTCAAATGTATCTTGGACCTAAAATTTTCGTTAGCATTACGTAACCCTGTTTTTAGCTTTAATTGAGTCAACTGCGGGATTGTATATGATATATTAATGATAATGAGATATAACACACTGTATATTATTATTATTATTATAGATACACTTTTAAGTGTTTTTAATTGAAAAATCTTTTGTTTTATCACCGGTGGTAGCAGTGATGGTAAATATGGTTCAGTTTTTGTAATAAAATAAGTTGTAATAAAAAACTATAGAACATAAGATATAGCAACTTTACCTTGGAGTTAAAAGAAGAGACGCACAGCGAAGCAAAAAAGAATGAAGTTTGCAACATGAGTGATTTTTGCAAACTGATTCCGTAAGTTTCTGACAACGTCAACATTTGTAATTAAATATGAGGCTTTGTCATTACATTACTGTTGCATAAAATAAACGTATCATACATTTTTATAAGTTATATAAAAATATAATATTATATCGCGTAGGTGTGAGAAAATTACGACAAATTTGATTAGATTAACATTTCTTTTAATGTGAAACTTATACTTATATAGAAATGTGAGATTGCAGTAAAATGCAAAATAATAAGCTCTTTTTAATCCTGAGTTTAGAGAGAGAGAGAGAGAAAGAGAATAAAAAGCTAAAAATTTACAAAAAAAAAATGTATCCATTTTCTTCCTTACTAAAAATTACATTGATTTTTAAATAAAATAGTATAGTAAATATTACGCATAATTGTCCATTCTTTTTCTTTTGTCATTATAATTTATGTTCTGTTATATTTGTCTGTATATATAAATACTGTTCAAAAGAACTTAAAAACTTCACATATATGTAAACAAAGAAGTATACACAATAGCAAATAATAACAACAAAAACTCACACTCTCTAATTTAAAATGTTATTTACGATAAACAGACGTAAAAATCGATTCCTCTATAAAATTTGGACCTCGCTCCATTTAATATCTGTCAATTTTTCTGCTCATTTAGCTCAAGCATGAGTCACATTAACAATAATCGTAAAAATAGTTTAATGTTGTGTTAAACTGTCATAGAAATTAATAATAAGTCTTTCTAAAAAGATAAAAATAACAAGAGCTATAATATTGGAGTTGATGAGTCATGTTTTTTTTATGTCTTTGGTAACTGGTGAAGCTTATGTAATTTTTATCATCATACATGTTTCTAACCAGAAAGATAACGAGGGGAGAATTCAATCTATATGCCGAGGATTTCTGTATATTACTACATGCGGCTTCGGTAGATTTTTAAAACCACTTTCTTCCGTCCGCTTAGATTTTTTTTTTTTTAAGATAGGGACGAGTTGTATTATGTAATGTTAATAACAGAAAAATAAATAATAAATAATTATTTTATTCTTGAAAAGAGAGAGAGAGAGAGAGAGAGAGAGAGAGAGAGAGAGAGAGAGAGAGAGAGAGAGAGAGAGAGGAACGATGAGGGTAAAAATCTCTCCAAATTTTTATTTATTTTTCAGTGAAATTGTGAATTAAGTGAATATGCCAATTTTGAATTAATTTTTTTGAAAATTTTACCATTACGATTCAAATTTTATTGCAATGGTTCCTTTTATATATATATTAAAACTATTTAACTGCGATCATTATTTTATACGATGTATCAAAATGTAATTCTTTAATTTCTCACCTTTCCATGTATGAACATTTTTTTTCTCCCATACATTTTTGATGAAGGACTAATGAAAAACATTGAGATTTAAATCCTCTATTTACGAAGTGTGGATAAACCGTGGATACGGTGGATAAACAATTTGCATTAATTTTTTTTCATTAGCTTATTTCTCAAACAGCATTAATATATGTAGAAGGATCTGCAAATTTGCAACATTAATTCATTTTACAAATAACCCTTAAACGTGTTCTACGAAAGTAAAAATATATATTATTTTTTTTATAAACTTTGCATAATTATATAAAATATTATATAAATCTATTTTAATTAACTAAATAATAATAAATATTATTATTAAAAATTATTAACTTTTAAAATTTATTTATTATTTGTAATTATTTTTAAAGCAATTGACTGAGCAAAAAAAAAAAAAAAAAATGAAATAACAATTATTAAAAAAAACTCTTTGAGTTTTAAAAATATACATTTTTGAGTATATGAGTAATACGTCGAGAAATGTTAACTTTTGAAATTATAAACATCGCGCGGGTTCGTGAGGCTTTTGAGATATTGTAGACTTTTTAGCGTCGTTGTGTGACAAAGTTAAAACACTATTTTTATAACTAAAATGTTTCTTTTTTTCACTCGTGTTTAGAGTAAGGATATGGTCATCGAAACTACGTGACTCACACTTCTTAGTTTGTGAGAGAGTTACACATCTTTAGGACTTTTGCCAAGCTTTGCTAATTTCTCGTGAAAAAAAAAAAAAAAAAAAAAGTATAAGTATATATTTATCATTAATTTTATATACGGATTTCAAGGAGAATTTTTTACATTCCTTCCGTATGACAAACTTGAGTTGTTTTTGTTTTATGTACGATTTTTCTTTTTCTCCACTTCTTTTATTTTACTATGGGATAAAAAAAAATATAATATTTCATTCTTTTATGGGACTTACCGGTGAAGTGCTCTATCCAAAAAATGAATTCCTAATTTTCTATTGCAGAAACATTTTTTAAGTATTTATTAAAAATTATTATTATTTTAGAAATTACTGCACTAAATTCGTATGACTTTAATTAAGTATAAAGTAAAATAGAAAAACTTTCACGTGTTAAGTGTTTTTCATTGCCGATAAGGTTAATTTAATTATTGACTATATATATCTTTTAAAATAGATTATATTTGCAGTATCAAATCCTTTTTTTTTTTTTTTTTTTTTTTTTTTTTGAGCATTGCTGTACCATTTTTAGATATTTTCTTTTGTTTGAGGAAAAAATACAGTTACAACGTCGGAAAAATTTGTCAATAAATATACATATCCGCTCAGTGATAGCACTGCGATTCAGAAATATAATATTCAATTAAATTTCATAACTCGACCAAAGTATAAAATATAATTTTCATGCCAAAAAAAAAAAAAAAAAAAAAAAAAATCACGCTGAAATGATTCACAAAAAAGATGAACGAGTTGAATGTACTTTACGTACTTTACTCACATAAAAATATTTTTCAAACTTTGATCGTCTCATAATTTTAATTAATTATACAAATTATCAAATGATTCATAACATATAATTATTTCATAATGACAAATCGATCAATGTTCAATATAAATAAATATCATGAACTTTTTGACTTCAATAAAATACTTTGATCAAAAAGTAAAAGATTGACCTGATTTAGATAAACGCCAAGTACATTATATACACAGTTTTAGCACGCGTTCTAATCATGTCTTAATCAATTTATAGCCAACATCTAATAGCTTTGTCATGACGCATTCAAACTATTCTAGATTTTCATTTTTTTAAATTATATATTTTACTTAATAAGCTATTGCTGAAATTTGTAAATCACATCGTCCGTGAAAGAAAAAGGAAAAAATTAAATTATAGGAAAATACTTATTTTAAATTAAAAGTTTAAATTTTTGTCATCTCTCTCTCTCTCTCCTAATTTAAGTACAATAACAAATTTGGCATTGCATTTTAATGAAAGCTACAGAATATAATGTTACTATAATTATATTTACTTTTGCTAATTTTTATTTATTGATATCTGAATTAGAAAAACTCTTTTACGTGATTTTTTTTTTATTATTAAATTATTTTATTTTTATAAACACTCAATTTATTCAAAATCCAACCATATCGGTTGGTTCATTATATTTTTATACAATTTCTTAATAATTACTACTAAATTCGTTGCAAATTTCTGTATTTCAGTCGTCATTGCAATATTATGATCTCAAAAATTTTAAGAAAAAAAAAATGTTAATTATGAAAGTTAAATATCAGTGGCTTAAATTTTAAATTGATGAAGCACTCTAACCATCAATCATATATATAGTTGGTAACGATTACAAAACTTTAGTTTCTCAATTTCTTTTGTTTTTAGTATGGTAGGCCCATATATTATATTTATTTAGAAAACCTATGAGCATCGTCAAAAATTGAAAAAAAAAAAAAAATAATAATAATGAAAAAAAGAAATGAAAGAACACCTATACACTTATGGCAATATCAATGATATAAAATTTTCTAACTTCCCACTATTTTCTTAGTAAGTTTAGTTATTTTTCATATGATGTCATGATATATCAAGAAATAATAACAATAAAAATTATTAAGAATAAATAATGGCAGCAATTGTTTGTTTTTAGTTCAAACATATATAAATTACAAATAAAACTAAAATAAAAAATGACATAGAAATCCTTAGAAAATATGTTTATTTTTCTCTTTGTTTGACGTTAAAAGCTACGCACTTGAAAAAAGTTTTCCCCTTAGACATAATGACGCGTTATAAAAATGAGTAAATTACAAACATGACGTCATCAAACCGGACTATAAAGAGGGAATCTCCTATATGACACCTTACGTATACATACATTGTTCGACCATATGCAATCTGTATGACTCACCTTTTTTTTTGTTGTAATAATTGTAAACATTACGAATCAGAAAAAAAAAAAATTGAAATATTCTAATATGATCTTATTATAAAAAAAAAATAATATAGAATATCAAATTTTATTATACAGGTGTTTTCAAGTATAATAATTCCTAAAGTTCAGAACAAAATTTCTTTTAATTAATAAACAATTACTGCATTCATGGGTATATGCAAAACCCATACTATGAATATGTCAAAATTACTTAAATGTGTTTCTTTAGTGTACGTATCAACCATCCATTCATATATTTATTATTACTACACGCAGCACGTAGACACTCAAAAATACAGATTAACTAACCACAACTTATCTCACCCTTAATGTACCCATTACTTAGATTTTGAATCATTTTGTTAATATGTATACGAGTGCACTCTATTTTTGTTCACATTAAAATTTATAACTTAAGTTATTAATTATTAATAAATAAATATTTAATTAAAATAACAATTTTTATTATGTAAATTAAATTATATTATTATTGCATAATATAATATATTAATTAATAATATACAAAAATTATGATTTTTGATAACATATTGTAAAAAATATAAATATAATAATACACTAAATAAATAAAAAATAATAAATAAAAATGAACTTTTTTCTTCATATATATTCATGCAACCACGTGTTAAAAAAAAAATAACAAATTCTTACCTTATTTTTAAACAGCGAAAAACGTGTAGAGGCTATATTATTATGTATTTTAATTTTTAATCCATATATATAATAATATAAACAAATGTGGATCACTAATATAGGAACTTATCGCAACGAGTGTATAGTTAATATTATGAAGAGCGATGAGACCCGAGACCTACGAACGTACGATTGATTCAAACTAACAAGGCCGACAACTGGTATAAAACTAAATAGGAAGCGAACGATTCTTTATTTCTCCATTGAAAAGTATTAAGTAAAACCTTGAGGGTGACTCATAAAGGCCACATATGTGTCATTACAATGTTGCCGTATCTTTATATGTCTGGCTAATTTAACCGGGAAATTTAAAAATAAAATTAATTAATTAATTGCTTCTTCTTACTCTTTAGGATGTATACGCATGAATGCGCTTCGACGCCATACTGGAGCAATGGATAACATTTTCTCAGCATAGAACAAATTTTGGCCATTTTCTTTGAAAAATTTGTAGATGATTTTTTTATTATTTTTATCGCATTATATACTTGAAACCCTTTCAACCTGTTTACATGACAGCATCAAAAGCTCACAAAAATATTGCAAAATATTTTTTAAAGTATTTTTTTTCCATACCAGCCCATGTTATTTAGTGATCTCTAACATGGCGTTGACTTTATATGAATGTATATTGTATACTGTACACCGTATATAACACTTTTTTTTTTTTTTTTTAGTTCACGGAAGAAAACATTGCCAATTAACTTCTTCAACACCTGAACTATATACAATCTAAGCTGATGACTTATTATAGTTACTACAGGTCGTAACCAGAGTGGCGCAGTTTTTTTTTTTTTTACTATGCTTTAGCATTGGGAGTTGAACAACACATTCATTGAATGAAAAGGATATTTTTATTTTTACTCACGCACGAAGTTTGATGAGTATGTAGTATAAATATGTATGGGGTAAAAATATTATAAGTAGGAGGTAGCTTAGGAATGCGTGGTATATATATATTTTTTTGCATACATCAATCGTGTATAGAATATGGTAAAAGCCTATATATATATACGCATTTGCGTAGCCGTAGATGCATGCAATAAATATAAATAAAAATTTAGGCTATATAGCATAAAAAGAAAAATATTCTGATAGAGCGTAATTTTTTTAATAATTAAATCAGATTTTAATAAAAAAAATTTACTCTGTATTTTGAAAACGGAACTGAAATGCACATACTAGATTTTTTACTAGGAAATTTTTAATGCCTCTCATCAAAACTGAACTTAGAAAAAAAAAAAAAAAAAAAAAAAAATCGAACTCTTTCAGAAAGTGTATGACATTCAATATTTTCTTTTTCATATGATCTCATTAAAAAAATAATGAAAATAACTAACTAATGCTATTTATAAAAAAATATAACCATCGTATGGTTAGATAAAATAAATGGAAAGGATATGTTATTATATTATAAATAGGGTCTTGCTGCCATGGTTTACTCCATAGACATATATGGTTTACTCTATCACTTTATGCATTTTAATTTTACATTAATCAAAAAATTATCATTTTGGAATAATAATGCATGTTATAGAGTCTATGCATTCATGATAAAGTCAACGCATGTTGGATCACTCAATAACATGGGCCATATAGAAAAATGACACATTTTGCAGTTTAAAAATAATACTATGCAATATTTTGAGCATTTTAGGTTGAATTAGTATTTCAAATCTCAATTATGCGAGAAAAATAATTTAATAACAAAAAATTAGCCGATTTTCCAAAGAAAATAGCCAAAAACGAAGTTTGTCATATGCTGAGCAATGTTATTCATTACTCCAGTATGACGTTCAAGCGCATTAAATATGACGTCATGCGCGTACATTCAATAAACAGTTAATATAAAAAATATTATTATTTTAAAACCTTTAAAGGAATAGACCTGAGAAAAACATAAGCATTTATATCACAAATCACTTGATGGGACTAACATAAATAACTTTAGTTTGTCTCAAAACCCAACTGTAGCTCCGTAGCAGTGATCAGAAAATTCGATTTATGCAACCCGCACAACATTTTCATACTAATTTTTGCCTGTTTTTAACGTCATAAACATGAAAAGTTACTTAAATTGCATACTTTACAGTATTTTTACGCTCTCTCGTGGGGCTACATTAACATTCTGGTAAAAATTGTCAACATTTTGAAGATCCCATTTCGTTTTTATTCAATAAAAAGCACAAATGTTGTTTTATGTGATGGTCTATGACTTTTATAAAATATATACTTTTTTTAAGCAATGCTTTTGATTTTTTTCATTTTCCGTAAAGTGATTTTATTTTATTGCAGGTGTTTCCGGATTACTTTACTATTTTAACTTGAAAATTTATGATTTTTAAATTGATGGAGGCTGAGGGTATAATTTACATAATAATTACATTCTCAAACATTGAGAAGCCCAAGCTGGTTCACCTCGCGCATTGCTTTGCTTTGCGTGTCGTCTGCGTGCAATTTTATGTCCTTTCATGGTAAAAGTGCAGAATAAAGTGAACGCTCCCGAGATTATATCTCCGAGATATATAGAATGTTAATAACACGGTACTATATAGAGAGAAAGAAAGCATTGACCACTTATATTTATTATACTTGTAATGTAATAAATAAACAACAATAATAATTGATAATTGTTATATGTTTTTTTTATATATAGGAAAGTAAAATAAATATTATTTTAGGGTACTAAAGGTAAACCAATTTTATTGAATATTCTACTAAATTAAGCTTAACTTTTGATTATTTAAATCGATTTTTTTTTTCTTTTAAAAATGTATTTTTGAAATTTGATATTTATTCGCACGTCCTATATTGACGTATATTAATCTTATTATGATATATTTTACTTATATTTATCACCTCTGATCATTGCATTGAAAAATAATAATAATAAAAAGGAGAAGTAGAAGTATAGAAGAAAAATAATATTTCAGTGTTGTAAAAAATCTATAAATATTGAATAAATTTATATTATTTATATAAAATTGAGCTATTGCAGAAAAAGTATTATCAATTTTTTTTCTCGGATTCCTAAACACGAAGAATAAATTATTTTTATGATAAATTTTGTCATATTTTACTAAATGAAAGGCACATAATTTATTATGTTTTATTGTTCCACAAAATAAGGCTGGTAATGTCATTTTGAAGTCTAAAAATTTAATATATAATTTTAATATTTAAATTACCGTTTGATTGCTATTGAGAGAGAGAGAGAGAGAGAGAGAGAGAGAGAGAGAGAGAGAGAGAGAGTTCGAAGTGTGAATTGGTAACAGTCAATTAAAAAATTTCGGCTTCGGAGCAGCAATTTTCTTATGTTTATATAAAATAATAATAAATTTATATACATATAAAACAAACACGCAACACAAAAGGATAGGAGAGTATTGAAATTAAAAACTCTTCCTTTGCTGCTTTTGTTATTTCCTATATAGCGGTATAGCTCCACTAATTTGTCATATTTAATTAAAATATGTCATAAACACATTTTATTATTATTGATTGACATGTTAGGTTTACATAAACTTTCCTCAATGTTACGTTGTATCGACAGGTACAACGGAAATTGCACACACGGTCCCCAGAGATGGCATAGTACACGTGAAAAAGTCTAGGCAATCTGGTCGGCACGCAATCACATCAATGCACCTTACTGTGAGTCACCATTGAATGTATACAGGACCGGGATAAGATATTTTACTCTTGTTTTTCTTCTTATAAGCATAACAATTGCAAATTTAGCGCGAGTTTTTGAATGGTAAAAATTCTTGTCGTTGTCTTCTGTACGTATAAATACGCCTCGTGCAACGTTTTGTGCTCTCACACGTGACCGTGGTTTCAGCAGTGGCTCGAAACTGAAATCGTCAGCGAGTAAAGAGTTCAGCTGCCTTTATATTCCACTCGGCCATACAACAAGCTTGGTTTCTTTAGATTGAAATTGAAAATTACTTATATAAGAGAAAATAATATATTATAATAATCTATCACGGATTGATTACCATCTCCTCTCATCATAATCAATTTAAGTAAATGCTGTGTAACATGTATAATGCCACAATGTCAACCGATTCCATTAACAATTAGTCAAGTTTAAATCATATTGATGTCAAATGAAGCAAGTGTAAGTAATATTATCAATAATGGTCAGGAATCTAAGTGTAAGTGAAGCAGAATTTTATTTATAAATTAAAAAACAAATAAGATATAATTTATTTACAATGCTCTTAGACGCAATTGTTTTTATTTTATAAATTATTAATAAAACTAATATATTTAAATATAAAATAAATAAAATTATTAATAGTTTATAAATTTTTAATAAGTAAATATATTTAAGTGTTAGAATTTTAATTACTATATATATATATATATATATTCTTTAGTAATAATTGAAAAATAAATATATTTATTTTATATAATATAAATTACTAATATAATTTCAAATTAATTAACTATAACAAATATAATACTGTTTTCAAATGTAATATTTTTTTTTATATAATTTATTATCAAGTAAAAAAAAATAGTAATAACGAATAAGGCCAAATTCATGCAGAATGCAAAGGCAGAAATCATTTTAATTATAGATTTTTTTTTAAATTTTCACACAATTTACAGTATGTTAACAGTATATACGGTGTGTGAGCATGACGTCATAATAAATGCGCTTCGATGCCATAATTGAGCTATGAATAAAATTGCTTGGTATATAAGACAAACGTGGGTTTTCGCTAGTTTCTTCTTTAGGAAAATAAGTTGTTTTTTTACACTATCATTTTTCTCGCATACTTGAAAACCTAATTCAACTTATTAATATAGCATCAATTCTCCCTTTCAAAAAAAAAAAAAAAAAAAAAAAAAAAAAAAAAAAAAAAAAAACTAAATATTTTTAAACAGGCAAAATGTGCCATTTTCCATTTTCCCATACCGGCCCATGTTATTTAGTACTCACTAATGGCGTTGACTAAAATGATTGCAAACATCCTACATACGGGGGCCTTTACAAATTAAGCAGCAAACAATTTAAATCTTGTATACAATTTTTAATTTAAATTTTCAAAGAAAATATTTGCTTTGTCATAATTCAAATTTAATTTCTTCCAATGAGAGAAAAATACACAAAGAAAAAAAAATGAGGAAGGAAGGGAGTAACCACACAAAGCGGAAAAAAAAAAAGTTTAATAAGATCAGAATGTATGATAATCGGAAATGATGATAAAGCAATAGAGTGACTAAAATAAACAAAATTTGAATCAGAGTCACACGACTATACAGCAAGCCAATGCAATATATCATAATGTTAATGTACCATCATGCGTTGTCGTCTGTAAGTCTGTCTGTAAACCATAATCCAATGAGTAAAACATATGAGTAAGTTTTTATTTTTCTCATATTTAACACCCACATAATATCTCTCACTTCACTTTGTCGCGGCTGAAAATGAGTCAGAAATCTAAATGAGGTCATTAGTTACAATAACATGTCAATATATGAGACAATTTGTCTAGCAATACTGTATTGTTTGTAAAAAAAAAAAAAAAAAAAAAAAAAAAAAAAAAAACTATATTACTAAATACTAAACAATCCATATTGTGTGTATGCACTTATGACGTCATACTGAATGCGCTTCGACACCATACTGCTGCAATGAATTATAACATTGCTCACCATGGGATAAATGGATAAATGTATATACGGTATGGTTTCATATGTTTAAGTCGACGCCATAAGTGAGCGCTAAATATCATGGGCCAGTAATGTGAAAATGACTTATTTTGCCTGTTCAAAAATACTTCACAATAATTTTGAGAGCATTGATGCTGTTAACAGGTTGAATTAGTTTATGTATACAAGAAAAATAATTATGCCCAAAAAATAGCTTATTTTCCAAAGAAAATAGCAAAAAAACTATGTTTGTCCTATGCTGAGCAATGTTACTCATTGCTATGCTGAGCAATATGTTATACTCATTGCTCAAGCGAAGAGCATCGCAAAGCATTCAGAATGACGTCATGCGCACACACCCTATGGTTATCGACACGTGGCTAAAGCCAAGGAGAATTTTAGTTTGCATTATCATATCGCACATTTTAAAATGACAGTTTTAAATGATTAAGAAATATTGAACATTTATAAAATCTTGGAGGTTTGGAAACATAGAGTTAGTTTGTTTTCCCTCGCATAACTGAAAATCTAATTCAATATGCTATAACAGCATCGATGCTCTCAAAAATATTGCGAAGTATTTTTAAAGGGTAAATAAATCTGTCATGAGTTTATCACGTTATTTAGTGCTCAAATATTGCGGCGACTTTAATATGAATGCAACTATATACCCTATTGTCATTGAATTATTAATAATATAAAAAACAAAAGTTAAGATTTTTTTAAAACTATTTTCTAATTTTACTAAAATACTTTATAGTTATAATAAATGGTTTATACTTTTTTATTTTTTATTTTTAATATTATAATGCAATTTTAAGCATCAAATACTCCATAAAAATTGGTGGTGAAATTCTTTTATTAGCAAGATTCCTATGCGTCATATTAATTTCTCCGTTTTAACTTTAATAGTTTTCTGAAAAATCACTTATAATAAATGATCATGCAAAATGCTACACAGCATAGGAAATTTAGCGTCCCCTCTACCATTTTCCTACGCGCATCGATTGGAGTTACACGTCATCCGTACGCGATATCAAGCAATGCTTTTATCATACGCATTTGTCATTTATGCAATTACTCTTTTTTTTTTTTTTTTTTTTTTTTTTTTAAGACAATTTTGATGCCTATTTCTCAAAAATTTGCACTTAGAAAAATGCTAAAAACAAAAGGAATTTTTAATTATTTTATGCTTTTCACGGAGATTTGCAACTTTTTATTTCATTTTTTTTTTTATCATTCCTGTAGATTTACCATATTAAGTTTAATTGAATCAAATTTTGCAAAAATATGTAAAAAAAAATTAAAAATAATAATAAAAAATTACTTCAACGGCTTTATTTGAAAATTGCATGTAATTTGAGGCAATGTAATGCATGCAATATTATATTTCTTCAATAAAGTAAACAATAAATTTATTATTTATTAAAAACACAGCACTTTCTCTCTCTCTCTCTCTTTCTTTTTTTTTTTTGCTACTCTTATTTTATATATTATTAAGTTTTTATGAAACTTATATATTAAAAGAATAGAAAAATTTAAAATAAAACCAAAAATTTTTTTACACATATTTCTTTATTTCTATTTCCAATGCACAATATTTATCGAATTACAGAAATTGACTTAAAACTATCATTAAGTTTTTTTTTTTTAATATATATAATATTATTTTAATAATTATATATTTTGTGTTTTTGTTACTTTTATCAAATAGAAGAAAAATGAAAATATAAAATTTCTATTTAAAAATGTATTGTTAAAATAAGAAAACAAAATAAACATTCTATAATAATATTTCTAAATTGACAACAAAAATTACACAGAAATGTTATATTTTCATCTCTTTTCTAGAAGATAAATAAAAACAAAAAAATTAAAACATTTTATTTTTCACAACACCCACAAAAAAATTGTACATGTGACCTATTTATTACAAAACTATTCTATATAATATATATATTTTTAATTATAAATTACGTAGTAATTATTTTAATTATTTTACAAATAAAAAAAAAAGATGAATAATTAAAAAATTTATGGCACAAATTAAAAAAATTATAAAAAGGGTTAAAAAATGTAGCTTATAGAATAGGTATTCTAAACATTTTTAAGGGAATGAAAAGAATAAAAATTCAAGGATATTTTCTTGGTTAATTAATTTTTTTTTTGTAAAATAATTTTTTGTTTAAATAAAATAATTACTACATAATTACTGGAAAAAAAATTAAAAAATAAAAACTAATATTTGCAGAAAAATGAGAAAAAAATGGGTGCAAAAAATTCATTATAATTACAACTCTTGATTTTTTTAGTACTTTGCACGTTTCTATTAAAATCTTGTACTAAAAAAAGAATATTAATTAATAAAAATCTTTTTTTAATTTTTTAAATATTTCTTACAAAGTTTTTACAAGATAAATTATAACATCAACTATTTATTTAACTATATTATTTTTAATTAAATAAAAAAAAGATTTTTATTAAATTTCTTTTTTTAAATGTATTATAATATTATATATTTTTTTGTTTGTTACTACATAGTAGGTCATTTTTTTTAATATAATAATATTATTTTAGTGGTTCACTAAAAATTTAAATATATTTTCCATTTTAACTGCCACCATAATTTAATTAAATATTTTTTTTTAATAAAATTTTTTTATGTATTTTTTTTTTTATATTTATATTAAACACCAGTATTGTTTTTTTCAATTATTTTTATACATTTTATTATTATTATTTTGAAATAGATGAAGCACTCGTAATTTTCTGTCACTTTTGTTGTTATTGTTGTTGATTTTTTTTTCGATGATTGTTTGTTTTCTTTTTTTCGGCACACAACAAATATAATTTGATGATGTATATTTTAAGTTACATAATATATAAAGATATTATTTTTAGAATTAGGGGGATATTCCTTTAACATGTCACACCATTTTTAAAAGTTCCATATATTTATATATATATATATATTTGAAAACACACGACCACATATATATATATAACATCAATTCTTTTTTTATTCACTCATTTCTTATTTTAAGTGTAAGGTTGGATTTTTTTTTATCTTGCTTTTGTGAAATATTATTAATATAATAATAATTTTAATTATTATTTTTTTCTTATATAATTATTCTAACAATCATTTTTTTAAATGTTAACTACATTACTGAACAATATATATTTATATAGATCTCTTATACAATAAATTGTTAAGGTTCAAGTACTTTTGTTAAATTTTTGTGGAGTTATATTCAAAATGAGCCGTAAATACATGGGAAAAAAAGTGTATTGAACATAAATTTGTCATGTATAATGACCATACTTGTTTTCCTACATCGTAAATAAATTAAAATCAAATAACGTGATTTCAAAATGCAACGAGGAAATGTATGCTTTATCAATGCAAGGAAATTTATAAATAATTATTCTTAATGTCCCTCTCCTTGTCCTCTACATCACGACAAAATGATCATTGAATTGACAAATCAAATCAATCATTTTTGGTGATACCAAAATAAAAAAAAAAAAAAAAAATATATATATATATATTTTTTTTTCTCCTAACTATTACAGTACATTATCAAGTTAACTCCATCCTCCAGACCAATTTTAAACACATTTCCCAATTTTCAGGGCCACTGTAATTATAATCCATGATTTTGATTAAAAGGTACAGTTTCCGTTAACAAAAAAAGTATAAAAGATCTATTAATAATACCTTACAAAAAAGTTTTTTTTTTAGACATAACATTATTTTTTCCCTGAACATTTTTTTCTTTTTTTAACCTTATAATATATAGTACAGTTCACTTTATTTAAATGTTACAAAATGTAGTGGGCAACAATAATATTAACTAACTATTTATGATTAGTCATGATTAAGTGTGTGTGTGTGTATATATTATAAATGTATTTTGTTAATAATGACATTGCGATTGATTGATGTAAAAACCAGACAAAATTATATTATGTATCAGTGTGTTATTATGGTATTGGTCAACAATTTTTATGTATGTTTAAGAATTAACAAAACTTGGTGAATAGAAAACAAAATAACACAATCAAAATACTCAATAGTGCACGGAATTTAATCGATTTTTTAGTACCAAAGGGTGATGCGTTTTTGACGTTATAGTATTCATTAAATCTTTCCCTTTTTACAGAGAGAAAGAGAGAGAGGCTATTTGATTTCAGTACAACTTTGATTATTTAATGTATTAATACAAAAGATTTTATACATTTCGGGTGAATAGAAAAAAAAAATATAAATGTAGTAAACTCTAGATTTTATGAAGGTCAATTCTGTGAATTTCTCAATTTTGTGAAATAGCCATTATCTGGGTTCATAGTGATTTCACAAAAGCGAGAGTTTACTGTATTTTGTATGTACATATATATAACAAAATGACAAATTTTAGCAACAAATTATTTTGAAATTTTATATGACATTTGACTTTTATAGTCACTGACCTCTCCCCTCAAGTTCAATGTGTTGAAAATTTAACTTCCTGTTAAAGCAAAATCACGCAACAAAAACGCAAATGGCGCGCGGAAAAAAGCAATGTTGCAAGATAACATAAAAAAAAGGCAATACTATGCAAAAAAAAAAAAAAAAAAAAAAAAAATGCCACGATGAATGCATTTTTAATAATTATAAAAATGATTAACATCATCATTTTTTCAGGATCTTATTAAAAAAAAAGTATTAAATTCATTGCACAAGGGTACTTAACAAAAAAAAAAAAAAAAAAAAAAAGTGTCAGAAAATGAGAACTTAAAAGTGAATTTTAATGTTGTTTGTTGTTTTTCCCTCGCAAATTTGAACAATAAATGATTGCAAAAAAAAAAAAAAATTACAACTTTACACACAAAACATTTGCTAAAATTAATATTGTGTTAGTAAATCAAAAAAGTAATGTGAAAAAAAGATGAATACAACACACCAAATTATAATAGAAATTAAAAATAAAATATAAATTGATTTTATTATTTTGTTATAATTTCTTCAAAAAGACTCTTAGAAAAATAATGAATGCAAGTTGTTTTTTTATTTTTCAGAACTTTTCTCTTAAAATTGTGTGTTTATTTTTCTTTTTTTGAATTTTATTATTATTATTAATAACTATACAAAAAACGAAGGAAAAAAAAGTATGCATTTTTTTTGTATTTTTTTCTTTCTTATTATTTAATATTTCTTAGTCTCTAGAATAGAAAATTTATATTATTATAATCTATATTTAAATTAATATTATTTCTTAAATTTCCACTTTTATTTTACTGTATATATATATATATATTCCCCAATTTATTTAGTATTTCTAATTTTTAATGTAAGAATTATTGAAAGAAAAAAAAATGAAGTTTTTTATTTTTAAGATTTTAACATTTAGAAATCTATCACTTTAGATTTAATTTTGTACTTTTTAAAATTTCCGCCACATTTTCATTTATTTTTTTGGGTTAAGGAGGTTTAGTATCGTAGATGGCAACACAGGTATTTTTTTAATACAAAAGAAAATCAGCTTTTGTCCAATATAGCAGACTTGATAAGAATCTTATGACAGAGAGGAAGGAAAAAAAAAAAAAAAAAAAAAAACTTAACAGAATCCATGTGACGGTAAAAGTGAGAAAGAAAATCATGCCAGCAACAAGCAAGTCCCAAGCCACCTCCCACTTTTAACATCACATGGTTTCCTTTCTCCAGCACTTCTGTTTCCACTTAATGGTCACAGGATTCCATTACTCGATTAACCATTTTAAGTCGCCTCGGAATTCTAGCTTCGGACTTCGGCGTGCTGATTGGTTTGTTGAGGTCATGTGACCTCCAACTTGAACACTGATTGGCTCGAAAGTGGCGCACATTTTTATCATCATAATCACAACCTCATAAAAATGTCATCTACTTTACCCTCCTGTCCTCCATTATGAAAAACATGCTCGGATTTTTAAACGTAAATTATTAAACCCAAGAAAAGTGAAAAATAAAATCAATTAAGTTTATTTCCAGAATTCCAAGTAATTTTCTTTGGAATTAAGTTTAAAAAAAATGCCATTTAGAACTTTTAAATGGAACTATAATGGGATAAAATTTAAATGTCATATTTTTTTAAAACTTGCTTTAAAATGTTTTTTTTTTTTTCATGATGATTATTGTATAAAAATTATCTAAAAAATTTCACAAACTTTTTTTTTTTTAAATAATATCTCACATTATACTTTGATTTTCCTTTTCATTTATGTGGAAATTAAAGAATATTTTAACTCATCTCTAATAGAAGATTATATTTATTTAGAATGCAGTGTTTTAAGCCCTCTTGCCTGCAGGTTTCTTACGTGATCCCGTGGTTTTAGGTTCAGCGGTGCTTGGTGTGGCTGTGGAGGGGGTAGATTTGGCAGCACTACTAGGTGTCGCCGCGGCTTGGGATCGAGATACTCTACCTGTGAATTCTGTAGGTTTTCTCGCTGAGGATGGGGCAGCGCTGGCAGGGCTGGCTACTGCTGCTGTTGTGGCCGTTGCTGCTGCTGCCACTGCTGGGGCT
Source organism: Ecdyonurus torrentis (assembly GCA_949318235.1). NCBI lineage: Eukaryota > Metazoa > Arthropoda > Insecta > Ephemeroptera > Heptageniidae > Ecdyonurus > Ecdyonurus torrentis. The sequence continues at coordinate 9,346,477 of OX439135.1, forward strand.
TTCTTAGCGCTTGTAGCGGCTGCAGCGGGTTTTACACCTACAAACATGTCAATCAAATCATTGATAGATGTTACCAATAATATGGAAAAGAGAAAAAGAAGTATTCATTTTTTTTCTATATTGAAACACAAAAACACAAAGAAGTGTATTCCCTTTGAGAAATTTTAGTCCTGTCTCTAAAAAAAAAAGCAGAAAAATGCAGGTAGTCTTAATATGAATGTATTTAAGGAAAAAACCATCGCGGTTAGGATCAATGATAAAGAAAAGGATAGAAAAACCAGCAAGGGCCTTACCACAGTAGAAGTTCTATGGAGAGGTCGAGGTCTTGCATGGCACAGTATAATGTTATAAAAGTTTCTTTATAACTTGAGAGCTTTCGTCATATGATAATGACATTATCAATCAAAAGAGAAAATTACTTGAGCACATCACTGAGCAGTGTCTTGTCTTGTACTGCCGTGTTATGCTCTTGCTGGTTTGGAGTTGGTGGAGAGGGGTGGGGGTGGAGTAGGGAATCTGGGAAGGAGTGTGAATGAGTGAGGGAAGGAGTGAGTGAGGGAAAGGGAAAAGGTGGGGAGGGGAGCGGGAATAGGGTATATTTTTTAAATATGTTAGCGAATATTAAGTCCAGGCAGCCCTTGGGCTTTTCTGGATCTTAATATATGTTGATATGCTAATTCATATTGTCGTAATGTCGCATAGTTGGCTGGGCCCGGAATAGTGCGAAGTATTGTTGATTTATAACATAATTGGAAATTTGATATGCCATGAGAGGCCGCATGTTCAGCCACAGGTTTTTCCATCTCATTGTTTTTTTTTTTTTTTTGAGATGGAAAAACCTGTGGCTGAACATGCGGCCTCTCATGGCATATCAAATTTCCAATTATGTTATAAATCAACAATACTTCGCACTATTCCGGGCCCAGCCAACTATGCGACATTACGACAATATGAATTAGCATATCAACATATATTAAGATCCAGAAAAGCCCAAGGGCTGCCTGGACTTAATATTCGCTAACATATTTAAAAAATATACCCTATTCCCGCTCCCCTCCCCACCTTTTCCCTTTCCCTCACTCATTCACACTCCTTCCCAGATTCCCTACTCCACCCCCACCCCTCTCCACCAACTCCAAACCAGCAAGAGCATAACACGGCAGTACAAGACAAGACACTGCTCAGTGATGTGCTCAAGTAATTTTCTCTTTTGATTGATAATGTCATTATCATATGACGAAAGCTCTCAAGTTATAAAGAAACTTTTATAACATTATACTGTGCCATGCAAGACCTCGACCTCTCCATAGAACTTCTACTGTGGTAAGGCCCTTGCTGGTTTTTCTATCCTTTTCTTTATCATTAATATGAATGTAGACAATAAAATAATAAAATATTGACAAAAATCGCCACAACAATTGCAGATTATCATGATACAATTTTGTTACGATGTGGAGACAAAAAAAAGATGAAATTATTTGCATGTGTGACTCACTCTTGGCCTTGGCGGCAGGTGCTGGTGTGCTGACGGCAGGGGTGACGGCCATAGGCTTGGCCCGACTCTTGCTGGTGCTAGCAGTGCTTACTGCAGCAGGTTTTTGTCTCTTGGCTAAGGGAGTGTCTGTGCTACTGCCTGCTGAGGATCTTCTCTTAGCGGCGCGCGCTGCACGAGACTCGCTTGCCTTTGGAGTCTTGCTTGGGGATGCCTGAGGAGTGAGACAAACATATTCACAATACTTTGTAACAATAGGAAACAATACATTAGCATGCACAATGGACATAATATTTCATAAAAGTGAACAAAATTTGATTGCTAAAATAATAATATAGGATAAAAAAAAAAAAAAAAAAAAAAAAAAACGGTTATACGTAATATATTAAAAAATAATAATTATGTAATAGAAAATAGTAGGAGAAAGATTGTTGAATTCTAAAATAGTTGTTGAGTAGTGGAACTGAAAATTAATAATTAATTAATTAATTTCCAATTCAGTGTATCTCTCTCCTACTATTTTCTATTATTTATTTTAAAGTTTGTAAAATATATAGAATATTCTACGTTAAATTTGATTGCTTTAATCATTACTTATAGGTGGTGAAATATTAGTTCCTATTATTTTAAAAAGTATTATTAATACAGCTAACGCCAGAGACTCCTCAAACTTCCTGCCTCTTTAGTTAAGATGCAGAGAGAACGTATCTATGTACCTTCTTTTTCTTGGCAGGTTTCTCATCCTCAGACTCACTCTCCTCCTCACTGTCACTCTCCTCGCTATCGCTCTCCTCAGAGCTGTCGGAGTCAGACTTGGCTGAGCTTCCAGCGGCGCCACCACTTTTCTTCTTTGCACTTGGGGGCTTTAGCTGGGCCTGAAATTACATCCAACATTGTAAATAAAAGTAATCAAGACTTTGTCTCTGCCTAACCATGTTTTGCATAGTGTACGAAGTTACTAATGCGGAGGACCATAGAAATCAGGCAATTTTTATTGCATATTCTAAAAGAGGGCATAGTCCTGAATCAATATGTATGCAAATTTCTAATTTTTGAGTTCATTTAAGGCGTAGAACGACTTGAACAAGCAAGCTGTGACATCAGTGCCATTTGGTGAATGGCCAATAAATTAGAAATAAATGACTCCGGTCAAATCAACGTTGATTTTCAGGTTTGTTAGGATATTACACAACTTTTTTTTGTTCAAGGTGTTCTACGCCTTCAAGTATTTTTAATTAATTTCTGAAAGTCGCAAAATGTCTTCACTGTTAGTAACTTTTTGCTATGCCCATGTACATAAGTTAACAACTTTAAAATATTTTTTTTTCAAAAATTAATTAAAAATACGTACTTAATAAACTCAACAATTAGAAATTTGTGTAATAATTTATTTACATCAATGTTCTCTTTTAGAATATGAAATAAAATTACCCTCCTAAAATTTTTTGGTCTCCTTCATTGTCCAAATTTAAACGACAAAATACAACAATAAGATGGACTAAGGCTGCTGTGACGTCACGTGAATAGTTTTGCCCATTAGGCATTAGGTTAACATTGCTTTTACCGGAACTCGTGACGTCACAGCTGCTAGTGAGCCCCCCTTGGGACTAACCAGCATTAATTATTAATTTTTCTATGACTTATATATCAACTTCTATGACAATATTGCTGGTATTAGCTATCGACTATTGTTTTGACAAGGTTTATTATTATTATTATTCTTAGTGTATGCTAGATATGTGTTTTTCTGAGTGTACTTGTTGAGATATTTGTTTGCTTCTTACAATATTTACCTGATTGTTGAATAGACTGAGATCCAGACCATCAGGATGAGTCTCACTGACTTCTGGTTTCTCTGAGCCTTTCTCTACAGCGATGGCTCTAGTTAGAATGCTCTTGGTACGTTGTAGTTCCTCAGCAGGAAGTCTGTATTTGCCTTTGTCCACGCGTACCAAACTTAAGTTGGTTAAGATACAGTCAAAGTCTGAAACATTTCATCAAAATATTACAATTTATACAATAAAATGAAGGTTATATAAAAGTTAATGCCATTTTCAACAACAACAACAAACTACTGTAGTCTAATCCTAAATAGCGATGTTGATTTGGCCAGAGTCATTGATGTCTAATTTATTTTTTCATTCACAAAATGGTGCGTGTGGACTCTGACGTCACAGCTTGCCTGGTAAAACAAGCAAGCTATGACATCATAATCCGCAGTCGCCTTTTTGTGAATGGAAAATTTTTAGAAATTTGGCCAAATCAGCGTTGATTTTCAAGTATGTTAAAATATTAAATATTACATTTTTTTCCCTCCCTAATTTTGTGCCTTTAAAATTAAGTCCAGGTGAGTACTATAGCGATATTTATTTCAGACGCTTACTTGTTTAACATTGCAAAAGGTAGAGTGTTTACTGAGTTTAAATGGAAAAGTTGACCAGTGGTAAAGTTTAAGGAACAGGATGTACAAAGGAATAAAGGAACGTGTGCTTAACACACCTGCGGCATTGACTTATTGACACTCATTTTAATAGGCCTATCAAATCCATTATACTGTTAAATTTTTTTTTAAAAATAATATGTCTAAAGTCTTCCTCTTGAATTCAAAATTATAACGTATAATTACAGAGAGAAGTGTATAGAACAGCCTAATCATTACACATTTTTATTAATGAAGAGGGCTTTCCCCCTTGGGACTTCATAATCTATGTTAATCTATGTTCACTGTGCCATCAAGATCTTCACCTAGCTATGGACTTCATCAAATTAAGGTGCTTGTTGGGTTCTCTATCTATCTCTTTTTTTTTTTTTTTTTTATCTTTTTCTATGATAAAATATTATTAAAATTATTATGATTCTCACCGGTATGGTCATAGAAGTCAGGTGAGTAGACGTCACCCTCAGACATAGAAGATTTGTCAGCAGTGCTTGCAGCCTCAGCATTATCTCCCTCGGCAGCAGCGGCAGCAGCAGGTGCAGGAGTGGGCGTGGCACCAGCCTTCTCCTGACTTAACCATCGGATTCTGATCTTGGGGGACTTGCGGTAAATATTTTGCATTGCTTGGCACACGTAGAAACCTCCATCAGCGTTACGTACAGCAAGGAATTCATTTCTGAAACAAAAACATTATTAATTTTTTCAAAGTGCAAGATAAAAAATTATATTTGATTTTCTATTGCGTTCTTGTAAAATTAATTAAATTAGCCTTTGGCACTGAACTCCAAGAGGAAATGAAGTGCGTTTTGCTTTTGTCAGCCCTTAGACTCAAGAGAGAAACAGAATTCAATATAACAATTAAAAATACAATAATATTGTAATAATAAACTTAGGAAAAGGGATATGAGAATGCTTTGTGTGAGAGAAAATAAATTTTAACCCCGGACAAAAAATATAATACGCATGCTAATTTTTTTAAAACATATAAATTAGGCTCATAGATGTTCATAGATTCATTCATGTTCATAGATTAGAACACATTAAATTGAAAATTAATAAAACACAAAGATTCTTTAATTTATAGTTAATTCTAGAACCCCCTCTAGAATGCTCTTTCCCCAATTTTTCCTATCTATGTATTTTTTTCTATAATTTATTTTTTACTCTTCAATTATTGACAAGTTAATTTTTCTTCACTAATGCTGTTCATAAACCCTGTTCTCTGCACCAAAAATGACAATCGCCTATGGTTAATCAAATGGAATGCACATTTTTTGGTGCAAGAGAACAGGGTTTACGAACAGCATTAGGGTTTACCCAAATCTATGAAACAGTATTTAAACATTTACATTTAAAAAAATAGTAGGAATGAACAAGAATTGGTAGACTGGTTAATTTATTGTCATTATTTCAGGTTCTAAAAAAGTTAATCTTTTTCATTTTGTAAATTTTTTTTCATAACTTTTTTTTAGATTATTTGGAGCAATGGAAGCATTATATTTTATTATTATTATTGAAGCTGCTACAAGAGGCAATAAAAATAACCTACCAATGCATAGAAAACAAATAATACTGTACAATATAAATAATAGGCATGCTAAGTACTTTATATAACGCTAATTTAAAGATCTAAAAAAAAATAAAGACAGTATCAAATTAGCTTCTACTCAAGAATAGGCTCACACAAAATATTTAATTGTTTCAAATAAAAAAAAAAAAAAATAAAAAAAAAAAAAAAATCCCATATTTTAATTCATATAACCACATAACTAGAGCAAAATCAATTTAAAAGTATCAGTTTTGCTTGTAATAATATTTTTGTTACTATGGTAACACTAACAGTAAAAAATTGACTCAAAAATTTGCATAAAAAAAGACAATCTTGACTCCAATGTTTATAACTACAACGTTACTAATGTTTATAACAAATTGATCGCTTGAAAGCACGTAACAAATAGAAATACAATTTGATTTATCATCTGCTTTGTTCTTTTAAATATTAAAGGCGTAGAACGCCTTGAACTATAAACTTGCCTAATATCCTAACATACCTAAATATCAACGTTAATTTTGCCGGAGTCATTGATTTCTAATTTATTTTCACTTCACAAAATGATAGCTGCGGGTTTATGACGTCACAGATTGCCTGTTTCCGCGTGCATGGACTAGTGAGCTGTGACGTCACAAACCCGCAGCTGCCATTTTGTGAATGGAAAATAAATTAGAAATTAATGACACTGGCCAAATCAACATTGATATTTAGCTATGTTAGGATACTAGACATGTTCTTTGTTCAATGTGTTCTACGCCTTTAATTACTGTACTTGAATGGTAACCATTTTTGCACTTCCTACAGGTGCATTCACACTCAATATACGTATTTCTTTTATTTTGAGCAGCAAATCATTAAATATCAATGTTCTAGATGAGATTAACCATGGCCAGATGGTTCAAAATTTGGAGATTTTTTTTTTTTTTTTTTTTTTTTAATTAGCAAAATAATTTAACATTTGTAATATACCCTGCGCTCACAATTACACCCTTTTCAGCAAATTTCCATGACTTTTAGGCCAATCGGACAATTTCTTCTTCTTACTTTTGATATGTCAACACTGGGAATAACTATTGTCATGCATAAAGATATAAAAATAAATCTAATAATTGAATGCACTTTGCAATCATAAAAATAAAAACATTTGATGCGTCAACTTACTTGTAAAAGACGATTAGTTTCTCCTCGGGTGATTTAGACCTCTTGTTTCTGGAAGGAAAGCCGAGATCTGCTGGCGCTAGAGGTACTTGGTAAGGTTGGGTGCGTGTACGATTACGTCTTGCTCGTTGGTCTGCACTACCGGGAGTCGAAGAGCCTTCAGCAGCACTCGGTGTACTGCTACTTGCAGCCTAATCAATCAAAACACAAGAAAATTAAAATGCATATTTAGCCTCACATTAGGCTATATTAAGAAATTGGAGTAATAATTGCAGTGCAAAAATTTCTTGTGATATTTCAAATATTATTGCTATTTTTTTTTTTAATACTTAGCCTATAATAAATAAACAAAATAATAATAATTGAAATAAAATTGAAAATACACCTTAAAACATCTTTGCTTTGCCATAAATTTATAGCTTTGCCATAAATAATGCTATTCGTAAACCTGACTGTTTTCTGCTACTAAAATGATGACCAACTATGGAACTATGGTTATCCAAACGCAATGCACTTTTTTTTTTCTTTCTTTTCTCTCTCTCTCTCTCTCTCTCTCTTTTTTTTTTTTAGCAGGAAAACAGGGGTTGCGAAAAACTTTCCATATAAAAATAATGACAAAGAGATAGGGGGGGGGGGGGGGGGAGAAAATAATAAAAAATTTATATTTGCCTTTTTTACCTTAGTCTCCCTCTTGCGCTTATTGTTTACTTTAGGGGAAGCAGTGGACGCGTTAGCTTGCGGAGACGGCTTCTCCACTTTTGGAGGTGGCGTCGCTGTTTTCTCTGCAGGTTTCTCCACAGGTTTCTCAGGTGTCTTGTCAGGGGTCTTGTTAACTTCAGGCTTCACATCAACGGTCACTTTGCTCTCTACCACGGGGGTGGGCTTAGCAGGACTCTCAGTTTTCACCTGAGGTGCAGGGGTTTGTTTAGGAGGTGTCGCTGGAACTTGAGGAGCTGGAGTAGGGGCCGTGTGATTGGTGGGGGCAGTTACTGCAGCTGGGACTGGGGCAGGGGCAGGGGGTTGTGTTACTGAAGGAGTGGGGATACTTGGGGTGGCAGTAGGCAGTGCACTCGGGGTTGGCAGGGGGGCTGCCGCAGGTGCAGGAGCTGCTGAAACACAAGTTCATGTTTAGAATAAGATTAAACAGTGAAGAACAAAATATCTTAAAAATATATTTTATTATTGCCTGTTAATGCATGTTTATAGGACTCCCAAAATGTCTTTTAAACTTTTACCGAGGCAAATAAAAATATTTGATAGGAAAAAAAAAAAAAAAGATTGGAAAATGCATTTTTTTTTTTTTTTTATTAAGCACACACACACACACTAGCTGTTTATACTATAAAAAAATACTGTACTATCCCAATATCAGTATTTACCTTTACTATATTACACTCACAAGGAGTCCCTGTTCACTCTCTCACATTTCTCCTTTTTCCTAATATATCTAACTTTTTTTTTTCTTATTTTATTACTGCCAGAACCAAATCTTTTATTGACCATAGAAAAAAATGGAAGAGGAGGGGGGGGGGGGGGGGGGACATGAACTGACAATGACAACTTGTGTGTGAGAGAAATTAATTTGTAACCTATTAAATTAAAATAGGGGGGGGGGGGTCATTCCAGCAGAGCACCCTTGATATATTCTTTGGTAACTCCAGACAATGAAGTGATCAAGTTACCTGCAGCAGTAGGTGCGACAGTTTGTGGTGGCGCTGGCTGAGCAGGTAAAGAGGGGACAGCAGGAGCTGGAACTGCAGGTACAGCTGGTGTTGCCTCTGGCTTGGCAGCCTCTTTCTTCACCTCGTCAGTACCATTGGTCGTAGGCAGCGCTGCCATCAGGTTGGCTGGCTTTACCTCACAGTTTACCTTGCTAGCCTCGCTGGGTCCAGCCTGAATAAACAAATAACGTTAAGTCAGGTGTTTTTGTATTGCATATTTTGTATCAAAGGACACTTGTTAACATTATGCTCTGAAGTGACTTGAGCCCTTTAACTGTAACCTATTGATTAATAAAAAACAAGTTCAACGTAGGACGTGACCGACTTGGACCGGAAATCACTAAAAGAAGAACTGTATTTTCACAATAATTTTTTGTACATTATTTATTTCCAACAAAACCAACACTATAATTTTCAAATAAAATTAAGTATAGGCCAAAAAAAAAAAAAAAAAAAAAAAAAAAAAAAAAAAAAGTTTTAAGTTTCTAATTTGACTCAAAGTTGCTGCTTAAATTTGAATTTCCACATTTACATGTTATATTTAGAGTGGAATAACTGAAATATTTGATGGTGTTTTCACATGTTTGACGTAACTAAACTTTTAAGTACCATTTCTTCTTTATTTTGTGTTTATACTATAATTCACAACCGTCTAGTTTGCGAGATACAAGTTGCTCACCTACCCCCTAGTAAAATTATTTCAATCATGTCTGTTTCAACATACTACGCAACTACATAGAAATGGAAGCAGATATAATCAAAATCATTTAGGTACAGTCAACTGGGGTGACTTTAAACACCCATTTATCTCCGTCTTGGGGCCTCATTTTAGAAATTTGAAGAAGCTTACTATAGTTCAAATTTGTTTTTGATCTTAATGACATGTTTCAAAATTTTGAAATGAGTGCCCAAAGTAGAGATAAATGGGTGGCCAAAGTCACCCCGGACGTTCAAAGTCACCCCAGTTGACTGTAATTATCATTATTATTTACTTATGACTTTTACATAAGAAATAATATAAATTAAGGAAAATAAAGTATCACAGTGGAATATGATAAAATTAAAGGAAATATGGAGGAAACCTATGTGGTCCTTACTATATAGTAAAGAGGTACCCTTTAACTTGGTGAAAATATTGCTAGCTCAGAGATAATAAACATATTGGATAGTTTTTCTCACGGGACAGAATATGTTGTATGTGTGCTTTTTTAGGCGGACAAAAACTATAGGTTAAAGGACTGTTAAAGACACACAAACACATACTCTTGTTCCTCTTTGAGATATTGTGCTGAAAGCTATCAATCAAATGTGATATTTATTGTTTCTGTGCTAGCAACATTATCAAGAAAATATTGGACATCTTTTTACTATGCTAAAACCAGTGCTGGTTTCCTCTATTATTTCCTTTTAATTTTATCATGACAGTTTATTTTCTTATCTTTATTTTTTATAATAAAAAACTGTTTATTGGCCTGTTTCCATGGAGTAATACCATTAAGTACAGTGACTTCAGCAAAATAATAATAATAATAATAATAAAAAAATAAAAAAAAAATAAAAAATCAAAAAAATCAAAACATTATTTACTCTCTAACTAAATCTTATAGAAACGTCTAACAAACACTAAAAGATGGTGCAAAAATCAAACTTTCCTTTAAGGTACGTCTAGGTGGTAAAAATATCGCATTTTTATTGTGACAGCGATAGTAAACTAGCTATATCTGATTGGTTAGCGGGTTTTCACTAGCCATAGAGAATAGCCATAGCCGAACTAGCCACAGCAACTAGATAGAGGGCTAGTTTACTATCAGTCACAGTAAAAACGCGATATTTTTACCACCTAGACGTACCTTAAAGGAAAGTTAGTTTAGTTAGTTAGTTTTTGTTTCTCGTTTCTATAAGCTGTAGTTAGGGAATAAATGATTTTTGAAAACTTGGACCAGTCAACCTACTTTACGGTACATAATAGAAAAAAAAATAAATAAATAAAAAAAAAAAAAAAACGGAGCGAACTGCACGATTGATTCCCCTCCTGATTATTACCTGAGTAATATTAATTGCTGGTTTATTAGGTGACGCTTGGATAGGATTAACTTGCTGTTGTTGTACTGGTACAGGATTATTCGTTATTTGTTGTTGTTGTTGCATGGGCAAACTTTGCTGTGGTTGTTGTTGTTGAGTTTGCATGGTCATGGGGTTGACTTGTGGAACTGTGGCAGGCATAGGAGCAATCTGAGCTGTAGCTTGAGACATCGAGGGGGGCTCGGAGTTAAGTTGTGACGCAACTAAGGTAGGTTTGACGATAGGAGCACTCATATTGAGCTAACTGAAATCATACATACAAAAATAGAACCATTAGTTTTCTATTTTAAGAATTGTTCGCATGAAACGTCAAAGTTACGAGCTTTGACTTGCGTCAATGGATAAACAAAGTTAGTATGTACAATTTAATCAAATGGAACCATTAACATGTAATTTTCAAAACAATGTGAACAGCTCTATTTGTTTATATTGTTCAAACTTTATTGACACGCATCGATGCACGTAACTTTTACGTTAAATGTGAACGTAATAATTACAATTACGAAATTTAGGTACAGTATAAAGAATTTTTACAAGGCAAATTTTTCATTCTGCGTTGATAAAAATAGAGTATTTTAATTACAAATTTTATATTTTTGCTCTACAAAAATTACTGGTTTTTAAAACTTGCTTGTTTATGTATTTTTGTTTGCAAATTCATAAAAAAACGGTTTAATTAATAATTATTTTATAATTAATTTTTGTACGACTTGATTTATTTTTTCTTAACAATAATTTTTTAATTGTGTAACTAAATGCAAAACGTTTTTCCTTCCTTCCATGTAATAATTTACATTAACAATTATAATTATGCTAATAGATTTTAACAGAACATTTTCTTTTCATTATTATTTTTTTATTTACTTGTATATTTGTATTATTAAATTTTGATGCATTATTACTAATGACTATTATTATGACTTTTCATTATTAGTATTAGTGTTAAAGCACGGAAAAACAAAATTACAATAAAAAAAAAATTGACACTTTCTCTCTCTCTTCTTCTTTTTTTTTCCGTCCAGTAAAATTTAATTTTAACTCATAATTAAGTATCAGTTTTATTAAAAATTGCATTTAACGAATTTAAGACTAAAAATTTAACCAATAATTATTCATTATTTGATAAAAATATTAAAATATAAATGATAAGCAGCCATGATAATTTAATAGCTTTGCTCTTAACATGCCTATATTAGGTATTAAAAGATTGTTAATAAAATAAAATCATAACTCTCTGTATCAGCTTTGAAATAAACATAAAACATTAACTTCGTTAAAGACGTAAATAATAATAAAATAATTAACAAAAAAATAAAATTAAAAGCAATCAATAATAAACATGCATACCAGTACTTAAAAAAACAATTTTACTATAATTTTAAGTACAAATAATTGAATTTTTAAGTTAATTAATATTTAATATGTTATTTCAATCAGTAAAATGTAATTAAAAACCAATACACTACATCATTGGGAGATAAAAGAAGCCGCAAAAAAATAATGCATGGCAACGCGAACCATAAACACGGCATTAACTGCCACATTTACACATATTTACGCAAACAAAGAGAAATATATGAATAAAATAGTGTGTTATAATTAAGTATAAAAACAAATTGCAGCTTATAATATATAAAAAATATAGAAAACTTAAAAAATTATGATATTTTTTTTAGAAATAAACATTGGAATATTTTGGTGTTTGATTACGTCTCATGCTTAGTTGGCATTTTTTTGTTGATAAGAATTAGCATACGACTTTTATATTATGATAAAAATACCAGATAATTATTACTTAATTACTGAAAATTGAAAAATAATATAAATTTAGCCCAAGGGTTAGTAATAATGAGCATTTTATTAGCTTTTTCAATGAATGGCAACCTCCCAACAAAGCAAAGCCCACCTCGTAGAAAATACCCGGTTAATGTTTTTACACTTTTTACGTACCTAAATACTACATTAATACATTAAACAAAATGTATAAATTTTTATACTAATTATAGTATATTTAGTATAATTATAATATATGAAAATAAGTTTATAATCACTAAAAAGCCGCTTTTATTTACAAAAACTTTAGTTTTCAAAATGGCGGCCAAGTATCATAATTTATTATTCACATAAAATTTGAGTCTTTTTACTTATACACTTCACTTATTTATATATTTAACACACTTATTTAACTTTTAAAAAGTTGTTTTTATAGTATTTGTACTTAAAAACACGATAATTAAGCTATAATTTTAATTATTTTTTTTCACTGAAAGAACTACGCGTCTTCCCGCATTTCTGAACAAACTCAAACGCGGGAATTTTAAATTGTGACGTCATTTTCTCACGCCATCTTTCTTTTTTGTTAAAATTTTCATAAATTTTCGAAGCCATTCGTAAAGGTAGAATATGATTGGATAACACCTTAAATTTTGCAATGTATTATTAAATATTATTGGTTGACAAAATTAATAATGGCTTCTTTAATATAACAATGAATATGATTGGTTATTAAAAATAATTATACGTTTCTTATTGGATAATTATATATTGCCGGGAAAAGGTAAAATTATTTTAAACTATAAAACTATACCTTAAAAAAAGTCAAATTTTTGATGTATTTTTTTTTTTTACTGTTAAAAATCTGCACACAAAAATTACATAAAAACCTGTGACACAGTAGATGGTACAGTAGTCCATCTCCTATAGCGGGAATGTCAGATCGAATGCGCGCCATAATTCCGACTGGGTGAAGGTGGCAGAACTAGAAGCCGTAATTTGAAGTAATGTTACGTGTAGTTCTGACAACTTCACCCAGTCGGAATTATGGCGCGCATTCGATCTGACATTCCCGCTATAGGAGATGGACTACTGTATAATTTACTGTGAACCTGTGAAATAATAAAAAGTTGTCAATTATTTATATATTTCTTTTTTTTTTTTCCTTTGGTCGATTCTAAAACAAACAAAAAAATAAGTGAAACATTTAAACATTAATAACGACCATTTAAAAAAATAGCCATTTGACGATTAAAACATTCACGAAACATGTTCTATTACCAATTTATCATGCACACAAAACTTTTAGACATTCATTTTTCTACACAAAAACATCAAGTATAATATAATAATATACATGATAACATTATACTAATTTTAATAGTAAAATGACAGTAACAATAAAATTACTTTCTTTAAAAACTTGGAGATTCAATTTTTTTTTCTATTGAAGAGCGTAAAAAAAAGGGGCAAGAAAAATTGGGTGATATTTTTAATGTGCAATAAAGTTATTAGCATGAATTCTCCTTTAAAAAATATTACATATTCATGCATACAATTTTATTACGCAATAAATATATTACTTCATGTGAACAGGCCTTACAAGGCTAAAATCGTGACCCAGTATTGTCACATGCTTGGGGCAAGTGTGGCTATGATACGATTCATCCCATGTCCCAAAAGTTAGAACATGAACTGAAATTGACTCCCGAACATTTCCTAAAAACCTGAATCACCAATTTAAAAAAAAAAAAAAAAAAAAAAAAAAAATCCCGACCATTTCTGTACATCAATAAATAAAGAATATTTTAAAACATTTTTCTTTTATATATCATTGTAAGATAGCAAAGGTGTAAAAATATTTCACTTTCATTTGCCTTCATATCATTTATAGAAATTTTAATTATATACACGAAATACAATTCATGTAACAAATTCTACGTTAATTAAAAAAAGTTTTTGTACACTATGGTTATGAAGGCAAATTTGGCATTTTTTTTCTTTTTATTCTTCTATGGTATAATATATTATGACACATTTATTATATTTTGTTCATTGTATATAGTAATTAGAAATAATAAATTATTCAGTTTTAGAATAGAAAAAAAAAATTGTTGAATTTTTTACTAAAATCCTATTGAAACAGAGCAATATTTTTGATATGATATTTCCATTTAAAACTATTAAATCTTACATGCAATTTATTGCACAATGTAATATATTGCTCTGTGTGAAGAGGCCTTGATACAGTACATAAATCAATAAACATTTAAATTATAATCAACTACACAGTGAATTTTACCATAATTTAGGTGTTATTATTTTTAATACAACAAAAATTTACTTAAAATCAATGCTACTAAATACCAATATTTCATCTATAAAACATTTTGAAGTTGATTCTTAAAATATTTTAATTCTGAGGGGGAAAAAAAAAAAAAAACTAATTTTGTAAGAATTACGGTATCATATATTTTTTTTATAAAACTACTGTACCAAAGCCATAACCTCATTTCGCCTTCTATAACCTCAATTGTCATTGAAAAGCATTATATCAAAATGTATGTCACTTTGAAAAAATTGCAATTTGTAAAAATGAATTTACAAAAACACAAAATCATAATAAAAATAAATATTTTCTATCATAAAACTGAAAAAACTTTATTATTTCTATTATTTATTGTACTGCTGGTTCCTTTTATAAAATTTACATTTAAAAACACAGAACACATAATAATTTTTTTTTAATTGCGTTGTCATATTTAAAGTTTTTGTTCTTACTATTAAAAAAAAAAATATGCATGTAAAAACACTCCGATACAAAACATTTTTCATGTATTATATTATTTGTTAGTAAAAAATACTTTCAATTCAACATATTTTTGTTAGTGTATTTATATTTGAGCATTATACCCATTATGTTATTTTTAAGCCCTTGCGTAATATATTGTATTTTGAGTAAAAAAAAAAAAAAAAAAAAAAAAAAAAAAAAAAAAAAAAAAAACTAATGGTTACTTTTTTTTTTTTTTTTTTCTTCTTCTTTCTTTCTTTCTCTTTCCAGCTTACTTGAAAATTTAAACTTCTCCATTTCAGGTCATTTGCAGCAAAATAATATTTTTTCCAAATCAAGTGGATATTCATGGAGTGACACCATAATGATATTTTTGTAAGATTTTTTTTTTTTTTATTACTCCATTGCGTTGAAATGTTCCAAATGAAGTTATCACAAGCTTGGCAAGTGTCCCTTCTGCTTCACCATAATAGGGTATATATATTTTGTTTTTGAAATTGGAAAGTTTCAACATACGATAGGCCTATAATAGATTAAAAAAAAAAAAAAAAAAAAAAAAAAAAAAAAAAAAAAAAAGTTAAAGGGCACTATATAAAAAAGAAATTTAACTATTTCAAAAAATCATTAACAATTTACGCTTAGGCTTAATTATGTTATTTCTTTAAAATTAAATAATTGCATTTTAATTATAATAATTTCTTACCCTCTGTATCAAATTTTTGGCAAGATTTAAAAGGCAATTTAATGCAATTGATTTAATATAAAAAAACAACAACATTTTTTTCCCCCATATTAATATTCTTTAGTATACAGTTCATGAGTAGGATATATTTCAAAAAGTCATATAAAAAAAAAAACACCTTGAAAAAAACCATTATTTTTTAAAATAAAAATACAAAATTGTGTAATTATTATAATGTGCTAAATTTTTATACAATAATAATTTAAATCCAAAACCTAAAATTAAAAATATATTCATATATATATTTTTTTATTTCTTACTTCTTTGTTTGCCATAATATATGACATTAATTAAAATATATTTATAAACTAAAAATAATTAAAATTATTATTTTTAATATTTTATTGATTTTATATTTAATTTTGCTGTAACATTAAAAAAAAAAAAAAAAAAAAAAATGGTCCATTATATTTTTAAATTCATTTTTTAGAACAAATTGTAAAGAAGTGGACAGAAACATCAAAATTAAACAATAAAATCAACAGAATTCTAAAAAATAAAGACACATTTTTTTTTCTATTTATATTACAATTCTTAAATATACTTTTTATTTTTTTATTACTTTTATACTGTTTGTTTTTTTTGTTGTTTTTTTCACACACATATAAAATATATTATTTCTAGAATTTATTCTGATCAGTTAAATTATTAATTAATCATGATACGCCCATAACTGGCAAGAGATTTTTTTTAAAATTATATTTCCTGAGATCAGAATTTTTAATTATTGTGTTAATTATTATTATTTTTATACAAAAGATTGTTTATATTTATTAATATTTTTGTTCTTTCTATAATTAGATTCTAGCATAGGTTTTTCAACTTGTATGTATTTTTAAGCTTTTACTTAGTTTCAACATTTTAAGGAGTGGGTGTACAACTTTTCATGCAAGTTTTTTTTTTAATTCATTTAAAACGTTAAGGAAAAATTCATTTATTTTTCAAATATAACTTCGCAAAAAATTATTAAAATTGTCTGCTAAAGAAAAAAAAAGGGAGGGGGTTTATTTATGTCAAATTTAATTTACATACAAATTAAATTATTAAATATTGAAATTTGTATTGGATCCAATATTTAACCAGTTCACGGCGGAGTTTTTCACTTATCCCATAATGTTCAGCACGTAATATGACGTTCTCCGTCGTGAACAAAAATCAAAATCAAATCAAAATCAATAGCAAAAGTCAGTTGCAAGACAAGAATAGTTATTGTCAGAAAATGAGAAAATAAATAAAAACTTGTTTGCTTCGGAGTTCATTAAGTAATACAATGCTAGAATCTACTTACAAAGATTAGGCCTACGTTGAAAAAGTTGAACGACAAATACACTTAATATTTATTTTTTTACACATCTACAAGTCTTTAAAATAAAAATTTGTAACTTTTAAATGAACACTTTGTGCGTCAAAGAACAAAAAAAGTTTAAAAAAAATTACAAAAATTTAAAGAAAAGAACAAATCAGTATTAAAATTATTGCAAAATATTATTGTATTATATAAAAAAATTGCATTATTTCTAAATTTTAAGTCAAAAATTAAAAAAAAACTTACTATATATTATATATATTTAATGCCACTTGGGGTAAAAGAAAAAAAAAAGACAGTCTATTCTTTTAATATTTTAAGAAATCTCAAAAGTAGGTATACTTGTGCCAGTAAAATCTCGGGAATTACCATAACTACTGGGTTAAGATTTGGCGCGTGTTGCTTGAAACTGAGGTTCTTAACTCATTTTTTCACTGACACAAAAGTATTAATATGCAGGTCTACTTATGTGCATTGTATATAATATAAAAGAAGTACTGTAATCTATCCATGCTATTTTTCTTTAAAAAAAAAAAAAAAAAAAAAAATGTCAAACGTTGTGAAGAAACTGCATTAGGGCGTGGCATGGATCTTGGTGCATTTTAATATCATTTCTTACTTAACTCTATTAAAAACATGCAACAAGATTAAAGTATTTTCCTGTTTAAGTAAAAATTGCTTAAGTGACCATTTTGGCGTTAACAAATATATAAAGACTAGCATAATCTAATGTTGAAGGAAACTAAAATGAACTATATTGTTTTTTCTTATAGATTCTGTTAAGCTTGATAAAGAAAAAAAAATGTACATATTGATACAGTGTCAGTAACCTATATTTCATATGCTTGAAAATATATTTATTATCATCAAAATGGTAACAATGCACCTTTATTTTCTTCAAAACGTGATAAAAAAGAGAGAGAGAGATGTTGTTTAAAAGACCTTGGGTATGAGTCGTTTGGGTACTTTCTCACAGTAACGTGACCATGAGTCGGAGTATTTGGTCTGGCAGCGTGCATCGACACGTCTAGCACGGTGAGCCAGGAGAAGAATGGTGCTCACTGGGAGAACCCAGGGGAGTGGGTGAGAGAAACCTGAGAGAAAACACAAAATGGAAATATGTTGTAATTAATCTTCTTGATTAGTAGTATCAAAAATAGTTGAAATAGCAAAGATTATTATTTTATTTTTTCATCAATTTAATAGATATAAGAAAAATAGAACAGTGCGGTTACATTTCATAAATTTGAAAGAGAAAGATGGGAGAAAACCAGAAAGGGAAGAGAGAGAGAGAGAGAGAGAGAGAGAGAGAGAGAGAGAGAGAGAGAGAGAGAGAGAGAGAGAGAGAGAGAGAGAGAGAGTCATAGTTCAGTGGAAATCTTTCTAGCACTTATACCATATTGTATCTCTATGCTAGCAAGATTTCAATGAACTATGGACTATCTTCACTATGATAAGACAAGACCCTTGTTGGTTTTCTACATTCTTTTTCAATCAAATTTACCATTGGTTATTATAAAAACACAATTAGCATAGAAAATAGACATTAAATCATAAGTAATAATAACATATTTTCAAGTCATAAGAACTTACCAGCAATGAGTCCTAGACAAATGGCCATGATGATGTCACCAAAGTAGTTAGGATGACGAACCATGCCCCACCATCCAGAGCAGATTAGACGTTTGCCGCGAGAAGTGGGAATGCAGTCCAAGTCTGAAATAGTATTACATCACATACTAACACAAGCAATGTTGGAGAGAGGTGGAGTTATCTTTGATGGTTGTTCACAAGTTAGTTAAAAAAAAAAAAAAAAAAAAAAAAAAGGTTTAAGAATTTTTGTATAAAACTGCACAAAGAATGCCAGTTTTTCTCCCCTTTTCATTATACTTTCTCTCACAATATCCTAATTTCCCCATGTTACGGTATGCTAATCCTTGAGAAGAGCTCATATGGTGCGTACCAGTAGATACAAGTACAGGGTCTAGACAAAGAGTCTGGCAAAACAAACATCAACAACATTCTAAAAAAAAAAAAAAAAAAAACTTTTTAACTAAGTACTGTAATCAAAATTTATTTTCAGTACTTATGAGGTACTATATCAACTTCAACTCTGAACTTTTGTAACTATAACTTTAATAATAAGTTGCAAAATCAAACTTTTTATGTTTCCTCCCAATTTTCTCATCTAACTTGATGTATTTTCTAAATCCACATTTTCAGTTGTAATCCGCAAATACATTTCAAATAAAGTATTACTGTGATTTTGATACTTACGAGCAAGAGCAGGGTTTAGAGGGTTCTTTCTGAATTCAGATTTCTCAGCGTTGCTAGCACGGTACACGGTGTAACCAAGGATGTAGAAGAGAGCAACGGCCACACAGCAGTAGATGTTCATGTCAAAGCTGGAACATACACAAAGAGTTCATTACCTGGTTAGTTACAATATCAAAGGCTATATTCACATTAACTAGATTCATAGATCACTTCATGAACGTCCTCTTACACCTAGCACACTGGTCCCAAATAAATCTGACCGCTTGTATCAGTTTCCCCATATCGATCTTTTCGCGTCAAGATGAAGCTACTACACTTTTCAATTTTCTTAAGAATGAACGATCTACACTTTGCAAAGTCGCGGCTACCTGAAGCTTCTGCTATATAAAACAGGTAGGTGAAGCTCCAGGTAGCCACATATTTGCTAAGTGTAGATCATTCATTCTTAGGAAATTTTTACAGTGTAGTAGCTTCATCTTGATGCGAGACGATATAAATGTAGTCCATTCAGAGAGATCTAGTCGGAACCAGCGTACAACAACACTTATGCAATTCCAATTTCCAACTGCCTGGTTTCTCTTGTATTTTTGTGCTGAAAGTTACTGTACCTAATGTGTATAATATCTGTGCTATTATTATTATTTAACTATAGAACTTTCTTCACTATATAGTAAGACCAATAATGGTTTACTACACCACTTCCTTTTAATGCTATCATATTTAACCGCTTACAAATAAATAAATAAATAAAAAAAAAATCAATCAATCTATTGGGGTTTGGGGTACATGTAAAATACAACATATCGATGGCTCCGCAGAAAACTGAACTATCTGTAGTCTCCGCGCGCCTTGAATTTGGAACATCTGCGCTCTACGCCTCTGCTGAAATTGAAGCATCTCTTACCAGCGCACCATTACAGATGCCTCAATTTCTGGAGAAGAGGAGAGCGCAGATGTTCCAAAAATAAGGTGCACAGAGACTACGGATAGTTCAGTTTTCCACAGAGCCATCAATATATATTCATATAAATCCAGTAAATAACTTTTAAATCACTTACCGAGTGGTAAGAAGGTAGATGGTGGTGAGCAGAGGGTAGAAAGGATAGATAGCATATCCTAAAGTCAACATAAGTCCAGTTCCCTCCGTGGTGATCTCAAATGTAGTGAGGAAATGCTTCTCAAACCAAAGTCCCTCCAGTAGATAGAAGTTGACCATTCCCATGAACAAGAGGAGAGCGTGAGATTGCTGAGTAGGTTCCAGGGACAAGAAGATCAGCAAGTGGAGGGTAAGCTGGAAAATGAGAAATATTTCACAATTAAGTTTGTGCATGGGCAATGTATGTAGGCCTATACTAATTACGTGAGCCTGTTATTAGAAATAAAATAAACCATTTTTCTAATGAAACAAGCACATTAAGTTTGGCTTCAACAATTTGAAACTTGCAAAAAGCACGTTTCTGAACAACAACAACAAAAACTACAGTATTTGATTAATTTGTGTTCCTTTCTGTGCTGCTTTTTATGAGGTAATGAAGCAGCTTTAACTCAAATCAGAAATGTTTCTAGACTTTGAAACTTTGAGCTAACAGCTAACTAAGCCTGTAATATATAATTTTCCTGAATTTCAATCACTTTAATTTTAAATTACTTTTCCATCAAAATAGCTTCAAATTTAGGAAAACAATAGCTTTAAAGCTCAGAAAACTTCAGTAAAAATTTCAGCACGAAGAAAAATATTCTAAGTTGAGCTATATCTACTTCATTTCCCTATTAGAAAGCATGTTACATAAAGACACAAATACAAAGTTGTCTGCTAGCACTTTATTATTATTGTTGAGCTCTCAGCTTGTTTATTTCCTCGCTAAACGCACTTTTGCAAGTCTTCTACTAGTTCTACTAATGAGAACTTTCACGTAATATTGTTTGTTAACCTGTCCCCTTGCTTCAAAAAGTAAAAAGTATGCAATTCCATTAAAAAAAAGTTTTAAAGTATTTTTTTTGTGTGGTTTGAATCAAAATAATAATAATAATAATAATAATAAATAGGGTAATAATAATAAAAAAAGTAAACGAAGATCATAATTAATATCACAACTTACCACTGAGATAAGAGCCCACTTGAACAAGAAAGTCTTGAGATCAAAAGGTCCAAAGGTAGGGTTAACTTGACGTCCCATACAGAAGTTATAGATCTTGCCAGTATTGAGGAGGCAAGGGTTTTGTTGTGACAAAGGAGCTCTGGATGCCTTGAAGTAGCACACGCAGGCAAGGAAGAATCCTGTGCCGAACGCAGCCAAGATCCACTGAGGCATCATGATCATGATTTGGGCACGAGTGATTGTGTAGCCGTAATATTTCAGTCCGTAGATGGCACCGAGGGTCAGTAGAGCATTAAAGATACCTGGAAATATCAAATGACATGTTAGAATTGATGGAAAATGTTAGCAGTTCAAACAGGAAATCCTCATTTTTTCTATCCTATAAGGTGTGTGCGCATGACGTCATGTTGAGTGCTTTTTGATGCTCTTCTTGAGCAATGAATAACATTGCACAGCACAGGACAAACATAGTTTTTGGCTAATTTCTTTGGAAATTTAGCATTTTTTTTTGATATTATAATTTTTCTTGCATACTTGAAACACTAATTCAACCTGTTAACAGCATCAATGCATTAAACTGGCAAAATGAACCATTTTCCTATACTGGCCCTTGTTATTTACCCCTCACTTATGACGTCCACTTTAACATGAATGAAACCACCCTATAGCATTACCAAGCCACGATTTTAATACGTAAATGTATTAAGAAAACTACTGCATCAAGACTGGGAAATTATATTATGAAGGATACTACACACACTTTTACCAATTTGTGTATTAAGCTACTAACTTTGTTATTATTGTTATTATTTTTATGGAACTGACTTAAAGTCTATGTTAAATTGTGACTCCAGTTTTCCACCCTTGCTTTTTCAACTCCTATTTAAAATGTTAAAATAATAAAAAATAATAATAACACAAAAATTAAAATATAAAACTGTAACAACTAGCAATAACAGCATAGCAAACTTTTAATTGGGCCTTGATGGTGACACATTTAAACTGCATTTCAAGTTGTTGTTGTTTTTTGTTTTAGTTATTTATTTATTTTTTTAATTCTGAGTATGTATGCGATTAGGAGTATAAGATGAAGCAATTCTTACCATTGCAACGATAAGAGGTAGGTCCTTGGGTTCCAGGCAACGCTGCTTCAGTTCGACCAATGGGCAAGAAATTGAGCACCAATTGCACAAAGAAGAAGCCAAAGTAGACTGCAAGAGCCAGGGGGTCAAACTTAGGGAAGCTGGTCATCAACTTGCGAGGGTCAAAAGTACGGATGTCAAGGGCTCCCTGAAATATCAAACGTCAACATTAGAATTACTTAATAAAGAGAAAACATTACAGTTTGGTATGATAAATAAAAAGTACATTAAACCAGTGCTGGTCTTACCATAGCAAAGAGATATTAGGTGAAAAATATTGTTAGCACAGAGATAATGAACACATTAGATTGGATATATAAATATAAGATTTTTTTTTTTTTTTTTTTTTGTTGGTTTAAATTGCAAATCAAAGAAAAGTAATATATCATTATAATTAAAGCACGCTATATTGAAAGCTATATTACACGAAAATCTTTAATTAAATAGCTACAAAAAAGGGGACGCAAAATTGCAAGCACAAGGCTGCTAATGAGAGAATTTTTACTGCCGTGATTGAAATGCTTACGAACTACCCTAACTACCACTATCGTCAATATTGCGTCCCATTTTTTTTTTATCTATTTAATTAAAGATTTTCGCGTAATATAGTGTGCTTTAATTATAATTATCTATTTCTTTTCTTTGATTTACACATTGGATTGGATAGGACAAGACTAAAGAGAAAATGAGTGACTATAGTTTTACTGACAAAGCCACATATCAACCATGCCAAGTCAAACCTTCTTCCAGACATAGCTTTAGCATACGTGGAAGGAGGTTTGACCATGGCATGGACGACATACTCTTTCATGTAGTATTGTGCCAAAAACTATTCGTCGTGTTGTTTATTATCTCTGTGGCAGTAAGTTTTATCACCAACTATAGGACATCTCTTCATTATAGTAAGACCAGGGGGCTGATTCAGTAACTTCATAACAAACGGAATTATTCGATATCTAATGCAAATTTGTCTGTTGCAACAAAACGAAAAAATTACAGAATAAGCCCCCCGCACTAATTTACTACAGTTGCTTATTTTTTATTTTATCACAAAGAGTAAACAATTTCTATAAAAAAAACAACAGATTCCAGTTTCAATTCAAAGTAAATAACGAAATTCTAATTTTTAAACTACATAAAAAAAAGAAGGAAAAATAAAAGTGAAATATTTATAAAAGTATTCAGTTTCACATGCATGAGAATTACAAATCTTAAAATTCCAAAAATCAAACTTGTTAAGTAAGTTATGGTCTAACTTAAGACAATAATTAATAATAATAATAATAATAAATGAATGCAGTGAAATAAACTAGATAAATTACTTAAGACAATACATAATTTAAGTTCAGACAATGTACCTTTGCCGTGAGCTCAATTAGATCAGTCTGATTTGCTTTGAAGCCAGCTACTGCAAGGTATGCCTGAAAAATACAAGACTACAATCACACACATGCATACAACAACAATGATCTAATCTAGTGCAGCTACGTGGTGACAACAGTGACACATTTTACTACTCAAATACAGTCGTTCCAACGAATGATTGAGTGTGTGAGCGAGGCACAGTTCACACAACAGTTCTGCGTTAAAACGGCGGACTATGTAGCGGCACTTATTAAAAAAATGAACTGCAGCAGATTTAGACAACTTATTCTATTTATATTTGATATAATACAAATACTAAAGGTACAGACAGTGGTAAAAATATTGCGTTTTTATTGTGACAGCGATAGTAAACTAGCTCTGATTGGTTAGTGGGTTTCCTCTACCTTTATATGAAAATTATATTCAATTTGAAAAGAAGAAATCTGCTGTATTCATAGCTATGCATCTTTTTTGCTATGCATTTTTTGAAAATCCACTTTTAAGTTTGACATTTTTGTGCGGAACCACTCTATCAGCTGTGTCTTGCTCACACTCAATCATTTGTTAGAGTGATTGTAAGCATTGCCTGAAAACACAACTTTTATTTGGTAACAATAGATTTTTAGATTACAATAAATAGCATCTCAAAGTTTCAAAGTTTCCCCCCCCCCTCTTTTTCCTGGACAATCAATCAATAAAAAAGGTTCGAGGAACAGATAAATATGATTGGGAAGGGAGTAAGATGAGCTTTTATCTGTGACAGCTAAAAGCTCATCTTAGCGAGGGTGCTAATAACGTGACTTGACCTTAAAAAAATCATTTTCTTCCCATCGACTCCAAAATTTGAATTTTTCTATTTTATGTTATTTGCAGCAAAACAAATTTAGGAGCACCCTCGTTATGCTATTATATAATTAAGGTTTTGAAACGGAGGTAGGGGTGGTGCAATTGTAAGATA
Organism: Ecdyonurus torrentis; assembly: GCA_949318235.1. Lineage (NCBI taxonomy): Eukaryota > Metazoa > Arthropoda > Insecta > Ephemeroptera > Heptageniidae > Ecdyonurus > Ecdyonurus torrentis. The sequence goes on from OX439135.1 coordinate 9,371,372, forward strand.
AAATTGCAAAGGGGGGTGGGGGAGAGACTATTAAGTCACATTAAAGTAAAGTGTTAATATTTAAGTATCACCCATACAACAATAACCCTAGTACCATGAAGCTAAAAGATGTTGTATAAGAAGACAGATATTCTAGCTAAAATGTGATAAGAAATACTTACAGATCTCAGCATGAGATGTCCAGCCATGACGACAGCGGAGAAAGACAGGATGATGGTGAGAATACCCAGAGTACCTCCAAACTCAGTGGCAGGCTTGGTAGGTCCATCAACATCATCTCCATTGATGCCTTTCTTCACACGTTCATCTCCATCAGAATCAACAGCAGATTCCATCTAAAAACATAATACGATGCATTAATTTAAGTTGAAAATGGAGTAATTTAATTTATTTAATTTTAAAAAAAATCTGATATTTTGGCACTGAGAAAAAAAAATAATACAGATAAAAATAATAAATAAAAACTTTACAAAATGTAGATTTTTTCCCCCCCTTGTATTTTATTCCTACTGATAATTTCAATAATAGTTATCTATATTTCTTACCGTAGACTTGGTAGGTGTGGGTTGCCATTTCCTCAACCTGAGTGCAGGCTTCTCCTCATCATTGGCAGGTCCTCCTGGGGTAAACTTGGTTGCAGGCTTGCGCTCGCGCTCAGATCTACGAGGAGATGTCACCGCTAAAAAAATAATAAAATAAAATAATAAAATAAAAGTATGGGTTTTGTTGAAAATGTAATCAAGGATACAATTTATACCTCACATGCTATAAACTGATAAAAACAGCACTAAAAATATTAATTTTTAAATTTAACAATGTAACTCTTACTTTTTAGATTCGGTTGCAAGTTAGGGTCTATAAAGTTCTCTGTTTATGTAAATTGATAATTTTAATTTAGGAATACTTTGTTACTGAAGATGCAGATAAATCATTTGAGGAGACAGTGTTAAAAAAAGAAGCAATGTCATTAAAAATAAAAAAAAATAAATATTAAAAAAAAGTAGCTAAGTTTTTACATTTTGAAAAACTGAATATTACTACAGTATCTAATTATCCATTGAACCTCATTCGTAACAGTAAAGCATTATTCACATGACGCGTAAATTTGACGTGCGTCAACGTGCGTCGACGTTACAAAGCTGGAACAATGTAAACAAATGGAGCCGTTCACATGTAATTTTCAAAAACCATGTGAACGGCTCCATTTGTTTACATTGTTCCAACTTTGTTACGCGCGTCGACGCACGTTGACGCGTGTCAAATTTACGCATCATGTGAATAATACTTAAGGGACAGTAATGGCAACAACTGAGAACAGTAATTTATTAGCCTATTGTGATGGATTTTTTTTTTTTTTTTTTGGCACATTGTTTCTTTGAATTATAAGAAACCTAGATATCTAAAAATTATGAGACGTCACCATACAAAACTTAAAATTAAAGAATTTGGAAAAGTATGCCTATACCGCTAAATGCTGCTTTAATATTTCTTTTCCATCATTATTTCCATGGTGACATACCCTTATATTTGTCTCAGTGGTTGTCGATACAAGATGAATTAAAAAGTAGGCCTATACCAAATTCGAAGATAGTACAGTAAACAATTAAATTTTAAATCTCCTAATTCTCAAAATTGGGGGGGGGGGGGGGGGGAAACTTATCAAAATAGGAAAACAATAAGCATTTTACCATGATAGTGTGTACTGTAGCTAGGTAAAGATCTTAAATGTTTTTTTGTGTTTACTGTGCTAGCGACGGAAGGTGCTTGCTGGTTTTCCATTTCTCTCCTTTGATAAAGAATTCAAACCAAAATGGTTTCTAATTTCTTTAAATATATTTGACAGTGTTTATCTTACCTGACTCAACAGGCTGTGACGGTTCCTTCTTAGGTGACTTAGGAGTAATAACTTGCTTAGGTCTGCCAGGTGACTTCCTACGTCCGACAGAGGAATCTCTTGGCTTACGTGCAGGACTGCGACCACGGCTACCAGGAGCCTTACGTCCAGGAGACTTCCTACGTGGAGTAGTCGTCTTTGTTGTACCAGGCTCGTCCTTCATGATTAACTATAAATATATAAAGACAAACATTATAGACATGTACAAGAAACGTTTAGTACAGTATACCATATTGTTCAAGTACTCTCACTCTAACAAATATCGCTTTATAATTCAATTTACAAAGCAAAATTTGGTCAATGCATTTTTAAATGAAACAAATTTTGTATGAAGTATTAGAATTGGTATTGTTCACCTCGAACAAAAAAAAAAAAAAAATTGGTATAGTCTCCTAACATATCTGAAAATCAGTGTTGATAATGCCAGAGTCATTCATTTCTAATATATTTTCCATTCACAAAATGGTGCGTGCGGACTCTGACGTCACAGCTGGCTTGTTTTACACACATGGATCAGGAGAACTGTGAGGTTATTGTCCGCATGCACCATTTTGTGAACGAAAAATACATTAGAAATTAATGACTGGCCAAATCAACATTGATTTTCAGGTTTGTTAGGATATTAGACATGTTTTGTGTTCACGGTGTTCCACGCCTTTAAGTATCTTACATGATGGACATAAGATTCTTTGTAAATTGGTATATTTTCTTTGTTGTGCCAATGAAAATACATGGATTCATGTAAAAGCTTATGTTCATTGTGTAATCTACTTTATGTGAAAACACCTTTGAAAATGTTCCTTCACTTTCGCCATGATCGTTACTTAAATGCATTTTATTTTAGTATTATTTTCAACAGTACAGAAATGAATGAGTGAGAATACTTGTCACATTCTAGAGACTTTAAACAAACTCTCACATGAGCCACTTTTTTTTTCTTTCACCCTTTATCCAAAGCAACTTTTGTACCATTATTATTAGCCTATTATTGTTTTATTATTTTTTAACTTTAGTAGCCTGTCCATACAGCACAAATATTTTTCCTGCCCAACATAGGACGTTTTTGAATCAAAGGCGCAAGAAAAAAAAAGGTAAAAAAAATGGATAGCTGATTGTGTTACTGTTGCATCTACACAGCAGCAAGACACAAACACTATGAAACTCACAGGCTTGAAATATGATTCCGTTTTTTTTTTTTTTTTTTTTTTTTTTTTTTATTTATTATTATTATTATTACGTATTATTATTTTTAATTTTTTTAAATTTTTTTTTAATGGATTTATGTACTCAAAATATTGCATCAAGTAAAAAGATTTTATTAATAGTTGAATGACATCAAGCACAGTTAGCATCTTTCTATTGGGTTACACGATTGTGATAATATATTTTACCACTCAAAAAACTAGCACTGAATTAGCAATGCTAATCTTATTAGAATATTAATTGTTTACTGAATTTTATTGGTAAAATATATTATGACACATTTTTGGCCCTGTACTGGTAGTTAAAAAAACAAACAGAATATTTCAATTTTACAACCATTTCTCCCATATTTTAATTTAATTCAATCTCCGCCAGCACCAGAACTTTAAGACACGTTAGCTTTTATTTAGTCATTAAGAATTGATTCTTCAGCGCCTACCCATTATAATTATCAACCATAAGCAAGCAAACACAATTCTAAAACGACAAGGCAATCTGTATAAGTAATTTCTTTATTTAAGACATATGAAAGTTTTAGCTTCATTCCTATAAAGTCCCTAGAAAATACCAAGTACTCGTCACTTCAAAAGAATTCTTAATAATTTTTGTCATTGATGAGGTCATGATTGCCATTTGACTGCATATTATTTGAGTGATGTTTTCACTGGTTTTGGTTAGAGTACTTGGGATTTTTTAGGGACTTTACATTCTCTAAGTAAGCCACCAGTCCACTTTTGGTAACCTGTTAAACTCAGGTAAATCCCTGTCTTTTACAATGTTAAATGAGTGAGCATCCATCATGGCTATATGAGCGCGTCAGATGCAAAAGCAGACTTTCAATGTTGGCTTTCTCTAACTAAGCGGGAGAGAAATGAACCATGCAGCCAATGTCTGCTTTTGCATCTTGCGCCTTCATAGTTCATATATGATATGCCTTTATTGAAGTCATGTTAAAGCACTATTTTATTTATGGATGAACATTCAGTAATGCCATAATTGCACTAGAACTTGACAAGGACAGAGAAATCTGATTAATAAATATGATACAGATAATGCAACTACACATTTTATAATTTAGGGTTCCCAAAATTTTGCTCTTGTAAAGCTTTATCTTAGTTTCAATATCTACTCTCCCTTATCTGATAATCACAGGTCCTGAAACTTTTTCTTGTTGCCATTGACTTTCAAATGACACCAAGGGAGTTACGGACAAACCGTTACTTATAATTAAGACCCTTCTGTAACCTGTCAATCAAGGTCTTTCTAAAATGCGCAGCAAAATGTTGAGTAAATCAAGCAACATCAATTACTTAAAAATAAAACATAAACAAATAAGCAAAAGCATAAGAACAAACTAAAAATGATACGATAAACATGCAATATCTTTTAAAGCTTGGGTAAACAGTTGGACAATTACAAATGCATAGTTTTAGCAAATAAAAAATCCACTTTTTGTTATTTTTCTTCTTTTTTATCATACAAACTCCTTAACCCAAATTCGTTATTATTATTTGAATTATAAAAAAAAAACTGACCTCCGTAATATCTTCTCTAGGTACAGTAACTTTGTTACCGTCGGTTAGAAGAACACGAATGGTTCCAGATTTATTTTCGTGAACAACTTTAGCACGAACAGGCTCATCCTCCTCAGGTAGCTTAACAGTTACCCAAATTCCGGTTTCAATAGGCATCCTTCAAAAAAAAAAAAGTAAATAATAAAATAATAATATTGAAAGTTATTTTTATAAATAAACTTTCAAAATAAGCGCCAGACTTTATGTTCAATTTTTTAGCATGGCGGTAATAAAAGAAAAAAATATATAATTTCATTAATTAACTCATTTATTTTAATAATATAAACAAATTAATACCTTTATCTATTAGTTTAAAATGTTTTAAAGTAAAAATTTCTAATATATATTAATAATAAATTAATTACTTGAATTTATTTATAAATTTCTATCAAAAATATTTTCAGAACTCAAAAAGGACGCCAACTGGTTTCATTGAACTACTGGGTTTTTATTAAAATTTATAGTACATATTTATCTACCAAATGCGTAATCTCGTTTGATTACATTATGACGCCATGTTTGATGACGCTAAGAGTGGTAGATAATGATTTAGATTTGAACAGACGCGAGCACTCTTATAAACTTTTCAATATGGTGGATCCCAAGCCGATGTAAACAATAGCTTTTATAAATTAAATTTAGTGTTTGTAAAATATATAATACGCTTAAAATATACTCTAATTTTTTAGAAATAAGACAAATATAATTTAATATAGGTTTCAGGAATAATTACCTTAGTTTTTCAGGAATTTCAGGACGTCTCAACGGTTTTTACCAACGCGCCAAATTAGCAAGGGCTGCCAACTAAAAAATATTCAGGCAAATTTTAAAACTAAAATTTCAGGAAATAAATTTTACTAAATTTGGTGAAATCACTAAATAGCTTTATATTTCGTAGAAAACTAATGCGTGTGAGGTTAAATAATTTTATTACTTCCTTTGACATATTTAATATTTTATTTAATGCACATTACATTAAATATGTATTTTTTTTAGGGTTCATTATAAAAAATTCACATAAAAAAACACTGAGAATTCAAGAGTATAATTATATCGGAATGATTTTTTTTAAAGCCTTTTTTTTAAGGCATTAAAATTCATCTCTTCTTTCAAGTTTCATGAGCTCCACATCAAAAATCAAAGTAGCTCCTGGAAGGATTTTAGGTGGTGATCCCACCTCTCCATAAGCTAGTTCAGATGGAATGATTAGTTTTCTTTTCTCTCCTTCACAAAGTCTGGAACAAGATATAATATGATAAATCATTTTTAATTTATTATATTTCAAATTTGATGATATATTTTTCATGGCAAAGGGAAATATTAAAAATTCTTTTATTTGAGGAAAATTAAAAGGATCGATTGAATTAATTTTTAGTTATGTCTTGTGTGACTTTTTTCTGCCTCGAAATCTTTAATCCTCTTTTTCCGTTTTAAAATTGTTAACATTTATTCTTAATTTCTCTTTTGCCTGATTAGTTTAAAATAAATTTTTAATAATGCCATTAATGACATATATGAAATATTCTGTTTCATTTAGAATGAGGAATACAAAAGGTTTAGGGGGTAATTTTATTGCATATCGAGGGCTACGCGGCATTGTGGTACTACTGCAGAGTCTCCTCGGGTGCAATTTTGGCACATTTACATTCTCCGCACTGGCCTCTTTTTAAACATCATTATATCCTTAACCTGCACAAGTGTGCCATTAGTAGGTGGCGCGAAAATTTCATATGTGCCAAAATTGCACCTAAAAATCGCAGATGTACCGAAATGCTGCATAGCCCTCAATATTCTAAAAGAGGACATCATCCTGAATCAATTGATATGTGAATTTCTAATTTTTAAGTTCTTTAAGTATTTTTATTAAATTTTTTAAAATTGGAAAATTATGTCACCGCTGGTAACTTTTTTCTTTGCCTACATCCATAAGTTACCGACCTAGACATCTTTTTGGGATTTTCAATAATTAATTAAAAATACTTAATAAACTCAAAAATTATAAACTCATATTCAGTACAATGCAACAAAGCTGAAGATAACGTAAGGCATCGACTGCGCATTTTGTTCGTCTTTTTCAAAGTTGCCCGATCGCCGATATCTATTTCCGGTAAAATTTCAACTTTTAAAAAGAAATTAAACACAATATTATTGTCCCGCCATCAAAACGTGAAAAATACCGAAGATAAAAATTTAAATCTTGCAGATGACGCACGAAATACGCAGTTGATGCCTTACGTTAGCTTCAGCTTCGTTGGTACAATGTTCTCTTTTAGATTATGAAATAAAATTACCCCCCAAATTTTTGTTAGGTCTTCTTCAATAAAAAATAAATAAATAAAAACGATTTGTTTGATATTTCTATAATATTTTAAATAACATGTTTAGCATAATAACTATGCTATGTGACCCTTTGTTTATGCATAAATTAGCAAATATTTAGATTTTATTAATACATATTCAACTTTATCGTGCTCTAATCTTTATAAGTAATATTACCCTTTTTTTTTTAATGTATCTTTATCATATCACCATGTTTTATTTTCTACGTATTTAAACCAATTTGATTTTTAATTTAAATCAAACAGATGCAAAATATTTAGATATTTGAAAAAATTAGCAAAACACATTATTGACTTATAAAGAAGTAACTATTTTGTGGCGGACTTTAAGCGATTTTGCTCAAATCCGCCTCCGTTTTTTATTACTGCCCCTGCGTAGAAACTGAAAACGGAAGCGGATGTGACCGATTTTTTTTTTTAAGTTTGCCTTAAAACAGTTGCTTCTTTATTAGTCAATTATAAAATAAATTAGAAAACAAGCAATAGTTTAATTACCCAAGTAGACCTTGATCCCAGCCCTTGATGACTTGCCCAGAACCCAAGGTAAAAGTTAGAGGTTGTCCTCTGGTAAAACTGGAGTCAAACTCTGTGCCATCTTCTAGCTTGCCCTGAAATAAATACAAAACAGTTTTAATTTTACAAAATTAATTACAAGTTAAAAACTGTGCAGCCAGCCCAAAATTTGAAAGAAGATGGTTACAAATGGATGCACCTACTTTATTTCTACATGTAATTAAGTAATGAGGATTAAATTTTATAAGTTTTAACTTCAATATTATATTGATAGCATGTGAAAAAAACAATTATTGATCTGTTTTGTAGAAACTGAGAAATAGGGGTGAAGACGAAACCATCTTCTTGTTTTGTACAGGCCATAATTGGAAAATTTTGGGGATGGGAGTCAACTTATTAGGTCTGTGTTAGAAATCATTTTCTTTTTCTCATTAGATATCCCTGTCAGCTAATGGTTTCCTCCTTTACCCTAATTTTTTCAGCCTTTTCATATGTACATTTTTTTTCTTTTTACGTTTCAGCATGCCATAAAACTTAATATATTTCAAATGACTGTCACACTCTCTTTCCCGGCTCATTGCTTCCCCTTGTTTAATTTATCAGCTTCAAACAAACTTCTATGAGCAGTTCCGAATATGCTGTCTTCTATCTCAAAGTTTCAAATCCACACAATTAGATACCACAGGTTAAGAGACCCAATGACCAAAGTAATGAATCGAATGAGAGAGTATGAGCAAACACATGTCATCGCATAAGAACACAAACGGTTTACCTGCAAGAGCAGCAAAATTAAAACTCTTTAAATTGTATATTGTTTTGAACTTTGATGCTTTTGTAGATACATACATGGTTTGTGCTCTAATATGACACATTGTACCACGCACCAAGATAGGATAATAAAGATTGGCCAATACGGTGGAAGTAGCATCATGTAAAATAAGAGAAACTAGTTTCTCTTATGGAAATTATTGTTGTTAACTATTCAAGTAACGTCACAACCACTAGTGAGTATGGGGTCCCACACATAGACAAAGATCACCTCCAATATTAAAGGCGTAGAACAACTTGAACAAAAAACTGGTTTAATATCCTAACATATCTAAATACTGTATCAATGTTAATTTGGTCTGAGTCATTGATTTCTAATTTATTTTCCATTTACAAAATGACAGCTGCGGGTTTGTGACGTCACAGCTCACTAGTCCACGCGCTCGGAAACAGGCGAGCTGTGACGTCACAAACCCGCAGCTGTCATTTTGTAAATGGAAAATAAATTAGAAATCCTATGACTCCGGCCAAATTAACGTTGATATTTAGATATGTTAGGATATTAGGCAAGTTTTTTGTTCAAGGTGTTCTACGCCTTTAAGTATGAGTAGCTATCTGTACTATACTCCTATTCTGCAAATTGAGCCACTAGCCATGTCTCATGTCACCTGTTATAAACTTGGTCCTATACCTTTTCTATGATGCTTAACGAGTGAGCATCTATAATGATAACCACTATATATGTACATACATATAGTTGGATATGCCCTAATTGATGGCCAATTTCAAATCCTTAGGTCTAAAATAAAATATCTTACAGTATAATGAATATGAAGAAAATCTCCTTTCTTTGATCTAACGGCACAATTCTCAATACGTTTCTTGATTCCAATCTGAAGCTTTTTCTTAGGGTCTTCTGATCCATTAGCATTGACGCTGATGACACTTATGATTGTAATTAGAAGTAAAATAGGTAGAGATGTCCGCATTTTGACCACGAAGTTGTTGATGCTAGAATAATACAAAAAAAATGTATATTAAAATCAAGATTAGTTCGATTAATCTAAAAAGCAAAACAACAAAATTTTAAGTTATATGTAAACGTTGCTTTTAACGTGAAATTTGCTATAAAAAAATTATCGCAATTGACGTGGTAAAAACGTCAAACATACATACATCATAATTTTTAATGTATTTCATAGGATTAAACTTGTTTGAAACAATTTGAATCACCGGAAAACAGATAAAATATTAACAGGATGCCGGTATACATACATAGTATTTTTTAATTTATATTTATACGTGAAATAGCTGGAATATATAACATAAAATATCTTAATAACTTCGACTATAATTTATTTTATATAATAAAATGACATTAACCATTAAATTTTTTTAAATAAATGGATAATTTATCAAATATTTACCTTTATTTATGTTTGATCTGTGTTTGATACTATTTTTTAATTAGAAATATGAAGCTTTGCTCGATTAGCAATATCTGAGCAATAATTTGTTTGCTATTGTATGCGCACAAATCACGTTTTGTACACTGCGCATACAAATCTCCCTACATTGGTTATTCGAATAGTTTTTACAGCTGATATTGACATTTTGCTAATAAAAAACGTCATTTATTGTAAAATTTCTAAATAAATAGGTCAAATATACCTATGTATAAATATTAATTAAGTATCCCGTATACTACATAATTATTAAATATATTACGGTAAAGTACAGCTATAATACTAGATAATTTTGATAAAAATAGTAATTTAAAATTTAGTGCTTTTTTGTTATCGTGTCTTTTTTGATTTCAATGTGAATCACAAGAAATATTTCTTTAAGTTTTTGTGATAAGATAATAATATTTGTAAGATTATTATCAATACAATATTGTCATAAAAAACAATGCAATAAGAATCATCAAACATGTCTGAAAGTTACGGTAAGTGTAATTATATGCGTAATGAATCGTACATAAATTTCACGATTCTCTAAGCGCGAATAAAAAATAAAAAAATAAAAATAGTTATCGAAAAGAAAAACTACCTAACATCTTTTATTGTATTTTTGTTTATTATTGTTGTTGTTTTTTTCTTATAGATTATCTCTTCAAATTTCTGGTTATTGGATCGGCAGGAACTGGAAAATCATGCCTTTTACATCAGTTTATTGAAAATAAATGTAAGTATATGTATGTATGTATTCACTGCATTATGCATGCTATTATATGCATACAAATAAAATTTACATTTGTATGGTCTTAAATGTATACAGTATATGTATTCTCATGAAAACATAAATACTGTACTGTACATACACTTTAACTTTAATGAAAAAAGGAAAGTGGAACCACGATTTCGTTTGGTATTGGTAAAGTGGTACCCGTATGATTTTTATTTTTTTCATGGCTATATAACAGTACGTACATACCTTATACAGACAGAAGGCCTGCGGACAAAAGACCCTACCTGTGCACAGCTTGCCAATATGCTTTACCTGAGTGCACAGCCAGGGCCTTTTGTCCTCGGACCTTCTGACAGACATTCGTACATACAGTACATAATAATATGTCATACCGCGATATAGCTCATATATGAAAACACATCAGTGTGTTGTTATCACTGTCTGGACCGTGGGGTCTGTTACGTCATTCTCCGCAGCCGCCTTTTTGTGAATGGAAAATAAATAATAAATAAATTACTCAGGCCCAGTGGTGGCCCAATGGAGGGGGATGGGTGGATATTTCCCCCGGCTGCAGGAGTAAAAAGGGCGCACAGGTGAGAGTATAATGACATAATGAGTGACTAATCATTAAAAATTACAATAAAACAGCCTAAAAAACTAAAGCATATGAAAATAATACTGACTCTCACTTCTTTTACAACAGGAAGTGGCATGATAAGGGAGAGAAATGTTTTTCCCAGCTTATAATCTCTTTGGCTTTTCCCGACTCTATTTGATTTGCAGAACAACCACTTGGACATCGAACATGACTAAATTATAAATTTAATGAATTTGATTTGTTTTTTCGATAGGTAGATCCTAGATACGATTACAATGATAACAATGATGTTAAATAAATAAATTCTTCATTGTGAAAAATAAGGGAGAGGAAGCACCTAATGTCAGCATTTTATATGTAAAATGATGGAAAACTCAAATTTATATAATTTCTTTAAAAAGTTTTTAAATACAGTAAATAAAAATTTATATTAAGTAAAAGATACAAAACTTCAAGCTCGTCATGTGCAAAATATTATTTGATCAACTTTAAACAAAAAATACTATAGCGTGTTCTATACAGGTCAATTTTTATTGAATTTGAGTTTTAAAGCAATTTTTACAAAATTAGATTTTTTTTTTTTTTTTTTTTTTTTTTTTTGTTGTTGCTAAAAAATATTTAGTCATTAAGAATTTGTTTCTTATATAAAAAAAAAAGAGACAAGTTTTTCCTCAATTTTATACTCAAACAGTGTAAAAAATATTAAATTTGAAGTACTTGAATTGTAATAGCAAAATTTTTGAAGTATACTAATTTTGCATTTCTGCCAAAAAGGAGCGTGGCCCCTCAAAAAAAAAAAAACAAAAACAAAAAAAAAACAAAAAACGCGCGCATGCGGCGAAATTAAGGGACATCGCCCCATACATTTCATTTGCTATTTCTAGAGGGATGGGGGCGCACTGCAGGTCAATCCCCCGGGTACCCAATTTGACAGGCCGCCACTGCTCAGGCCAAATCAAATTGATTTTCAATATGTTAGGATATTGTATCCATCGTTTAGACAAGTTTTTTTTTATTCAACGTTTTTATATGACTATTTCTTTTTTTTATAAGGTATATATTTTTTTGTAATCTTGCTCTATTTCCATGTCAATGAATATATTTGGTGATGCTAAATTCATTATTTAAAAAGGTCTTGCAACATGCTTAAAGCCATAGACCACAGAAAACAACATGTGCTTTTTAATGAATAAACACGAAATGGGATCTTCAAAACTGATGACAAATTTTACCAGAATGTTAACGTAGCCCCACGAGAGAGCATGAAAACACTGTAAAGTATGCAAGTTATGTGAAAATTCATGTTTATGATGTCAGAAACATGCACAAATAAGTATGAAAATGTTATGCAGGTTGCAGAAATCGATTTTTCTGATCACTGCTACGGGGTACTGTTGGGTTTTGAGACAAACTAATGTTATTTATGTACACTCCCCCGAGATAAATCTGACCGGTCGCGTTAAAGTCTCCTCATATATTTAACATTTGGAGACATGAACGCTGCGGTCAGATTTATCTCGAGGGAGTGTACATCCCATCAAGTGTTTTGTGATATATATACTTATGTTTTTCTCTGGTCTATTCCTTTAAGTATACTCTGTACCTTTATAATTCCCACATGACCTTTGATTTGCTAGCTCACTCAACTAAAAAAACTCCATTCAAAATAAAGTACCGTACAATGCTTATTTTGTGAGGGAGGAGGTAGTTTTATTCGTTCATTTATTTTTAGTAATTAAATTAAACTACCATACCATAATGTATCATTTTCATTTTGGCACAGCTATAATGTCCAATGTTACCTACATTTTTTTTTTCCTACGGTCTGAAGTAAAATAAGTGTAATTCTCAATGTGGGGTTGATACCACATTTTTTGCAAGGTCAAGGAGACATTAGACAATATAGTGGCACTATGATGATAATAATGATTATTAATGATGTTCATAAACCCTGTTCCCTTGCTCTCAAAATTGCAAAATTCCGTTTAAAGTATTTGGTAATTTGTCTTTTTTTTTTTTTTTTTTTTTTTTTTTGTGGTTAAAAAAAAAATAAAATCAATTAAAAAAAAATAGGGTTAACAAACATCAGTAATAAAATATGTTGGTTGTGTATGTACTGTTGCTTTCATGAACTTTAGACGGCTACTTTAAATTTCCCTGGATAGAATGTTAACAATACATTATCATGTTTTATTGTTTTTGTTAGCTATTATTAATAAAAATATGTGACATTATTTCTTTTGTTTTCAGTTAAAGATGATTCTTCTCATACAATTGGTGTAGAATTTGGATCTAAAATTGTAGCAGTAGCAAATAAAAATGTAAAATTACAAATCTGGGATACTGCAGGACAAGAAAGATTTAAGTAAGTTTCATTTTTTATTATCATAATATATCAGTGGCATTTTTAATAACTTAAAAGTTCAAATTAAAATGTCAATGTATATAAATAAAAAATTAAAGTTCATTTTTTTATAAGTTGTAATATGTTATATCAGCCAGGAATTATTGATTCAATTTGTAGGATATAAATATAAAGCAAAGCTTTTGATAGAAAAGCACATGTCGATGCTGTTGCGGCTAAACCACACTTCTACTTTTAGCGGGTTTGCTTACTTTCACGCATCTACGTTTATTGCGATAGCCATAAGAACAAAAATCTACATTTATCGTGACAACAGGTAAAAAACACTTCTACGCCTGTTTTTTATGTAGAAGTGTTTTTTTTTTTACCCATTGTTCCGATAAATTTAGATGAGTGTTTCTATGCTATTGCGATAAATGTAGATGCGTAAAAGTAAGTAAACCTGCTAAAAGTAGATGTGTGGTTTGGCTGCAACAGCATCGATATATAAATTAAGAAAAATTGGGGAATGGGGGATAGTATGAGCTTACACTTACAGGGACTCGTGTTAGAGAAAATATCGTACCCTATGCTGAAGAAAAAAAAAAAAAAAAAAAATGTAAGCATATGTAAGTGGCTCATATTGCTCTGAAGAATAATTATCAATTATCCCATAGACCATTTTTCCTGATATTTATTAAGTCTTTTTATATTGAATTTTTTGGGACTTTAAAAAAAAAAAAAAAAAAAAAAAAAAAAAAGCAATACATTGATATGTAATTTTATATTTTTTTCAGATCTGTTACTCGTTCATACTATCGTGGTGCAGCAGGTGCCTTGTTAGTGTACGACATATCTCGACGAGACTCCTTCAACGCCCTCACTAATTGGCTGTCTGATGCTCGTACCTTGGCATCTAGCAATATTGTTATTCTACTTGTTGGTAATAAGAGTGACTTAGAAGATCAGAGAGAAGTCACTTTCTTAGAGGCAAGCAGATTTGCTCAGGAAAATGGTAAGCCAAGTTTAGGAACATAAAAATTAGTGCTGTCATAATCGAAATAACTTTCTAGTATGAAATAACGTGAAATGCTTTTCCGTATCAAGCAATACGGATTATCTTTATTAGCTGGATTCAAAAGTGGATCCAATCAGGTCTTATTGCATAGATTTGATTGTTTCCCCTAATTTTTGTACTTTTGATTGGCCTGCAAATCTACTAGCCAACCCTTTCAGACCCCTTTGTTCCACAGGAAACCTAAGTTTATGGGAATGTGCTTTGCTCCTTAAAGCCCTTGTCAACTTACTTTTTTATCATTTAGAATACTAGATTTATAATTACCATACCTTATTATCCATGAATTAGACACCAACACGTTGATTATGTATTTATTTTCATTTATTTTCTTTTTGACTGCTATTTCATGTATTTGGGGTCACAATGTACCGCTGCCAATCACAATCACCACTCTAATCACAAGATAAAGTTAAGCCCCTCCCTCAAGTTCTTTACCCCTATCACGACCTCATCGGTACATTGTGACGTCAGATCCGTGAAATAACTGCTAAAATAAAAATAAATGAAAATAAATACAAAATCAACCTGTTGGTGTCTAATTTATGGATAATAAAGTATGGTAATTATCAAGCTAATATTCTAAATGATAAAAAAGTAAGTTGACAAGGGCTTTAATGTACTCTAAATTATACTATTCAGTAAACATGAGTTGCGGACCTTTAGGAACTCTCAGGGAAATTGATGGAGATATCAACATTCTACCAGTGTCTCTCTAATGTCCACGTCTCTTTTTGACCAGTTTTATTTTTGCTTTATTTGACATGAAGAGATACTCTAGTTATCGGGCAGATAGGGATGCTAATCAGAATGTTTGTTTGTAAAATTTCAGCCTTATTTTCTAATAGATTACACGGGGAAAAAAAATCCAAAAAATTTAATATCTAAGGCCTAGTACAATTACCTTAGCAAGAATAATGCATTTTCCCCCCACTTTTTCCATTATTATGTGCACCTCTGGACAAAAGTTTCCAAACAGGGCGTTGCATTTTCTCATAAAGATAGCATAGTGTGGTTGCGGGATAAAAATTATTTGGAAACTGTTGTCCAGGGGTGTACTTAGTTTACCTACTCAAAAAAACTACATATTTGCTTTTGTTTGTGTTACCAGAGCTGCTGTTCCTCGAGACGTCAGCTAAAAGTGGTTCAAATGTCCAAGAAGCATTCCTCAAGTGTACTAAATCTATTGTAACTAAGATAGAAAACGGAGAACTGGATCCTGATAGAATTGGCTCAGGAATTCAGTACGGTAACATACGTAATAGACGAGAAGCTACGGCAAGTGTACATAGCTGTCCTTGTAAAATCTAAGTCCAAAATCAGAAGTAAAGAGTATCATTTTTTTTTTTTTTTTTTTTTTTTTTTTAGAAGGATTCATTAATCTAGTGCCTCACATTTTTATGGTTAAAAAAATATTTTAATGTAATTAAAATTGATATAATATTAGTAAATTAAAAGAATAAATTCAAAGAAAACAGATAGTAAAAATGCCCATTTGATATGCAGCTATATATAATGTGGAAAAATAAACCTAGGTATGATATGAACATAGGACATAGAATAATGAAAGAAAACAAAAAATTGGGTTGAAACAGGCCCATCTACCACTGGTTGCAACCCGAATTTTGTCTTTCTTTCAATATTCTATGGTATTTTAAAGCATTTTTCTACACAACAGCTTTGTAATAGTGGACTTTTTTAGTGTATTTTCTTCAAATTTATTATCAAACTGCGATATTTTTTCCCTTGTTATAAATTAGCAAATTAGGAGACAAAAATATTGTGGCTGGATATACTAAATATGAAAAAAACACATGCTGGTCATACTATAGTGAAGAGATGTTTTATATTTTGGTGAACAAATCTACCATAGAGATACTGTTTAAAACACGTTGGATAGCTTTTGGCACTGACTTTTAAGGAATAAGAGTATGTGTGCTTGTGCCTTTGTCAACCAAACCAAGATCTCTTCATTGCGGTAAAGGACCTTTGCTGGTTCCTTCTATCAACTTCTTTTAATTTATCACTATTATAAAAGACAAACATATACATTTTTTTTTTTAAACAAGAAAAAGGTCTGTAAGACGGATAAATATTTTTCTGGTATTTCAATTTATTTTGTTAATTACCCTAAAGAAAATTTTATTATTTGATGCATCTAATTTGAAGTATCAAAATATGCTAAAATAAATTTTAAGTTCCTATTATTACCTAATTGTAATTTCAGTGGAATGTGTAACAAAAATATTTTGTTTACTATTTCCCAATACCAAAATAGAAAGTGGTTATACAGATTATTGATCTATATTTTTCTATGGTTTCTAACATTCAAACAGCAAAAGTTATAGTTTCTGTATAAGAAATGTATAAGCTTTAAACATGAATCCTTCTTTAAAAAATAAAATTATTAATAAAATATAATACATTTAATGAAAAACTAAATGCGTACCTCCAAAGTCCATCCTAAAAGTTTTGTTTTTTATTGCTATATTTCTAAATTTTTATCCATTTTGCTTATTAGATCATTTTAAATATTTAAATGCAGTTTATTAATACCTTTTACTTATTTTTCATATAAATTAAGAATGCCCCAGTTTTGATTTTTATACCACAGTAACGAATTATTTGTATATGCTCATTTTCTAATATAATTGAGAGAGAAAAAAGCAACCAAGAAAATAATTTTGGTAATATTTATTATAAAACCGGTACAAATTTAAATAACAAAAATTATTTTTCTTTAATTTTTTTTTTTTTTTTTTTTTTTTTTTAGTAATATGAGTGTCTATTCATTACTTGTTCCATATAATTATACTTTTTTGTACAAGCTTTTTGTAGAGTTGCTACATTTAATTGCCTTGAAAAGATATGTGAAAACAATTGTTTTAATTTCAGTAAAAAAAATTGTATTGCTCCTGAGCTTAAATAAGTATTTGATTCATCGAATTATCTCTTAATTATTTTTATAATATTTTTGCAATTATTTGAGACGTTTATTACATATTTTAGGTTAATAAATTTAAATTGTGTGTAATTTTCAACAAAACTATCATTTTGAAAATAATTTAATCATTATTATTTTTTTACAAAATTGGATTTTTGGAGTGATTTGCAATTTTTTTTAAATTTAATCTTCATAATAATATAGTATTTAAATAGGCAATTTGCAATATTTCCAACAAAATGTTATACCTGAAAATGAGCTTTTCTCAATGAAAATCGCTATGCAAATATATAAGGCAAGAATTTTTATGTTTATCCAATTACTACAATATTGCAGTAAATCTAAATCGGAAATTAAGGCGGTGCGGGAGAAAAACTAGTATTACAAAAAATTCAAGGAAAAGTAGAAGGGGAAAAAGCACTAGTATTATTGTGAAGAGTTGCCCTGTTTGGTGAAAAATCTTGCTAAAAAAGAGATAACAATGAACACGTTGATTTACAATATGACCCCCCCCCCCCCCCATTAATAAATATTAAAGAAAAAATTGCTTTCATTTTGGCATATGACTGCAAGAGAAAAGGAGTATGTGCATGGTGTGTACTGTATACATCATAATGAATTCACTTCAATGCCACTCTGGAGCAATGAATAACATTGCGCAGCATAAGACAAATGTTGTTTTTGGATATTATCGTTGGAAAATGAGATAATTTGTTTTGATTATTGTTATATTTTTCTTGAAAACGTAATTCAACTTGTTAACAGCATCAATAGTCTCAAAAATATTGTTATGTTTTTTTAAACTGGCAAATTGTGACATTTTCCCATACCAGACCATGTTATTTAGTGCTCACATATGGTGTTGACTTCTATATGAATGTAACCACCCTATACACACTCAGAAAGAAACTTCAGTTGTGCAAATTCTCTCCACTAGCAAAATTTTTCACTCAGAGGTCACACATATCTTCAAAATGCTAAGACCTGTGCTGTTTTCCCATCTCCTTTCCTTGTAATTAATTCCATTTCTCCTCAATGTTGGTTCCCTCCCTTACTAGAGAATTTTATTTTATTATTTTATTTTTGTTTTTACATATATCAGTTGTTTTTTTATTGAATACATTGGTCACATATTTAGTTTGTGCAATCAGCGAGCAGTGCTCATACAGTAAACTCTCGATTTTGTTAAGTTCAATTCTGTGAAATTCTCAGTTAGGTCTGCAGCAAACTTCAATATAAGCATGGCAATGTTGAAGCTCTCAATTTTGTGAAATGCAAATATTCTGGGTCCCTTGCAATTTTACAAATTTCAAAGTTTACTGTATTTCCAAGGATATAGAGATATTGTAAATTGTCTATAAATTTTTACTGATATCACTATAATTTAGATTTAATTTAGAATTGTATTATTGTAAATAAAATAATATAAAATTTTTATAAAGGTTTGTGCTTAACAAAAAGAATTACTAAATATATAAAGCCAGTAAACTATTTTGTTATTTTGCATGTTAACTCTGTATAATTATGATTATATTTTTACAACAAATTGTATTAGTTTTTGTTTGCCTTATATAATTGGATGTTGTGAATTTTTCGTTAATTATATGGTTGTAATTTTTTGTGTAATGGGTTGTGTAAAAAAATGTAATTAGAACAAAATAATTACATAAGAAATTATGAAATGAGAAGAAAATAATAAAAATGTTAATAATATTATTAGGATAAATTTCTATAATTATAGGTCCTCAAATATAAATACATTTTCGTTAAGTTAGATTTTTTATTAATTTTAAACATTTTCTCAAATTCTTTAAATTAAAAAATAAGCAATCAGTCTTTTTATTGTTATAGCCTATTATTAGGCTATTGTTTAAATTTAAGGACCTAATTTGATTTTGTAATATGTTGAATGTGAGGCTATATAATCGTCCTAAAGAGTGAGAAAGTTTACAAAAATTTCTCAGTTATATAATTCTGATTTGATAAAAGATGTAAAATTTTGTTCCAGTACAGCATTTAATAACATTTTCTGATTTTTAAATGTGAGATAATAAGAAATATAAACCATCGCGGTTAGATATGATAAAAATTTGAAGGGGGGGAAAAAAAGTTAAGGTGAAAATCATTGAAAATGTGTGTTACTGTTGAAGTCCCTTGCTATGTAATCACAGAAAAAATTCTGCAAATATGCTTTATTTTTTTATTATTATGGCATTTGATATGCTTTTTGAAATTTTAATAAATTATTATAGAACATGAAATAAGAAATGCTGTTCTGGCTCAAAATTTTAAGCTAATTTCAAATGTGTTATCAGAATTTTATATAAATATATATAAATAGCTTTTAGTCTTCCTTATGTTTCTGTATTGCAGAGGTTATTAATTTTGAGATCTTGCTAAATTGTTTTATTATTAGGCTATTATTAATTAAAAAAATTAATTTATCAATTTTGTTAAAATTCCATGGTCTTCATATTGGTGTTTTATAATATGCAAATCCTTTTTTTTTTTTTAATTAATTAATAGATAATAATTATTAGATTAAACACATTTTAAAATCAGCAAATTCTGACAAATTGGAAAATGTCTCTTTGATTGAAAGTTAAAAACTAATGCCTAAATACATAATTGGAAGAAGGCTATATAGCAATACAAGTCTGCTCCGCTATAATGTCCTAAGTCCATTTAACCTTGAAAAATGATTTTTGCTGCAAGTGACCTGAAGTAGAAAAGTCCAAAATTTGGGGTTGATGGGAAGTTTTTTTTTTTTTTTTTTTTCTAAGGACAAGTAACTGGCCTTCAGACATTATATCAGAGCACCTTGAATAGTTCATTCTAGGGTGCAAATCATCAAAGCTCTTAGGTCACACTAAAAAGCTTTAGAATTCCTAACTAATGCTAAAAAAACTAACATTTTAGATTTCCTTTAGGCCTTAGAGACTTTGATGATAATCACACTCCTAAAATATAATTATATTAAACTAAAAAAAATTAATTCCAAAATATTTATTTTCTTGCTGCATTTTAAAAGAAAGGTGCAAGAAATATTTTTATCTTTTTAATAATTTAATTTAGAAGCATACGCTAGAAAAAAATATACATAACACTTATTTTTGAATTTATAATGTTAAAATTAAATTAGCACAGATAAAATGATATATTGTTTATGAAAAAGTGCAATACAAAGCATTTTTAAAATAAATATTTAACAAATAATATTATTGTTTTTTAATGATCAAATTTTGTTCTTATACGCATTGTAATAATTTGTATAAAAAAATTTAATATGTTATTTTTTATTAGTTATATCTGAAATATTATTTAATTTATATATACAGTATAAAAGCCTATAAATATAAAAATGTAAGTTAAAAATAATAAAAAATAAATATTTTATTCTCATATATTTTATATTATTTTCATGTCATATAGCCAGCGATTGATCTTCTTTAAAAAAAATGTAGAATACATAAATTCTTTGGTACGTCGAATGTTTGTTTTAAATATGAAACTCAAATATTGCTCTTTATTATAAAATTCGCGCTATAAAATGTATAACTAGCTGGGGTTAAAATTTATTCAAAAAATCAATTTTATTGTACTGAAACATTCTAGCTGCTCACACCATACGCCCTCAAGTGAGAAATTTTAGAAACAATCATAAAATCGATAAAATCTATAATAATTCTGGAGTATTTTGCAGTGAGGTTCCATTATATACATATAGAACAATTTTTAAAACATTTCTAGCTTCAATTTTGGAGCATAAATTATCATGGGAGATTCAGAACAAAAAGCATATCAGCTTATTAGTGAAGCTGAGAAAAAATTAAACCGTTCAAATGGATTTTTTGGACAGTTATTTGGGTGAGTTTATTTTTTTTTAATATATAATGGCGTATATAAGCATTTCTTTTAAGCTTATATAGAAATTGTAGTTCTGTATTTTTTAAGTTCCCTTATTTTTAAGCGATAATACATGGATTAAAACATGCAATTCATAATGAGCAAAAAGATGTTTAAAATATAAAAACTAATAATATTTTAAATTTAAAAGAATTAGAGGTAACTAGAGGGGTTAAAATTATTACAAGAATTTTTGTACAAATTTCTACCCTATATAAAGTGCATGTTAGAAAAAATTTTGCACCCTTTTTAAAAATTCTTATTTTAATTTTAAATCCGTTAAAAAGATAATTAATAATCAATTCAATACTTAAATTAAATATTAAACATACACGCTACTTGAAACAGGTAAAATAGTGATAATTTTATCGCGATCGAAAAATTTTTTTATGATGACAAAAACAGGTGTATACTTGTATAATGAAACTCCGTCGCGAAGGTGTAAATTGGGTTATTGATTAATCGCATTGTTATATGTAAGATTGAAATAAAAGATTGTTGTTATAAAACATATTGATCGTTTGCCACACCCCTTTAATAATAATCACATAATAAAAAATCCTCAAATATTTATTTAGGCCAAAAAAAAATGTAATGCATTTCTAAAATTTGTATGAAAAAAAAAAAGTTTAAATTAATTCCCGGTTAAATTTTTAATTTTTCTATCGATCGTCTTGCGATTGTTTACAAAATCGATCGATAAAAAAAAATCATATGTGAATTTTACATATGGCGTATAACTTGTGACGTTTCTTTATTTTTGTGTATTTTAAAGCATAAAATAATTACTTATTCATTAATTACAAAGATTAGTTAATTGTAATTAATCTATAAAATATCAAGATGAATGATTCAGAAGCAAAAGGTCATCAGTTTTTAGCTGAAGCACATCAGAAATTACAAAAGTCTACTGGATTTTTATCGTTTATTTTTGGAGGGTAAATATTTTGAATTTTTATAATGTAATAATTATTATTATTTGTTTTATTTTATGTAAAATCTTTAATTTTAAAGAATTATTTTCTATTAATTTATTGTTATGAATATTACTGTTATTTCTATCAAGGTTCAAGTGGATAAGTGATTAGATGAGTCATAATGAGGCCACAAAAAATTATTCATTTTTTTCGTTACGTCATAAAAAACGCTGATAACAAAACTCTGCAATGTCAAATTTGCATTTATTACTTTCTAAATTCTTATTATATTTTATGAACTTTAAAATTAATGGTATGATTCTTTTTGCTTTATTATTGCGTAAGGTGATGTGCAAACAACTTTCAGGATGTTTTTTTTTTTCTTTCTTTTTCTAGAAAGAAAATGAGTAAGAATAGTATGCAGAGGCATCTGTCTTTATACATATTACATATACATACATAATAATCGAAAGAGGAAATAGATTTTGTTTATGTAGTTTTCAGCGTTCTATTTATAGAATCAATAATATTTTGTTATGTTTATCATAACACATCATAAAAAGGACTGTTTACATCTTTCAATCGATGTTTTTTTTTCAAACTTTCGTCTATACACAATAAGCTATATTACGTAAAATAAAAATTGTATAAAGCTGATATGAACGTATTTATTTATAAATTATTACCGTTATACGGTATATTTTACAATTTATTAAATTTCAGCGTATTACGTCACGGAAGCTGCAGATGAGTCGTAAGAGTCCCCCATTAATAAAATAATAATAAGAGTTTCTCAGTAGACAATAAAGAAAAAAACAAAACAGATCCAGACATGCACAGATAAAGATACTTTAGGTCAAGGGCATTATAAAACAGCTGTATAATATGACCATTACAATACAATATTTTGTATACATGTGAAAATAAACTTAAAAAATGATGTCTACTGCGTGTTTAATGCACGTTCAGGTGTATTACATGATTATGCATTTGGGAGGTGTATGATTGATGCACCTATCCCCAAAAATACCACATTAACCACCCTCATTGCAGCACGGTCACTCTATACAGGAAATAAGCGTGCATCTGAAAATTTTGCTGTGCCGTGACCAGGCAGGTTACAAGATAAGGGAGGATTTAGGAGGAGCCTGTGCGACACAAGTTGCTGAACTTGACTATAGAGTTTCCTTGATTTCTCTAGGCTGTTATGGTGAATGCTAGGCAGTGTCTTTAGGATGTAGTCAGTCAGCGTGTGTGGTTGCCATGCCATCGTACCTATCGACAAGACCAAATTCAGTCTTGACGGGATTGTAGTAACATGTGTTGCTCAAAACAACAATATCCAATAAAAAAAGAAAAAATACTGTTTTCAAACCTTAGTTATACATAACTTGCAGGATAAAGTTAGCACAAACAAGACTAACCCCCGTAAGCTGCGACGCTAACTAACTAGTTAAACCGTAGTTAAGTTGTTATTTTGATTGTTGCAACAATTGAAAAAAGATAACGACGGTTTAACTAGAGGTTGCAGCTTACAGCCTTATAAAACTTAACTAATGTCATGTTATATTTGCAGAGGCTCATCCAAAGTTGAGGAAGCAGTGGAATGTTACCAACGTGCAGGCAACATGTTCAAGATGGCAAAGAAATGGAACGAAGCAGGCAAGGCATTCGTTGAGGCAGCAAATCTGCATAGCAAAGCAGGCAGCAAACACGACGCTGCAACCAACTTCGTTGATGCTGCAAACTGTTATAAGAAAGCAGATACCAATGGTGAGAATTTAGTTGTCATCTTAGGTACATTTTGATGTCATTTACAAGTTAATAGTAAGTATCACCTTAGATAAAAATTTCAGGGCCCAAGTCTATTAAGGAAGGGAGGGAAAAAAATCAAATTATATGTGGCCTTATAGCAGTAACATTCAAATTTTTGCATTGTGATCCCCCAATTTTATCATGCGTATTTGGAGCTATTTTATCCCAACAAGAGATATAATTTAGTACTTTTTAAAAGAACTAGATGACACAGCCAAATAATTATTTGGTTATTTTCTAAGGAAATACACTGGCCTCAAAAAAAAAAAAATAATAATAATAATAATACTAATAATAATAAAATAAAAATCTAACCACAGCGTTTATG
The DNA here is from genome assembly GCA_949318235.1 of Ecdyonurus torrentis. Taxonomy (NCBI): domain Eukaryota; kingdom Metazoa; phylum Arthropoda; class Insecta; order Ephemeroptera; family Heptageniidae; genus Ecdyonurus; species Ecdyonurus torrentis. The sequence continues at coordinate 9,395,780 of OX439135.1, forward strand.
TTAAAAATGGCATAGATAAGGGGAAATTTTAATGCAATTGGGTTCAGATTTTTCTGGGACCAGTGTACAGTACTGTGTGTTCTAATGACTGGCTTACTGTACAGAAGCAACAACCTTCATGTCTTAGGTACTGTAGTTACTTAATACATCTAGGTGTTGCAAACAGCAATGCTTGGAAAGCAGGCAACATTTTTTAAAAATAGACCTTAAAGTAGCCTGGTAATACTAGGCATTTATGAATGCCTAGTATTTCAACCTTTATGAATCTTTCCATTAATGAAGTAATCTTTAATCTACAGAGGCTGTATCCTGCTTACTAAAGGCTATTGAGATCTACACTGATATGGGACGCTTCACCATGGCTGCACGACACCACCAAAACATCGCTGAGTTATACGAGAACGAGGCTTCTGATTTAGAACAAGCAGTTAAACATTACGAGCAAGCCGGAGACTACTTCAGAGGAGAAGAGTCTAATTCCTCTGCTAACAAATGTATTCTCAAAGTGGCTCAATATGCTGCACAATTACAAGATTATGAAAAAGCAATTAATATATATGAACAGGTAATTGAACAGGTAAAATAAGTTTAAACTCTTTTTATATGATTTTTTTTTACACTTTTTTTCTAATACAAAAATGTAGAAGATAAAAATAAGAAGCTAGAAAGTAGGTATTCATTATGCACAGTGTGAGTATTTTTTATACAGCATTTAATTAGATACAGTCAACTGGGGTGACTTTAAACACCCACTTATTTTTACTTTGGGCACTCATTTCAAAATTTTGAAACATGTCATTAAGATCAAAAACAAATTTGAACAATAGTAAGATTCTTTACATTTCTAAAATGAGGCCCCAAGACAGAGATAATTGGGTGTTCAAAGTCACCCCAGTTGACTGTATATAGAAATTTTTTATATTCACTTTTATTAATATTTGCAGCTTTTTATAATGTTACCTTTAGGTAGGGTAACTGGCCCAAAAGAGCAAATGTCGCTCCATTTTTCTCCCAAAAACACTCAAGAATTTTTATGATTATAATAACATCTGTCTAAAAAACATGTTCAGTATACTGTATCTCAAAATATAACATTTATAAAGATCTTACTATAAATAGTGAGTGAAAAATAAGGTAGCAAAGTCGCTCTATATGACCTATTTCACCCCACCTTACAGTTTTATTTTATTGACTAGTAAAGGTACAACTGTTTTGAGGCAGACTATAAGCTATTTTGGTCACATCTGCTTCCTTTTTGACGTACTGCGCATGCGTAATAAGTAAAAATGAAAGCGGATGTGAGCAAAATCGATAAAGTTGGCCTCAAAACAGTTGTTTCTGTATTAGTCAATTAATAGATCAAAGTATTATTCACATGATGTGTAAATTTGACGCGCGTCAACGGATAAACAAAGTTGGAACAATGTAAACAAAAGGAGCCGTTCACACATAATTTTAAAAAAACAATGTGAACAAATCCATTTGTTTACAATATTCTATCTTTGTTTATCTGTCGACGCCCATCAAATTTACGCGTCATGTGCACGATACTTTACTTCTCAGTTTTGCAAAAGAAGGAGAAAACTATTCCCTGTCTTCATTGGACAAAAAGCTTAGGCCTATTTATAGCTCGTCATTTTAAACTTCTTGGTTTTTTTTTTTTTTTTTTTTTTTTTAGTTCAACCCAGATATTTGGCTTGTGTTAGCTTTATGCTATCAATAAGAGATCAAGTTTATAAAATATTAAAATAAATTAATATTTGACCTAAAAAAAACTGTTCAAAATATATGTACCAGCATTTAAATTAAGTTGTATAATTAAGGCCCTCATATATTTGAAAATAATGTCATTTAATGAGCATTATATTTAAAATTTTATTCATTTTTTTTATTACTAATATTGTTATATTTATTATTTTTATATTTTATTTAATGATAAGTTGTTTTTATTATTATTTTCACATTAAAAAATGCATATTGGACTGGCAAAAAGTTTTACAATAATGTTGTGATGATAAATTTGCTTACTTTAGCTATCTAATGCAATGCAAGAGCAGTTTGTTAAGCTTTGCTTACGTAAGTTTTACTGTGCTGTACATTTCTAAGGCTTCTGTGTCGGTTGCACATTGTACGCATTTCATTATCATACACTTATAAACCCTTGTAATTATTTTTTTTATTTTATTATTATTACTTTTTTTTTATCATTTAGATTCATAATTACCATACCTTATTATCCATAAATGAGACACCAACACGTTATTTTTATTTTATTTTTTTCATCTGTTATCATTTTGATGGTTGAATTAACACATATCTGACGTCACAATGTATGGATGGGGCAGGAAAGTGGTGGGAATGGATTTGAATTTATCACTTGACCAGACCAGTCACTGTGATTGACTGACTCGTCAACCCAATCTATACATTGTGACGTCAGATACGTGTTATTTCAACTGTCAGCATGAAAATAAATACAAAATCAACATATTGATGTCTTATTCATGGATATTAAGGTATGGTAATTATTAATCAAAATGATAAAAAAAATAAATAAATAAAAAAAAAAGTTTACAAGGGCTTCATTTTACTGCATCAAAATAAATTAATAAATGCATACAATAATTTAAAACAACCTGTTTTGAGCAAAGGAGGGGGTAGGGGAGATTGTGAGAAGAAATTTGATAGATCTCTTCATTGCCGTTGGCTTTTACTTGCAATAATAGTTTGTTTTTTTAAGAATGATTTTATGTGCTAGCTTTCTTAATTCCACTATTTTGTGTTCAATTAACTGTTTTTCTTCCCACACTTGAAAGAAAAATATTGATGGACATTGCTAATTACTGTTTAACATTTTTTGTTGGAAACATTTTAAAGAGCAATGCTTAAAAAAAAAAAAAAAAAAAAAAAAAGTTTTAATGTAAAAATAAAATATTTTCCAACTTGAATTGAAATTTCCTTTGATGTGTACTTCACTGAATTCTCACATATTTTATTTTATGTCACGTTCAGGTTGCCTCATCATCTTTGGAGAGTTCTCTCCTCAAATATTCAGCCAAGGAATATTTCTTCCGAGCTGCTCTGTGTCACCTCTGCGTTGACGTGTTGAATGCACAACATGCGCTCGAGAGATATGTACAACAGTACCCAGCCTTCCAGGACTCACGGGAGTACAAGCTCTTGCAGGTGTGTATAGTATTAATGGAAAGAATACAAAAACCAACCTCGATGAAATCCGTTGCTAGGTGAAGACCTTGATGGCACAGTTAATGCAAATATATTTACATTGATTAAGATGTTTCAAAGGCACTCTCCTTCAGTTGCTGAGAGTTTAAGAAAAATCAATGTAAAGTAATAATTAAAGAAAACCAGGTCGGTCTTACCATAGTGAAGAGATGTCCTATAATTTGGGGAAAATGTTGCTAGCCCAGAGATAATAGCATTCAGCTAAATAATGCTAGAGATACAGAATATGTGGCCTTTATAAGCCTTTCAGCATAGGAGAGAAACTGTAGGTTTTATGTTTCAAAAATAGAAGTGGAATCCACATGGGGGAAAAAGTTTTACCACATTTCAAATATATTAGAAACTAATTTGTTTCTCACACAAGGCGTCCCTGTCAGTTGAAGCTCACCTTCCATTTCTCGGTAGACTTAGACATTATAATGAAGCACCCTGGATGTGTGTTTATATATTAAAGCCACCTTGAACAAGAAAAAAAAAAAAAAAAAAAAAAAAAAAAAAAAAAAACTTGTCTAATATTCTAACATGCCTGAAAATCAACATAAATTTTTGCCGGTGTCATTGATTTCTAATTTATTTTCCTTTCAAAAAAATGCAGATGCGGAGAATGACGTCACAGCTTGCTAGTCCATGCCATGCAAGTAAAACAAGCGAGCTGTGACATCATTCTCCTTATACGCCTTTTTGTGAATGGAAAATAAATTAAAAATCAATGACAGGCTAAATCAACATTTATTTTCAGATATGTTAGGATGCAAGTTCAAGTACTCCTTTAAATTTTGACTACTATCATTTTACTGTATCTTAACAACATGTATTAATATAATCATATCATCGGCTTGGAATACTTTTCTCATACATGCAAAATATTTCATAGGAATTTCGACCTGTGTCCCATGTAAACCAGTATACACTAAGGCTTAATGTCATGTGACAATTTTTTGCATATACGACAAAAGTATTCCTAGCGGACGATATACCAATATATCTTATCAAAATGTTATGTCTCAGGTCCTAATGGAGCACATGGAAGAACAAAACGTTGATGGCTTCACAGAGGCAGTGAAAGACTACGACAGTATTTCTCGACTTGATCAATGGTACACGACGATCCTACTTCGAATCAAGAAAACCGTCAATGATAATCCCGACTTACGTTAATTATATATCTTAACAAGTAGGAAATCCTACAAAATAATTATTATATTTCTATTGATAAGGCATGGTTATTATTGTATACTGCATTGGAAGATAAAAATTGACATTATATTATCAAAGGAAAACTCGACTTTGAGCTAATTGACTGATAAAAAAAATATTTGATATTAAAAACATGGGAAAATTAAAGGAAGGGAGATTGTGGTGTTTTGATTGTTTCTGTTAGAGTCTATATTTGCATTTTATGTTGCTTATAAAAGCAGCTTTAAGCTGGCATTTCTCTTTTACATAGTGTTCCTGTCAGTTTAAAGCTCTCTCTCCTATCTCAAAATTTCTTTATTCAATATGTTTTTAGTGTCAAATTAAATTTTTATTAGCAATTTAAAATTCTCGTTTTTGTTTTCTTTCAAAACAGTTGTGCTAGTTTGTGTCCAAAACAGTCATAATTTTTGACTGAATTAATTTCAGTCTATGAATTGAAATTTATCAATTGAGGTAAAAATTGTAGTTTTGCCTGCCCATTTAAGAGATGGACTTTTTTTTTCTTGCGCTTCAGTATGCGACAGAAAAATGGTATTTCTCTTTGATCTTTTTTTTTTTTTTTTTTTTTTTTTTTTTTTCTTTTTATTAGCGTAGTTAAAAATATTAAACATAAAACTTGAAGGTATAAGTGCCCTTCTTACCTCAGAATTCAGTCTCTAGTTATGATTGAACTACAAGAAAAAACATGCCAAGTTAATGAGGATAATATCCAAATAATTTAAGTACGAACCTAAGGTGTTCTTAATCATAATAAAATGTCAATTTTTATTTTATAATACAGTAATACAATTTGTAAAAGTCCAAGTCAATCTTTTGAATAAAACTTCTAGTTTTATTTATAATATGTTATGAAATTTAATGAAAGATTCCTAAATTAAAATTATATTAAAAATAATAGCTTTTTTTAATGTTTAAAATATGAATTAATGTTGTTGTTGTTTTTTTTTTTGCGTCAAAATTTACTCAATATGTTAACAAGTAAAATTTGTATTAATTTTGAAAAATACTATAGTTTTTTTTTTGTTAGTACTTCCTTCTACTTGTAAAGAATAAATTATGTAATTTATGCTGAATTTATGTCATAGCATAAATTTTGTTAATCAGATGCTATTATATGATATCATATGCTATCATATGCTATTGTAAACAATACAATGTTTATGCTATGTAATAAATATGAGGAAAAATCATTTATACGATAATTGAACATAGTTGTTATGCAGTATAGCATAAATTATGTTGTAATGAACTAATGTTTCAAAGCATAATTATTACATATTTATTTTTGTTAGTAGAAAAAGTTTTTTTTTTTTTTTTTTTTTTTTTACTTTTTGAAAAAGATTATGGTTGCATTTGTTGTTACTTATAGGGGCCTAATGTTAAATGTGCTCAAAAAGAAACGATCTTAAAAATTATAAGGTTCAAAGTTGTCATTTCCTCCAATAAGAAATTTGAAATTTTCACGTAACTTTCACAAATTAGGCCTATTATTTTTTTAAGTTGTTGTTTTTTTTTTTTTTTTTTTTTTTTTTAATAACATTAAAAAAAGTTTTATTCAACGGATTGACTTTTTAAGTTATTTGAAAATAATGTTATACTTTGAATATAATCAAAGTCAAAATTCATATCTCTCATACACACTACTATCTATATACCAATTAATTGTAAAAAAAAAAAAAAAATACATTCAACCTCTCTCTCTTTGTTAATATATTTATAGTTTTTCAAAGTATAATATTATTTCAGTTGTTTTGAAATTGGAAATAAGAGTGACATGATAAAACAAGAAAAGGATGTAAAATAAATTAAAATAAAAAGACAAGTTTAAAATTTTGTTTAAAAAGTTTTGGACGTTGTTTTGTTTTTAATTTAATTGTGATTATTTGCATTGAAAAACAAAAATGGCATAAAAATTATGTTCTAGCATTTAAAATGTTAAAACAAATAATAAAAAAAGTGAATAGAAATAGGAATTTATATTTTGTCGTTATTTATTTCTTTAATGTAAAAACAAAGTTTGAAAAATCACTTAATAGGTTATAGGAAACGCCTTCAAGAATGAAGAATTATATTTTTCAAGTATTCCATAAGCAACACTTTTTTTTTTTTTTTTTTTTTTTTTTTTTTTTTTTTTTTTTGCATTTATTATTTTGAGAAAACTTATAATCACTATTATATACTTCCTGCAACAATAAATATTAGGTATAATGATAAAAAGTAAAAAAAAAATATATATATAGGCCTATATATCGATGTTGGGATGCAGAAATGCGACCGATGAGAAAAATCATGAGGTTTTTACTCATGATTTTTCTCATCGGTCGCATTTCTGCATCCCAACATCGATATATACAATAAAAGTTTCACATTAAGAAAGTTTTTTTTTTTTTCAAGTTTTTGCAAACATTTCATGAATTTATGCTAGAACATAATTACTAGCCACAAATTTGAGATAAATAAAAACTTTTTACTCATTAATTTTTAACAATTAAATTCTTTGAAAAAAAAAAAAAAAAAAACTAGAAACAATTAAAAAAATATATTTAAAAGTAAAATGTAAACTTTAAAAAAAAAAAAATAAGTAAACAATAATAATAATAAATAAGAGGCTTAAAAATTTTTTCCAACAAAAAAACAAACAATGAATAACAAATATTAAGAATAATATTATAGAAAGGATATATTATTAACAATTCTGAAATATACAAACAAAAAATAATAATAATTATAAAATATAAAATGTATATTATTAATTAGTCACTGGATGTCTACATTTTTGCCTAAAAATAATAATAACTATTTTGCAAAATATAGTATGACGAGTGGTCAACATTTGTGATTTTTTAGTTATTTATAATTTGGTTGAAGTGTCACTGTACTCAAAATGAATTTTTTCTCTCTCTCTCTCTCTCTTGATAAATGTTGAAATTGCAGCTTCAATTGCTACTTTTTTTTTTCTTTTTTCTTTTCTTCTTCTGTATCCTCATAAACTGGGGAGAAAACGTACAGAAAGAATGAATTGTCTAAATCATGAGTTATCATTATATTTTGAGTACAATAGCACTTTCAGAGCCTTTCATTATATCAGGCAAAACCATTATTTGCTACTTTTTTTGTATAAAATTTATGGAAAAATAAATGCATGAAAAAAAAACAGATATAATTTTATGCATTGTATTTTGTCCAATATTAGCCTCAGCATTTTTTTTTATCATTTTTTTTTTCTTAATATATATTGTAAATAATTATTTCATACCCACCTATGAATCTTTTTTAATAAAATAATATTAGTAAATTATATAACAAAAAATAATGCAATAATAATATTAAATTTTGTGCTTCACAATATGATTTGCAGTTAGGAAAAAGAAATTTTGAATTTCGATATCACGCATAAAAAAAATTGTACTGAATATGAATTAAACATCATAAAGAATTATAATTTTTTTAAGCTGCATGTGGGATTGAAAGTAAAATACTTTTAAAGGTTAAATTTGTATTCAGTGCAGTTTTTTTATATCCATTTTAATGTACAGATACATGATGGGATTTAAAGTTGTATTCTATTGCTATTTAGAAATACCGTTTATATGATGCAGTAATTTAGATCTTCATGTAAATGCATTGTAATGTTGTTAAGTCAAAATATGAATTATGTGGTTCTGGATTTTCAATTATAGTTCCAAAGATTAAATAATAAAAATCAGACAGAGCTCATTTTTTTTTTTTTTTTTTTTTTTTTTTTAATTACAACTCAAAATGCTATAAAAGTCGCCTGCCAATTCTTACAACATGGTAGTTCTATCTTAAAAGCCCATGCAGCCATCTTATTTGATTTAATATTAAATTAATTAAAAAAAAATAAGCCGCTGTGATTGGCCGAGAGTCAACTCTCAGCCAATCACAGCGGCTTATTTTTTTAAATAATTTAATATTAAATCAAATAAGAAGGCTGTGTGGGCCTTAATAATTAATAAGTAAATAGGATGTGGAAAATATCATGTTTAAAAATTACATTAAAAATTGTGAAATTATTAAAAAAAAAATTAATAATCAAATAAATTAATTCAAAATCAAGCTCCATCAGAATATTTTATAAAAAATCATCTTGGGACCTATAATTATTGAATTATCTAGAACTCACAATGCTTGTCTTTTGAAAAAAACTGTCATGATCATTTAATTTGCAGCAATAAAAAATCATAGAGTTAAATTTTATATCTGTACATTTTAACATTATTTATATAAAATAGTATGTATAAAAATTTACTAATATTAAAGGGACAAAAAAGATTGTATGTGTATTTTTGTGTTGTTATTTGAGTATTATTTTAACTGGTGACCCAGTGCTTATTGCGATATGTTCAAGGTCATTTAAGGTCACTCTATAAGGCTTAAGACAATAGAGACCCCTTGCACATCCTTGCGCTTTGTCGCTATGCTTGTGGTGCCTAATGCATTGTCCAGCATCATTTCTCCGAATTTTTCATACAAAAAAAAAAAGTTTATTTCAACTGAACAAATTTTTCTCATATTCTTGTAGCTTATTAGGAGCTAGAAATAAGACTTTGATGGAGGTTTGATGCTTCTTTTGCTAATAATAAAAAAATAATAATAATAAAAATGACATTTTTCCTATGCTGGCATATGTATTATGTATTCCTAACCAACTCAATGGCGGCTCTTAAATATGAGTACAACCGGTCTATAAAAGCCTACTCCCTTTGGTAGGCAGGTAGTAGCACGGTAACTTGTATCAGTTTCCATAAGAAAATTGTTAACACCCTGTATGTACATCGGAAACATATATTGGCTAATAAAGAAGCAACTGTTCTGAAGCCAACTTAAGGTGCTTTTTAATCACATCTGCTTTCATTTCTATGAACTATGCATGGCACAGTATGATGAAATGAACCTTCGTGTTATCTAAGATGCTTAAGTCAGCCTTAAAATAGTAGCTTCTTTATTAGTTAATAGGCTTGTGCCCCTCTACCCCACCAAAATGTGCAATCCTTTGTGAAACGCTGCAGGTGATTTTTTTTTTTTTTTTTTTTTTTTACATTGTCATAGCTTTATGGAGTTGTTCTTAGCCTTAAAAACAGTGACTTAGGTAATGACGTACAGCATATTCCAAAGCACTGAATCACCAGTTAAAATATCACCCATTGCGTAGTTAAAAAAAATCTAGGTAGATAATCATAAATTTATGTTTCTTATAAAAAAAATCTAAAATATATATATATATCTAGAACTTTTTTATAACTTTCCAGTGTTTTAGAAATAAAATGTGTAAACATTTTTTTTGTTTTATATTTTTTTTTCTTAAAACTAGAGTATTAGGATATAAGAAGATAAAAAAAAGGGTGGTCGTTTGTTTTCTGGAAAAGCAGTGTTATATCTGATGGTTTGAGCACTTATTAATGTTATTATGATGTATATATATAATATAATGCTATGCAAATTACCATGTTTAAAATAATAATAAAAAAAGAGTTTAATAAAAAAAAAAAGAAATATTATAAAGTGCTAAAATGTTAGTGAAATAGAAAGAAAAAAAATATATATAACGCACCCTTTGACATGAAAATAACATAAAAATATGGAAAATATTGTATTTAATATTTAGCACCATAAAATAAAAAAATGTATTAAAATTTATTACAATTTGTATTATTTATTTCAATAAATACTTCTACTTGTCCTTTAAGAAAAAGAAAAAAAAATTATAGTAGGATGAATGTTGTATGTTGAAGGGTACTACTGTAGAAGTTCTATGGAGAGGTTGAAGTCTCACCATAGCTCAGTTAATTTCTATTTTTTGGGACGGTCAAACATCTTTAAATTTTTATCACGGCTAGGCGTGACCCTTAGCTACACAATATGACACCAAATTTAGACCCAAAACACTTGTAGTTTTTGAGATTATAAGGTCGGTACCTTACTCCCTTAAGTTGAAAAAAGCTCTCAGTTATGCAACTGTGCCATGTGAGACCTCTCTACATATAGATCTTGTACTGTGGTACCCCTTGTTGGTATTTCTATCCTTTCTATCTACACAAATATTAGTCAAAATCATTTTTGTACTCCTCTTGTGGAGATGGGCCAGCGGCTGAAACCTAATTGAACTTGGTTATGAACTGTACGTGGCTTTTAATTGGGGTAAGTAAGATGAGAATTAGCTGACAAGGACACGTTCTTGTGAAAGAAAACAATTGCTAATAACCCAGAAAATTTTGAACTCAATTTTGGTGTAGTTTAGAAATTATTTTCTCTGTCTCTTCACCTGATACATCCCTAATCCCCAATTTCTTTCTCTTTAAAAAAAAAAAAAAAAAAAAAAAAAAAAAAAAATCATTTTGCAGGTCTGAAATGCTTTCAAATGATTTTACTATGACAATTTAAGTGAGTGCAAACTTTTTTATGCAACCTTGAACCTTATCTCTTCTTGAGCTCATATAATATAGTTGCATCATATTTATTATTATTTATTTAACTTTTATTTATTTATTATTATTTGCAGTTACAGCAAATATAAATTCTCAGTGGCGATTTACATCCCAAACTCTTATACTAATTAGGCATTCGATAAAAAAAACATTCAAATCTATTTTCCTAAAATGTACAAAAATTGAAATCGCTGAATGTAAAATTGGAATAATAAAGGCTGTCAACACTGATCTGTATAATTATATAAACAGCCTGTTAAGCACTTTGCTGGTAAATAAATTAACTAATCTAATTGATTAACATTTTTTACACAAAATGAAAAATAATAATAATAATAGGCCTAATAATAAAGTGAACGAACAGACATTTAACATTACACTAAGTTCCTAAGGTTACTCCTTGACTAAAAGCTAACAACAAAGAAAAATCTGATATTTTGCAGTAATGTTCAAGGATAAAAAATTGTATTAATTTTGTAAACAAATTTTAGAGGTCACCAGCCAGCACACAGGATTTTGAAATTTTACTACCACAAGGCTTATTTTATATTAATTTGAGTCCCCCCCCCCCCCCCCCCCCCACATCATAGTTGTTGTTGTTACCATTCGTGTTGTTTGTAAATCCTGTTTTCTTGCTACAAAAAATGCACATTACATTGATTGTTGATGGTCAGTTTGAACTAAAAAAAAAAAAAAAAAAAAAAATTTAGTGCAATACGAACCTTCTACTTAAAACTTCTTAAGGGAGTAGAGTACCAATCTTATCTAAAAAAGAAAAAAAAATAGAAGTGTTTTGGGCCTAAATTTGGTGTCACTGTGTAGCTAAGGGTCACACCTAGCCGTGATAAAATTTCATGATGTTTGACCGTTCCGAAAAAAAGAATAAAGAAATTATTGAAATTAACATTGGGCCTTATGGGCTTAAAATTTCAAAAAATCATATAAAATTAACTTGAACGGTGACCCCCCAAAATTATTATATATTTGAAATTTTCTCAAGCTGAAGTATCATTGTGCATAATTTAAGATTTTTTTGACCAGAAAAAATTTAGTCTAATGGCCTACGTCGGTACCCTACTCCCTTAAATATAAAAACAAGTCAAATTTACTCAACGGGTTTTGAAACATTGATGAAATTCTCCCTAAAAAAATTATAAAATAAATAAATAAAAATAAACTGTATTAAAAATAAATAACAATTGATAACTCTTGAGATAGGAACTTTTGACATACAAATACATCAGAAACTCATAATCCCTTCTGTATCCTTAAAAACTGGGGAGAAAACAGCCCAGCACTTTACAATTTCTATAGTAAACGTGTAATTAGTGGTAATGCATTTTTAAAAATTGTCTACTTTACAATTTTTTAAACTCGGTTTGTGAGAATATATAAAAAGGTTCAAGAACAATTCATGGACCTATCTCATGGTTTATCCACCTGTTTTGAGTACTGGATAGTGGATACCCTTAAATTTTAGCTGTAATATTTACTCTTTTTTTATTTTTATTTTTTTAAATATAAAATTAGAAAAAAACACAATTGTGGTTCATAGGTATTAAGTATTGTTTGCACGTAACGTTAAAGTTACATGTGCGTTGCGTTAACAGATAAACAAAGTTGAAACAATGTAAAAAAATGGAGCTGTTCACATTGTTTTTGAAAATTACATTTGAACAACTCCTTTTGTATACATTGTTTCAACTTTGTTTATCCGTCGACGCACGTTTAACTTTTACGTTACATGGGAATAATATTTTAGATGTTAAAACATTAAAACTCAAATTTACAGTAGAAAATAGTAGAGATTAGAGCACAAAAATTAATAAAAAAATATATAATAAATAAAATTATCTATCACTCATCTATTCTAGAATATTTTATCCAGTCTTAAATACATAAATTAGACTATTTTCGAGTTTTATTAAAAATTTCAATCCAATGTGCTCCCATCTCTCTGCTATTTTCTATCATAAATTTAATTTTTTAACAATCACATTTAATATATTTTAAATATCCCAAAGTACCAAGGAAAGACAAGGCCCATATAATAAATAGGTTGAGCGCAGCACAAAACTCGCGCTTGATTTCATTTTGCGATGGATTACCATTGCCATTACTAAGCCAATACGACGCCGTTCACCATTTACGTCACTGATACGGCGAACAAAGTTGTAAGTGGTGATATGACGTCTTTGGTGAATTCCTTTAAAGCCATAGACCACATAAAACAACATGTGCTTTTTAATGAATAAACACGGAATGGGATATTCAAAACTGATGACAATTTTTACCCAGAATGTTAATGCGTGAAAAAACTGTAAAGTATGTAATTTGCGTGAAAATTCATGTTTATGACGTCAGAAACATGTAAAAATTAGTATGAAAATGTTGTGCAGGTTGCATAAATCGAGTTTTCTGATCACTGCTACAGGGCTGCAATTGGGTTTTGAGACAAATTAATGTTATTTATGTAAATCCCATCAAGTGTTTAGTGATATAAATGTTTATGTTTTTCTCTGGTCTATTCCTTTAAGCCAAAACTTTTCCTGGAGTATCTAACCTCTTATAATATGGACCTTGAAGGAAAGATAACAATGAAAGAAAACAATTAACTTTTTTTTTTTTTTATTATGGAATGTTTATTTTATTTTTTACTGTCATTACACAGTGCACCATGTACAATTAATTCAAACTGTTTGGACTTCTGTTTTTATTTTCAAATTATTTTTTTGGTTTCAAGACAATTAAAACTTGGTTTGGTTAACTTCAAAATAACTTCTTTTTTTTTTATATATATATCAATAGTAACAATACACACTTTTTTTTAATATTATATTTTTTTATCAACACATAAATTTTGGCAATTTTTTTTAACTAACATGCCAAAAATGTACAACACGACAAAACTAATTACTATATTTTATTATTAATAATTTAAGTATAAGAAAATTTTCTTTTGAAAAAAAAAAACACGTAACAATTAACAATTAAAAGCTTATTTTTTTATTATTATTTAAGGGCAGTTTTTAAGTAGGTTTATGAGAAAGAGAAAAAAAAATGTATATTTTTTTTTAAATTCAGAAGTTTCAAAAAAACTAACTTGTACGGCACACCTGTATTTTTTTTTTTTTATTATTTGGTAAATTTGTAAATAATTTAAAAATTGATTTTTTTTTCAAATATATATTTTTTAAAATATTTACAAATAATTAAAAAATATTTTTATTCCTGTTTCATTTTCTTCTTCGTTTATTTATAAGACGGAACACCCATGAAAAATTTACAAATATATTTTTTTTTTATAGGCACACCATAGTTTGATATTATTACTTTTTTTTTAATTTATTTCTATTCTAGTATGTGCAAAGACCATTCTTTTTTTGTTTTCTTTTATCTCAATGTATAACTTACAAATTAAGCAATTGTGAATCTTTTTTTTAAATTAAATTTAAAAAATAAGGGAAAAAAATAATTAAAATGGAGAATTTTTCAATGTGTAAATTTAATTAAAACCAAAATATTTAATATTTGGTGTTATATGTTAAGCTCTGTACCATTGGTGGAAAAAAAATTACAATTGGACAAAAATTATGAAAAATAAACAAACAAAAAATTCTCCATTATAATTAGAAATAAATTACATTTTTTATTTTAAATATTAAGTTTTTCACAAGAAAAAAAAAACTTTTACAATATGGGGAAATTAGTAAAAACGTTATTCTATTTATAAAAAAAAAAAAAAAAAAAAAAAAAAAAAAATCAGGGTTTAAAAATACCGGATTTTTCCTCTGCCCTGTTTGTCAAAGTTATTATTATTTTTTTTCCTGTCCCGCAATTTTCTGGTATTTGTTTTTATTTGAAAATAAGGGATTCAAGTAACATTTTGAACATGCTTTTTTTTAATGTTGAAATTATTTTAATTATTTTTTGTTTCCCCTCATTAAATTTGGGATTTAATTACTTCATTTTGATGTCATCATGGTTACGAATTCTGAAACAGAGAATAGAAAAAGAAATGTTATTTACATAAATTTCAAACAACATTTTAAAACAAATGAAGTACCACACTGAATGCCCATTCTCCTCTCTTTAATTTGAGTGCTATGCTTCTGATTTAGCAATGTTGCCAGTTTTTCTATTTTACCATAAGTATAATGTATTGAAAGTTATTCAAGACATTTTGGTACACAGTCTAGGTATCTCAGAATATAAAAATCATAAAGATTTTACCATAAATAGTTTAATTATCGAAGGAAAGGATAGGAGAAACCAACAGGCGCATTACCAAGACGAGGTCTGTAGCTTGGTGAAAATATTGATGGTACGCAGTTTACACAAATATATTTACAAGTTTTAAGCCTTTTTGAGGGCAATAGCCCTCTGCTTCAGTTGCTTCAGAGTATACTTTCAGTAACTGAAGAAGAGGGTTGTTGCCCTCAAAACGTCTTAAAACTTGTAAATATTTGTGTAAACTGTACCATCAAGATTTTCACCAAGCTACGGACCTGGTCGTGGTAAGGCGCCTGTTGGTTTCTCCTATCCTTTCCTTTGATTATTAATTCAAACAGAAATGGTTTTTACCTTTCCTAATTAATTACATTACCATAAATAGTTCAGTGCAACATGGGGTGGCAAAGTTTCTCCAGCTTACATTATATTGTTAACTGCAGATTTCATTTAAAGGCATAGAAAACATGAAACAACATGCTCTTTATCATCATTAAACTCAAAATGGGATCTATAAAACTGGATGATAACTTTTACCAGAATGTAAATGTGGCCCCACAAGAGAACAAGAAAAAAAAACTGTTAAGTATGCAATTTGCGTGAATAATTCTGTTTATGACGTCAGAAACAGGCAGAAACTTGTAAGAAAATGTTTTGCATGTTGCATAAATCAAAATTTTCTGATCACTGCTACGGCACTACAGTTGGGTTTTGAGACCAATTAACGTTATTTATGCAAGTCCCATCAAGTGTTTTGTGATATAAATGCTTATGTTTTCATGTTGTCTATGCCTAGTAGTAATGTACACACGGCCACAGCATAAACTTAACATTGACGCTTTTTCAAAGATGCTAAAAGATGAATTAAGTACTTTGTAGCCAAACACCTGCAGTTTTTTTGTTTCATTTTGTGCACGTTTAGCGAGCTAGGATCCTATGCTAGCTCACCTTTTATAGCCTCTTTCTTTACAAAGCAGCATCCCTTTTGATTTTAAGTTTATGCTGTGTTCATGTGTACTCTGTAGTCTCAAATAAGACTCTAACAGGGCAGCAGAGGGAACTTAAATGGAAGTTCATTAAATCTTCTATGGGAATACGCCATTAAAGTACCCCACCAATAACAATAAATCTGTAGTGTAGCCGTGGTATAGTACGTGTATCGTTATGTACCTTCGTAATTGACTTGGCCATCACCATCAATATCTGCTTCTCTGATCATCTCATCTACTTCCTCGTCTGTCAACTTCTCTCCCAGGTTTGTCATCACGTGCCTGCAACCAAAACCATGATCATGTCATTTGTATACTTGTTATAACATTTTTTTTTTTGAGCAATATGACGATAATTAATAAAAGTAGAAAAAGTATTGCAGTTAAATAATAGACTGTGTTAAAAATAATAATAATAGGTAATAGAAGAATATTATTATTTTCTTTTAATGACATTAGATCAGTAACTTTTTAATTAAGTACCTATACTCTCTACTATTTGTCTATTACTTTGTTTAATATCATTTTGTACAGTATAATTAATGAAATGTAAAAAAATAGCCAAATTATTTCTTTAAATTAAAATGTTTTTTAGTAATTAAACTGATTATTGCCCATTGAAAAGCATTAAAAGCAAGACAGGATGAGGAATGGAAGAAATAATTCCCATTTTACTATTATTGTTACAGGCCTATTGTTATTGATTTTTGCACATAAAAACTTAAAATATTAATAAATTCAGCATTGTTTCTCTCTCTCTCTCTCTTATAAAAATAAATGAATAAATTACTGCCTTTTGTACTAATTTAAGTCGTGGCACTATTTAAGTCAGTTGCATTTTTAATCACTTCTTCCCATTTAAGAGCTTTAAAATAATGATACGAGCAAGATTACATTTTGATCCATCTTCTAAAAAAAATTCAAAATCACAAAATGAGTGAAAGTATGTTTTTAAAAATGCAATAGCAACACTATCTATAAAGAACAAGCTCCTTAAATAAATATCAATTTTAAAGTAACATAACAACAGTGACACTCAAAGATGTAGCAAGATAAAAACATTAATGGGACTTTGATTACAATACAAAGAGAGCACATTATTTAATCATAAAAAAGAAAAATGCAATAAATCTTAATTAACCCCAGAATACAATAGACTACTAATTTTATACTCTTATACTGGACTTTTAAGATGTTAAAGGATATATGAATACTGAATATTGACACTCTTAACTTGTTAAAATCTTATGTACAGATTCAGACAAATGAGAGGTAACCATTTCAACATGTTGCTATGTTGCGAGCTTCAAATTTTATGGAGAAAATATTAATAATGCTGTTCATAAACCCTGTTCTCTTGCACCAAAAAATGCATATTCCATTTGAATAACCAAAGTTGGTCGTCATTTTACGAGCAGAGAACAGAGTTTACAAACAGCATTATTATGTCATATTCACGTGTTTTGATGTGCACTAAGGTGTAGCGTTATCTATCAGGTGAGCTGCTTTAGCCAACAAGCCAAACATGGCTTGTGCTGCACGTGAATACGACGTAATAATAGTTTCCAAATGGCGTTTGAGGCGCGTAAAAAAGCAGTAAGTTTAAATGGATACTTTTTATTTGTCTGAAACTGTACTTCATTCATGTAGACTGTAAAATTATCAATGATTACATGCTCCTATATTGACCAATAAAGGAACAACTGTTTTGAGGCCCACTTTAAGCAATTTCGCTCACATCTGCTTCCGTTTCAATGAACTGGAAATGCGTAGTACGTAGTAACGGAACTGGATGTGAGCAAAATCGTAAATAAAGAACACATACTTAAAAACACATTTTTATGTATTAGTTATGTTATATAAAGAAATTCAAATAATACAAAAGACAGGGACAAAAATAAATGCTTAACGCTCTCCTTTTAATTTTTGGAAGAAAATAGTAAATTCTGTTCTTGCACTTTAACTAAATACGTAGAACACCTTGAACAAAAATCTTGTCTGATATCCTTAAGTACCTAAATAAATTAGAAATCAATGATTCCGGCCAAATCAATATTTAAGTATCAGTATACTTAATATTAAGGATATTAGTATTAGACAAGTTTTTTGTTCAATGTGTCCTATGCCTTTACTTAAAGCTAAATTAATAAACTACTAAAGAATATAAAGAGTTTTTCCAGCAGTATTTGTTGAAATGTATACCTAAGCTCAGCGGCCGAGATGAAACCATTGCCGTCCTTATCAAAGACACGGAAAGCCTCTCTGATCTCTTCCTCACTGTCTGTGTCCTTCATTTTGCGAGCCATCATTGTGAGGAACTCAGGGAAGTCAATTGTGCCGTTACCTGTCAACATAAAACATAAAAACACCTTAGTATATGGATAATCACAGGCGGCGGCGCACATTTCTTAGACATTGAGCATCACGAGTATTTTTAATATAAGCTAGTATAACTTAAAATTAGTTTAAAAGGCGATTTATTATTATTGTTGTTTTCTTTCACAGTGATGCCATAACAGTAAGCTTAAGTAATAGTTTTTTCTTCTTCTTCTTTCTTTGCGCAAAAACAAAAAAATCAACCATTGCTTTTTAAATGCGATTGTGTATTTTTGTGGGGGGGGGGGGGGGGGAGAGAGACATCACGGACATCAGTTTTACTACCAATCCTATAACTAGATTGACAATATGAAATAATAAAACAACTTTTTTTTATTAAATTACCTCTCTTAACTCAATTGCATTAGAGGAATGAAAAAAAAAAAATGTGGGAGTCACTACTTAAAATTTTAAATGATTTTTTTTTTTTTTTTTTTATTTTTTATTCTTGCATAAAATCCAATGTTAGTTTTGATAATCTTGTTCTTTTAGTGTCTGATCACAGATCCTAATGTTTTATTATTGACAGTTTTTCCATTACCTTTAAAATGGTTTCAAAAAGTCGATTCAACCTTGCAAATTTAGAAATACGATCGATTTTTTTTTTTTTTTTTTTTTTTTTCACAACAGATTCTAAATTTTCTAAACTTTAAGAAGTTTTAGCTAGGTTACTACTATATATTTTTTAAGAGAACTTATTGACGTGAGACTAAAAATAAAATTAATTGCTTGAAGAATTAAAATAAAAATTCAAAATATCATCGGTATCGCCAACTATTCTACCATACTACCAAACTGTTATACTATTTTTAATGCCACTTCCAGTTACTTTTCGTTATTATTATTTTAGAATTTCAAAGAAAGAAAAAACTTTTTTCCTCATTTCTAAAAGTAAACTTCTATAAAATTGTAGATTGTGTATACAGCAGAAAGCTATTAAAGTAACCCAACTTGTCACATTTCAAAATAAAAAATAACTGAATTTTCGTTAGAAACAAATTGAATAATCAAGGTCTTTTACAATAGCGTTATATAATAAAAATGTTTAAGAACATAATTTAGCTATTATGTTAGAAGCAGTTAATTATAAATAAAAAGGGAGGGAGGGAGACAGGAAGAGAAAATGAAAATGGGTTATATCGAACACTCAACACGATCAACGTAACAACATGCGATTTAATAGAAATGAACCGTCCTGAGACACCTCTAACTTTAAATTGAAGTGGGCCACAACCACCTTGCACTACCATAGGACTGTATGGCCGGAGACATGAAGCAACCTGTTAAGCCTCAACACCTATTCCTACAGTTCAACCTGTGACACACACAAACATAAGCACGCACATCTACGTGCGGAGAACAAGAAACTCGCGGCTTCTGTAAAAGCCGCCTATACGCGCTGGGAAATGAACTCGCGATCTCTCGCACGGCAAACCACTTCACTATACGGTGTATTCGCATGGAGCCATACTGAATGCGCTTCGACGCCATACTGGATCAATGAACAACATTACTCAGCATAGGGCAAACTTCTCTTATGGCTACTGTTTATACTTTCTTTGGAAAATCGTTTAACTTTTTTTTTTTACTATTATTTAACCATCAATGCTCTCTCAAAAATATTGCTTAGTATTTTTATTTTTTAACTGACAACGTAAGTCTTTTTCCTATACTGGCTCGTGTTATTGAGTGATACAAGATGGTATATATACTCTATATACAGACTCGGTGAGCGAATTACAATTATAACTGGGGGAT
Organism: Ecdyonurus torrentis; assembly: GCA_949318235.1. Lineage (NCBI taxonomy): Eukaryota > Metazoa > Arthropoda > Insecta > Ephemeroptera > Heptageniidae > Ecdyonurus > Ecdyonurus torrentis. The sequence continues at coordinate 9,416,022 of OX439135.1, forward strand.
GATAGTAAGGATTTGAGTCATGAATAATAAATCTAAAAAATTTATCTCCCGAGTTATGCTAATGTATTCCCTTTTCATTGCAACGTCATTCGGGGGGGGGGGGGGGGGGGGGGAAGAAAAAAAGTTAGATTGCAATGCAAATTAAAAACCAAATTAATTAATTACTTCCATGTTTGCTACACATTTGCTGAGAGGTTTACAAAGTTTTAGTAACAAAAAGTAGCTGGGAAGTAGAATCGTTATATAAACCACAAAGTAACGTGTATATTATAATACGTCATCGTAGTGTTTATTCCCGGAGCTGCAAACCTAACACATATAAATAATAAAACATCTTTACTTCACGTTATAGATTTTACTATGGTAACCTACTTCCTCAAATACTTAAAACTGATAAAGAAATACTGATAACACAATTATAAAAATTCAATTTCCAGGGTGATTATAATATAACTATTATCGCGGCGTGATTTTTTTAATAATAAAAATAATAATCAACGGCTTTTATTGGGTGAAATCAGGCTACAGAACCTCTCAATTTAACCCAACTGTTTAACAGTACAGTCAGTTACAATTTTAAATTAATATAGACACAAAATTCATAATGTTAATGTGTGTGTGTGTGTTTTTACTTAAACGTTTTTTAAATAATCCATATTTATAATTTTTATAAAATGGTTTGACTCTTAAAAAAATATTTAAACACTTTTTTTTTTAAATATCATTAATTCCTTATTTAAATTTTAATCTTTTTGATAAATTTTAATTGGTAATGACGTTGTTTTGTAATAATTAACAATATTATATTACTTTTTTATTCCTTCATTTGCCACTTTTCCATTTAAAAATCCATTAGCCAAACTTTAATTTAATTGACGATAAGTTTGTAAAAGTGTGAATACTTTTTATTGATAAGAAATAAGTTAAGAGCACTTTTGTACCTTTTAATTACAGTAGTTAATTAAAGCACGAAATTCAAGGTTAAAAAAAATGAATTAATTGATAATTGAAGGATAAGAAATGTAAGAAGAAAACACTTAAAATTGCGTGGCATGAGGTAATACAGTAACTGCCTTTGTAACTTTTTTTTTTTTTTTATTGCGATACTTTATTAGGATAAGAACTATCTCTAAATATGTAAAACAAACTTTCAAAGGTCAGAATTCTAAAAATAATAGACCAGAGAAAAACATAAACATTTATATCACATAACATTAGTTTGTCTCAAAACCCAACAGTAGCCCCGTAGCAGTGATCAGAAAATTCGATTTATGCAACCTGTACAACATTTTCATACTAATTTTTCATGTTTCTGACGTCATAAACATGAAATTTCAAGCAAATTGCATACTTTACAGTTTTTTTACGCTCTCTCGTGGGGCTACATAAACATTCTGGTAAATATTGTCATCAGTTTTGACGATCCTATTTCGTGTTTATTCATTAATAAGCACATGTTGTTTTATGTGGTCCATGGCTTTAATTTTGAATTACGATATACATGTATATATTTTTTGAAATTACTCCCATATGCTAATTTGAAATTTCACTCCCTTTAAGGATAGTTAATTTCAAAAAAACTTATATTTAAAATCTCGAAATACACCGATAACACAAATTACGAAAGAGGTTCTTTGCCGTTTTCCCAAGCGCAACTGATTGGCTAGATGTCACTACCGGTTACAACCATTGAATTTTAGTAATTTTACTATAGTTTGTATGCATTCATGTTAAAGTCAATGCCATGTTGCATCACTCAATAACATAGGCCGCATAGGAAAATGACTCATTTTGGGAGTTTAAAAATACTAAGCAATATTTTTTAGAGCATGTTAATAAGTTGAATAAGTATATGAGAAAAATAATAATAACAAAATAACCGATTTCCTAAAGAAGATAGCCAAAAAGGAAGTTCGTCCTATGCTGAGCATTGTTATTCATTACTCCAGTGTGGCATCTAAGCGCATTAAATATGACATCATGCGGATATACCTTATAGTAAAATACGTAAGAAAAGAACAATAATAAACGTTTCAATTACTCGACAGCTTAAGAATTATGTAATGCTTATTAATGGAGAATTAACACAGGAGCACAGGGGCATATTCAGGGGTGTGCGGGTCAAAAAGCATTGGTAAGGGGGGTGGGGGGTTCTTCCTTTCACCCATGTTTACTATAAGCTGCACTCTTCCCGTCGCAAAATCCTAGTTACGCTACTGGTATAAAATGTTAGTAAACATTTTGTACTATACCTTACAACGTTCTAAAAGTGCGTAATTTACATTTCTTGGCACTAAATTTTTCCTAGATTTTTACATATTTTAAAAATCCTTGTTTTCGCAATACTAAAGTATAAGTAATTATCAGTCCCCGCTGTTTTCCAGCTTGCTTTTGAACACCAGTAACAAGCATTATAATATACAAAGAACACGAATTTGCATCATCAAATAAACAGAACAAAATATTATAAGTGGTTGACTGAATACCATCATCATGGCCAAAATTAAAAACACACACATAATGTTACAATGATGATCTCATTATGTGAAAATAAAATGAAACATACCTCAGTATAGCAAAAAGTAGCCCCGCCCACAGAAATATGAGTCATACACCATACTATGTCATATAATATCTTCTTTCTATTCATGCTTGGCTAAATTTCTCTTTTCTCATCTATCTATACGTATAAGCTCGCTGAAATGATGTAATATAAACAGGAACCAATAATAAAATAAAAGGTATATATTCGTAATGGTATTATATCATTCTTTGTCTATATGTATGACAGTTCTTTGAATTGTCAAAACAAATATTTAATTTTAAAATTACTTTTCCTGTCGTTAAGATATGAATAGCGCGTCAGATACGATTCACGTTTTATTTTCTTAACTTTTTTTTTTTTTTTTTTTTTTGAGGTGGGGGGGATAAGATTTTTCACCTACTCAAAAATATTTAGAACAAAGCGATTTTCTAAATGTTTAAAAATGTCATGGACTATCTAATCTATTATGTAAATGCGTTCTTTTTTGCTGACGCAGAGCAATTTTTTGTGATGCGTTTCGTGATAAATTTGATGGCATAAATCAATTGACGTTATTAATTGGCTATTTGCATATAGAAAATATTGCTGGTCTCACAAACTGAAATGTCACGCATTATAAAATTAACATGGATGAAAAGTTACTTGAAGTTTAGTTATGTCAGACACAAGACGATCAAATATTTATTTTAATTTGAAGATAACATGAAAATGTGAAAATATAACTTTTAGAGCTATCTCATAATAACTCATAGGCTAAATTAGAAACTTTATGCATACAACTTTTTACAAGAGAAAAATTTATATTTATTTTGTTCAATACTATTTGAAGATAAAGAGCGTTTGTTTTCCTGGACATGAATCAGTGTGAATTCATGTCTATTGGTGATTCCAAGTCTGTAACCTATACTGCTTAAAGACATAGACCACATAAAACAACACGAAATGGGATCTTCAAAACCGATGACAATTTTTACCAGAATGTTAATGTAGCCTCACGAGAAAGCGTGAAAAAACTGTAAAGTATGTAATTTACGTGAAAATTCATGTTTATGACGTCAGAAACATGCAAAAATTAGAATGAAAATGTTGTGCAGGTTGCATAAATCGAATTTTCGGATACGGGGCTACTGTTGGGTTTTGAGACAAGCTTATGTTATTTATGTAAATCCCATCAAGTATTTTGTGATATAAATGCTTATGTTTTTCTCTGGTCTATTCCTTTAAAGACAAGTTAAATTTTATTCGACTTTCCATTTCATTGAAATTTATTTCAAATATTAGGGGAATTCAAAATTAAGATGAACCGATGCTTTGGATTAGCAAAAAGTTGTCAACAGCAGAAACGCCCATTTTTATTATTATTTTTTGACCGTACTTGAAACCAAATATAACTCTACTGATTATGATAAATCATGAGATAGAAACATCATATACACATACACACATGTTAATGTCTCTTCTCTCAAGGGAGTAGGGTACCGACATTGGCCATTAGACTAAAACTTTGATCGTCAAAAAAGTCTGAAATTTTGCACAATGATACTTCAGCTTGAGACAATTTCAAATACATAAAAAAAATTAGGGGGTCACCGTGCAAATTAAGTTTATATGATTTTTTGAAATTTTAAGCCTATAAGGCCTAATGTTATTTTTTTTTCGGGACGTTCAAACATCTTGAAATGTTTATCACGGCTAGGTGTGACTCTTAGCTACACAATGACACTAAATTTAGACCCAAAACACTTCCAGTTTTTGAGATATAAGGTTGGTACCTTACTCCCTTAACCCTTCTGAAGCTACACACATTGGAGAGAAACATTTTCTACATTTTGTTGTACTATCACAACCACGATAGTTTTGTTATTATAAGCTGCTGTGCAATGGTAATTATAAATTACATATATATGACAATTTTTTATTTAAGGTTACAGATCAAACCACATTATAAGGAAAAGACTTACAAAATAGTATTCATAGTCAGCTGACATTCTATATCATTTGAATTCCAGAAAAGGATTCTGTTGTCTTATTAAATGTAAATATATCTTACAAGTCTAATTATCTGATAAATAAATGTGTTAACTATAATCTTCCCCTGGTTACAGACATCAATGTGATGTTGTTACTTTACCAATAATACCAATGTACAGAGCAAAAATGTCTTTAAATCAATTAAATAGCATCATACCATTAGAAGAAAGGTTTTATTTTTAAGCGAATACTAAAGAATAGAAATTTGAAAGAAAAAAAAGTATAAAATGGATGAACTATGGTCACTTTTAGGTCGTAATACCTTTGAAATTTTGAAGAATAATTAGAAATTAAATACTTTTTGGACACATATAAGAGCCACGTTCTTGGGCATGTTGTTGTTTGGGGGCTTACGCTCTTTGCTTTTAAACATGTTAAAAAGAGGTCCATGATGCAACAGAATACAAAATTAGAGAGAGAACTTTAGTTAGCACTTTTGTTCACAGATATTGATCTTTAAAATATCAAATCTCAATTAAATAAACAATAACTAAACATACATGAAATCTCTCAGGTATAGCAAGAGTTCACAATTTAAGCATATTACCTATATGATTGGCTATAGCATACAATGGCAAAAATACACTTTGTTCAACATTACAAGCACCTAGTAGTGTACTGTAGCTTCAAAAAAAAGTTAAATCCACTTGTCAATAAAGTTCAAAATAGAACATATGAGAATATGAAAATGTAGCTTATCAGCAAGTGAAATTTCCTTGTTTTAACCACAAATTAATCCTACTCCAGTGATAGAATGAAGACTATCATTACCAGAACCACATAGTTAAGAACTGGACTGTATTATCATATTACAGTATAATGAATACTATATAATATGCCAGTACATATGGCAGGACATTGTTGATTTCTCTATCTATCATTATCTTAATACATGATGTTTTGTGTGAGTGTGTGTGCCATGGGCGCCATGGCAACATAGGGTATAATTATTTTAAGGTGCGTCAGTACTCGAGTAATATGGCATATATATATAAAGAAAAATAAACCATTATGGTTAGGTAAAAAATGTACGGTACTGTAATCATTTTTTTTTTTTTTTTTTTATATCCTATACTGGTCAACGTTATTTACTTCTTAGGTATGGTGTCAAGAGAGTTTAATTCAAGGAGTGAATCCACCCAGTTGGGATAGATAGAAGCTCACCAATTTAACATTCCAGTGTTTAGTTTGTGAGCTAGAATGTAATTAAACGGTATCCTAATCAAACGTACAGAGTGTTGTATTTCTTTGATTAAAGAAGATTGGAATTTAACTATTTTTTTAATTTTAAAAGATTTAGAGTTTAACAGGTACATAACTGAAATTTGGTCATAGAAATAGGGCTATAGCCTTGATCTACACTTTGGTCTCTTTGTTTCAAGAATACATGATATGTGTGTGGTAATTTAGCACCCGTTTTTGCACAAGGTTTGAAATAGATTTTCACGTTTCATCATTATTACATTATATTATATTATTATACATACACCAGTAAATATGCTAATAGGAATTCCACCTGACTAGGACACAAACTCAGATCCATGGCTTTCCAGAGTAGTGCTAACCATTGCACAGTTAGATGGAATTCATTTTAACGTACTTACTGCTCTGCACAAACACGGTGACACTTGAAAATATACTTTTCAGTACACGATAAACTTGAAATACGTGATGTTAGTTAAGTTACATACCATCAGCATCAACTTCATTGATCATATCTTGAAGTTCAGCTTCTGTTGGGTTTTGTCCTAATGATCGCATCACAGTTCCCAACTCCTTGGTGGTGATGGTACCATCTCCATCCTTGTCAAACAATGAGAATGCTTCTTTGAACTCGGCAATCTGCTCCTCGGTCAGCTGGTCAGCCTATAACAAAATAAAATAATTGCAAATTATTTCATTTCTGTCTATCAATACTGTTATGTATACCATGACTTGTTATATAGCATTCCCCAAAAGCAGTTTTTTTCTGCTTCTAAAAGTCCTTGCGGTGACAGAAATGTTTTTATAGTTCCCTTGTCCCCCCCCCCCCCCAACCCCCCCCAAAAAATGGTTGGATGTTATGAAAATTAATGATACAAATTTTGTGGAGCTTATCACTGAGGCATGATAGAAAGCCAAACTTCTATTCTTTAACATTGCAGGACCATGTTTTTTTTAGATCCTATAGGGTGTGTGCGCATGATGTCATTCTGAGTGCTTTTCGATGCTCTTCTTGAGCAATGAATAACATTGCTCAGCATAGGACAAACATAGTTTTTGGCTATTTACTTTGGAAAATTGGCTATTTTTTGTTCATTATTATTTTTCTTGCATACTTGAGGTACTAATTCAACCCGTTAACAGCATCAAATACTAGACATACTTTTACATATTTTATGATAAATTTTGAGAATTTTTCATTACCTAAATAATACCTAATTAAAATTGTTCTTGTAATTATTTATATTTTAAATATCAGTTTTGTTTAAAATTAAGTCATTGATTTATACAAACTAGCAAAAGTGTATAACAGTTTTACTACAGCATTTGTGAGAAATTATTTAAAATTTGATACATTATATTAATTAACCATTAGACAATATAAGTTAAATCTTAATATTTTTATTTCATAATAATAAATAATATTAAAATGCGTAACTAAACTACATATCTCTAATAATTTGTACTTATTTGGTTATACGTAGAACGTTGTATTGTACATGATACAATAAAGAGGTAAATTGTATTAAAAAATAACAAAAAAAGGAACAGAGAAAAAAAAAATGAACGTCAGGTTTATACCGGTACCTACCAGTATAAAAGTAACAATTAAACAAAAATAATTAATGTTCTAATTTATTCAAAAAGCTGTACTGTGCTTTTCTAACACATTCACCTATGCATTCAAATAAACTTACAGTAATTTGTATACACTGTATCCCTTAAATTAATATTTAAGCATTCTGCGTTCCTTTTATTATAAAAATATAATGCCAATTAAAAGTAGTCTCTTGTATATCGTATATCAAAATATATTTTTACACCAAAAGTGGACTCAACCAAAAAGAAAAAAAAAAAGTTTTTAATATATTTTTGTAACAGACTTACATTTCTTTGCAAAAGTAAAAAGTGTTTTGTTTAGTAAACATGTCAAAAAAAATAATCATTTCTTTATGACAACTGAAAATAACGACTGTTTACTACAATAAAAATCACTTCAAAGGCATATAAGCATAAAAAATTAACATAAAAGTACTCTTTAACCTATTTTTTTAAACCCATTTTAAATACAATTCTGAGTAATTTTTTGGTATTTATACGAGACATTTATGTAAAAATAATGAAATTTTTTAAGTAACACAATAATAATGGGTATTAAATTAATTAAATATCAATTTAATTACGATAATTAAAATTCCCGCGTAATAGTAATGTAGAAAAATCGATTACGGATAAGGAGGGCCAAACCCACTTATATATTTTTTATTATTATTACACACCCTGCTATAAAAATTTATGTATTTACATTATAAATTAATTTGATACTGACATATATGTCACATGAAATAAAAAAAGACTTATAAAATACTACGAGTATAATAAAAACAAAGATAAAAATAGAGTAAAAATTGAGAAATGTAGGTAACGAAATACCTCTCTATTACATTGCATATATTTATGTATTTACGTTGTTATAATAAAAACTATTGTTAAATTTTGTAATTACAGAATATATAGAATCTAAAATTATATATTTTATACATGGATGATAATTCTTACCATGGTAATTTAGAGATTTTCGACAAGGTACAACCTTCTTACACGATTGTTCTGTGAAAACTGAACTTTTATAAAATAGTCCATAAAGAAGTTGAATGAAAATTCTTCCGCATTGATGAGTAAAATAATCAAAATAATTTTTTATTGCTAACACATAATTTAATTGAATAAATTCATTTAATTCATGATGATATCTCTAAAAAAATTAACTAACATATATATAAAACAAATTAATCATAATTAGATGCAAATTTTGAAGTTCTATTTAACGTCGCGGATGTTAAAATTTAAAATTTGACAACAGTATTGCTAAAGGTTATAAAGCTACGATTATATTGGATTTACGTCACAATGTTCATTTGTTACGTGTTTTCTGATTGGTTTATACCTTACCTGCATTGCGACGCCAAACGTCGCGGTGCGCGAAAATCCCTGCATACGGGTAGTGATAAGCCGAATACCGTATAAGGAAGACTGCGGTGACTTTATCGGACTTCTTTTTTACATCGGATTAAAAAGACGATTTTGCTATATAATTATCTTTATAGGAAAATAGATTAATTTTAAATTACCACGAAAGACAGTAATGTAAAAAGTTATTTATATAACTTACGTGTAAAAGATATATTAAAATTTAAACCTATATCGTTAAAAGCTCAATTTGTCTCAAACAGCGTAATTTCCAATTTATTCAGATTTCAATGAAAAATATGAAAATGACATTCAAATTGGTATAATAGATATTTTTTATAATGTCTCGACAAAGCATGAAAATGTTTTTTATTATTATTTTATTAGTAATTTCTATTTAAAATAATGCGCAATTTACTTGAAATTTTTTAAAGTTTTTTTTATATATTGCATCTGCAAACTCGCAAAGCTAATTTTTATTATATATATAATATATATAAATTTTTTTATACATTTTATGACTTATTAAAACTTTTTTCTTTCTGTTTTACTGCACATAAAAATAAAATTGATAACAGTAATATATTTTAAAATTAGTTTATCTGAGTTTGTCACGGCATTTTCAATTTAAATAATAATGTAATTTATGTAATCATGCATTACATATATTATTTGTTATACATTACTGCGCGCATCAGTAGAAAAAAAAAAGTTTATATAATTCGTGATAAAAGCTAAGCTATTTATATATTTTTTACGATATATTAAACTTTTTTTTTAATATATTATGGTTTATATGAACTATAATTAAAAAAGAATAAGTTATAATATTTATTATAATTTTTTTTTATCATGAATCTTCAAAATCTCACAGTTGGTGATCGGTGGACCACGCTATAATAGCCAATCACAAGTGGCGCGGAAAATGCGCTTTTTTTTTTTTTTTTTTTTTTTTAATTTCAAGGCTTTTTATTTATTTATGTATTTATTTTCCACAGAGACTAAAAAAATTTTAAATCACGAACGACACGAAATTTGTCCCCAGACCAAGACACACATTATGTGTTTTAAGATAACTTTCATCATAATATCAATTTGTCATATTATTTACCCAAAAATGTAATTATAGATTTTCATTTCTTAAGTTTATAAAACATTTTCTAACTAAATTTTAGAAACTACAGCTTTTTTAGTCGCAGTTCAAATAAAACTAATACAAAAATAATAATTAAAAAGCGAGAGCCCCTAGAAGTATGCAATTGATTACACATTGAAACCTAACAAGTTGCATACCTATCAGGCGTTCTCATTTTCTAAACTACTTTTGATTTTCAAATGTATTACATTAACCTAGCTTTACTTATCAAATTTATATCTGTCTATAGCTTTTGTATATTTAAATATATTATTTTTAATATAGAAGCATATGATAGATGAGGCATATAATTTAATTTTATTCTCATGTTTTATTGTAAAAAAAAGGGGACTCGTTAATGGAGTGTAATAATATATTTGAAACTAATTAAATATGCTTAAGATGTCAGAGGGTGTATTGGAATGACATCATATTTTATGCACTTGGACGCCACACTGGAGCGATGAACAACATTGCTCAGCAAAGGACAAACTTTGTTTTTGACTATTTACTTTGGGAAATCTGTCAATTTTTTGTTATACTTTTGAGATACTAATTCAGATGCTCTCAGAAATGTTGCGAAGTGTTTTTAAATTGGCAAATCGGGTAATTTTCCATGTATTGAGAACTCCAACATGGCGTCGACTTTAACATGAATGCATCATAGACCCTATAAATTAATTATTATAAAATATAATATACTTGCCCTGCGTACATATAAAAAATTGAAATGCAGACCCAGTTGTCTCATATCCTAGAGTTTTTTTTTTTTTTTTTTTTCCCTGTCCCTTCTTTTTGTTCTCAACCTTTGTTAAAATCTCAATAAAATATTTTCTTAAATTAACTTTCAAGGAGAATAAAAATCGATAAATTGTTATGAGTGTACATTTTTTTATTAATTTCTCTCGTGAACTTTTTTTTTCTTCACATATTTTATATTTTGTCTCTTTTTTTTTAATACCATAAAAATATTGTTATTTTCACAAGTATGTTACCATAAGGAAACTTATTTCATTGATATCTTTTCTTTTAGATTTCTGCCAATACAAATCATTGTCATATCAATCATTTTAGTCTTAAAGGATTTGAAAAAAATAACAAAAATCTGAAAAAAAAAAAAATAATATTATGAAATATTCCTTTTATGCTATATTGTCAGATTTCATTTGAGAGCATAGAGTACCTATATAAAGAAAAAAAAAGTTAAATTAAACATTTTTGAATTAACAGCAATCACAAGATATGCAGTAATGTGATTTAAATTTAATTCTTTAAAAATTAATAATGAAGTAATGTTTTTTTAACTTTTATTAAAAAATTCTTATTATTGTTGACAATCTTACTTGAGTTTCATAATAATGATGTTCGTTAACCCTGTTTTTCATGCCCCAAACAAAAAAAAAAGACTATCACCTAATGTTTTTTAAATGGCATTGCGCAATTTTTGGAGCAATGGGAACAGGGTTTACGAACATCATTAATGCCTTAACAAAACATGGTTGTACATAAAGCAAACTATAGTAACAGTTTCTCCTACAAACAAAATCAATTTTTTTTTTTTTTTTTTTTTTTTAATTTTATGATCCTTTAATATTTTTGCCCTATTGAAATAACCATAACTTTTACATGTGTTGTTATGGAAGAAACCTATTGATCCATTGATAACATTTCTTCTTATGGAACCACCTTGCTTGTAGGGGAAACCGATTATATAGTTTGCTTTAGTTGAACGCCAAATTGCCATATAATCCATAAAGAAACAGATTATTGTAAATATATATTAAAACGGCTGAAAAAACAGTAATAAATTATCAAAAACTTCTTTTTATATATATGAAAGGAAACGCATTTAGTAAAGAATTCTCCTACAAAGAATACAACAATAAAATTTTTTAATTAAAGTCATCAACTGTCTTAAAAAAAATAAATATACCTAATAAAAAAAAATTAAGTTATTATCAAAATTCATATATAATTACATTTTTAAGAGTATTACATGAAAGAGTTGTTACATATTTCAACTTTCTATACATAACAAAATTCTCATTAGTTAGTTGAACTTGGTAAAATAATTTAACCTGTGTTTTCTATGCTCTCTATAATATCAATTGAAGATACTAATGCTGTTCATAAACCCTGTTCCCTGCTCCTAAAATGATGATCGCCTTTGGTTATTCAAATAGAATTCGCATTTTTTGGTGCAAGAGAATAGAGTTTACGAACAGCACTACTGTATGGTAAGTATCTTATTGAATTATTTCTGCATTGTTGAGAATCTCACTTAAATAACACTCATTGGTGACCTCAAAACACATTATTTTACATAGCACTCAAAAAATAAATACGTAATTAAGCTAATCCGTTTTCAGAAGCACTTGTTCATTACAACATAATTAATGCAAATTATGTTTCATAGCATTTTTTTATGTATTATTAATGATGTTCAAATTTAGTTACATTTATGCTATGACATAAATGCTACATAAATTACGTAAATTCATTTTTCCGTGTGCTTTCACAAATTTGTTATATTGTTGAAACTTTGTGCGATGCACAAAATTGAAATTTTTACAATACAAAATAGTTGTAACTTTGCACAGCAAAATTTTGCAGTCGTATTATTTATCATTATTACTGACTTATAAAGAAACAACAAACAACTGTTTTGAGGCCAACTTTAAGTGATTTTGCTAGCATCCCCTTACATTTCTACTTGCTACGTATGCGCAGTTCATAGAAACGGAAGCAGATGTGAGCGAAACCACTTAAAAGTCAGCCTCAGAACATTTCATTCTTTATTAGTCACTGGGCTGTATTTCCCTCAGCAATCACTTGTTGTGAAGGCTAGCATATAGTTCCAACATTTACAGTCTCTGATCAACTACAATCAGAATCAAGCTACCACACTTCCTTTTATTGTGGGATAACCTGCTCATCCGACAGAAGTTGACTTGAAACAAGCCAAAGCAGTGCCAATAAAAATGCAATGATGATGTTATTATTATTTGCAGAAAAGACTGCTTCTGTTAGACATTTCTAAAGATTTTGCATTTTTTTTTTTTTTTTTTTTTTTTTTAGGTACGAAAGAAAAAATAACACATTTTGTGCATCAAAGTAACAACAAAAACTAACATTTAATTTCACCTTTGTTTTGAGAGACTTGTGAAATTTACCATAACACATCGTGCAACGTTAAGCAGTGCATGGTATAGATAATACTTGGTAAAAAAATCAGTATTGCTTAGTTTTGTTTAGTACAGCAGTTTAGAATAAATTAGCACAGCATTAGTTTTATTTTATTTATTTTTTATAAAAAATTATTCAATATTTTTTTTCTGAATTTATAAAAATTAAAGCCTGATTTGTATTTTTGAAACATGCTAAATATTAAAAAAAGAATAAGTTACCCTATAAATATCTTCTAATTATCAGTAACATTTTGATTATTCAATTCATTAAATTATGTTTTAAGACATATTTGCAGTTATAATAAAAAGTAATAATAATAATAGGGGATTTATTTAATAGATTTTAATGTAGAAATCATAAAAAAAAAGTGTTTTTGCTAATATCCCATACTGCAAAATATTTTAAAATATTTTTTAATTAATTTTTAGTATCATGGTAGGAAAAAGGTAGGCGATTTATACCCCAATTAATTTTTATGTAAACTTATTGTCTTTTTTTTTTTTTTTTTTGATAAATTTAATTTTTTAGTACTATTTTAAAATTAACAGATGAAAAAAAAAAAAAAAAAAAAAAAAAGTTAAAATGCGTTATATATTTATCCTGAAAATTTTATATCACAAACAGCAATACTTAAATTCCCAAAAGAAACAATAGTAGCAAATTAAATAGTCCAAACCAGGCTTTATGAAAAGCCAATTTCAATTATATAATATATAAAACATAATTTTAATTAATTAATTAAGCCTTATCAACTAAAACTCCCGTAGTTGGAGTTTGACTCGATGTAGGTGTTTCTATTTCTACAGATTCCATTTCAGATGCACCTCGGATTCTAATGTTATATTTCTCCTTGTATTCGTTCAACTCTACTCCTTTCTTTGACAGAGTCTCGTTGAATGTTTTGATAGTTTCGTCCAGCTGAAAGCATACACAAATATTAACAATTACATAGACACTTAGGTTTAGGATAAGGCTAGCCCAGAAATCCTTGAGTGGCTTCAGGCACATTATAATTTTTTTTGACCTCTCAGGAGTTAGTTATGGTCTTTTTTGTCCTGGTTACACCCCCACCCCCCAAAAAATGACCTCTAACCGTGGCTTTTTATTAGTCAGTTTAAACCTGCATACTCGTAAAATAATAATAATTTATGCTGCTATGAACTGTTATATTGTAAAGCACAAATGTTGCTAATTGCTATATTGCAGAGCACAAATGTTGCTAATTGCTGTTATGGAATAACATAACAAATTATACTAAACATTTCAACTATTATGCTTATATTGGCCATATTGACTGATAAAGGAACAACTGTTTTGAAGCCGACTATATGCAATTTTGCTCACATCTGCTTCCGTTTTGACATACTGCGCAAGCGTAGTAAGTAGAAACGGAAGTGCATGTGATCAAAATCGCTTATTGTCGGCCTCAAAACCGTTGTTCCTTTATTAGTCAATTACGCAGGGATTTAAGGAGGCAGGGACAGTTTGGGCAACCCATTCTTTTAAAGTCTATTTAATAGAAAATCATGTATAATATATACATTTTTAAATACTACCTAGCATATTCTATGCTATAAGTTTGATTCTTTCTTTTTAAATCAACAAATAAAAAAATCAAAAAATAAAAAAAAAAATTGCGTTTAATTAATTTTTACTTTAACAATCTCTACTCATTCTACTATTTTTTTTTTTTTTTTTTTTTTTTATTCACTGTCATTTTATTTGCCCTACCTTACAGTACAATCAACAAGGGTAAAATTAAAAATATGGGGTTAAACTGAAATCCAATCTCCTGCTTTCAAAGTGCTCTCTGTCTAGTGAGATAGAGAAAAGTGAAAGTTTGCACATGATTAGAGTTTCAATTTCAACACACATTGTTACTTTCACGCTGGTTGACTGTTATGTAATTTGTTGATATAGTCAAGCTCAACAACTTGTGTCACACAGGCTCCGAATATTTCTTCTTGAACCCTCATCTGCAAAACTATCACCCGCATTGCGACACGATTACTATAACTTACAGGAATAGACCAGAGAAAAACATAGGCATGTATTGCACAAAACACTTGATGGGATTTACATAAATAACATTAGTTTGTCTCAAAAACCAACAGTAGCCCCGTAGCAGTGATCAGAAATTTCGATTTATGCAACCCGCACAACATTCTCATACTACTTTTTGCATGTTTCTGACGTCCAAAAAAAAAAAAATGAATTTTCACGCAAATGGCATACTTAAGTTTTTCCACGCTCTCTCGTGGGGCTACATTAACATTGTGGTAAAAATTGTCATCAGTTTTAAAGATTCCATTTTGTGTTTATTCATTAAACAGCACAAATACCTATTCTTCCCTTTCCACTAAAAATCCTGCATCACACAATCTCCATAATCATTATAATCATCCTCAAAAGTAAACCTGGTACAGTGGGCAAGTACCTCCATTTTCATTCTCATATCACGTGGTTTGCTTGTCATGACATGTCAAGTAGGCTTCCATCCAAATATTTGTAACGCCTCTTTTCCTTTGTTTTAATGTTTCCTTCCCTCCTTACTTGACTCCATCAATCATCATCATAAATCGAAACCAATATCAAAGACCTATAGTACCACACATATGACCACAAGGGCGTGGACATTTTTAACAAAATCCTAAACCCAAACCTTTTATCCCAATTACCTTACCCAATTAAACAATTATAGAAAACAAAAACAATGCTTCAAATCGATGGTGGCGATGTGAGCTGCGTTAAAGCTCCACAGCCAAAAATAGGCTAATTAGTTAAATAATTAGCCTCGTACAACCAACCAACCATTGTTTTATGTACTCTATGGCTTTAAAGACATGAAATCAGGATGCATCTTACCCTGCCATGCCGTGATCAGGCAGCATGCAAGATGCATTTTTTGGAAGTGAGAATTTAGGAGGAGTTTGTATGACACAAGCTGCTGAACTATAACTATTCAAGTAAGGTTACAACACCTAGAAAGCCTGGATTGTTCTTACGTATTTGTGTATCATATTATTATTATTACCTGATCTCTCTGAGAAACAAGAGTTGGTTTGATTTCACTGACGGTTCTTTGTACGAGAATACCATTGATCAGTCGGAAACATTTTCTATCTCCATCAACTTTTTCTAGAGCATCCACCACAATTCTGAAACAACAAGAAAATAACATCAATAAACTTTGTACATTTCAAGATGTATATATAGCATTGGTAGCTGCAGGGATGAAACATCACAGGAGGTGAATCTTAATAACAGGGGAAATTTAAAGCGACCGAAAGAGGGGAAATTTTGTGTCCCTCCTCCTCTTCCAGGTAATAATGTATTGTACCTGAGAGACCATGTGGCTCTGTTGACAGTCACCTTCTATGACGCATGTAAAAAATAAAACTTTTACGAAGGGAACCGAGTTTTGGCGACAGTAAAAGGGCGAATTATTCGGCCTTCTATATACACCTTGATACATTCAAACTTTATTTTTTTTATTTTTATTTATTATTATTATTATTATTATTTTTTTTTTTTTGCGTATAAACATCCCTATTACAGTGCTGGAAAAAAATGTAAAAATTTACAATTGCCAAAAATTAGAAAAAAAAAATTGGCTGAAAGGGTGTATCAGTATGACATCATATTTAATGCGCTTCAATGCAATACTGGAACAACAAACAACATTGCTCAGCATAGGACAAACTTCGTTTTTGACTCTTTTTTAAGAGAAGACGGTAATTTGTTTATTATTATTGTTCTTGCATACTTGGAATGCTAATTCAACCTATCAACAGCATCAATGCTCTCAAAAATACTGCTACATATGCATTTTTAAACTGGCAAAATGATTCATTTTCCTATACCTGCTTACGTTATTTAAAGATCTAACATGGCTTCGACTTTAACATAAATGCATAGACCCTATGTATACAGTATGGCTGTAACTACGGAAACTACCTAATAATGTACATACATATTAGGATAAAATCAAATTTTACTGTAAATATATATTCATACTGGTACATATGCATGTATCCTCAATATAGTACTTATTTATAATTATACAAATAGCAATATATCACACATTGTTTGCATAAATGTACCGGTATGCATAATACTTAATGATTATGTGTCATATACATATATACGGTTATGCCATACATTACAGAATTAATTTATTTTACAAACAGGAATATACAAATGTTTGAAAGTGACCTATATATATTAAATACTTAATTTACATAAGTAATATTAAATATTGTGAAAAGAACTAAGCAAATTTGTAATAAATAACTTATTATTCGACCATGTGACAGGCAGACCTTCTGTGATTTCGATTTAAAATTTTCTATACTTTTAATAACTTACTTGTGTTCATTGTGATCCATTTCCATTTCTGAAATTTTATTTGCAAGTTTACGTTGTTCATTTCTTAAGTTTTGAAATCCCTGAAATATTTCTTCGGCAGTAACATTACCGGGTTTTGTAGTTTTCTTGCCTTTTTCTTCTGCCATCTTTAAACAATTTTTTTTATAACTTTTTTTTTCGGCAACACCTGTACGGAATTTTCCGAACTCATACGATAACTTCCGAAGTTTGAAACAAGTGAAAATTTATACAGTAGAAAAAAATAAAATGTGTTTTTGTGACGGATTTATTTTTTATTGTGCAATTTAGTTAAAAAATTACGCAAAGACCTAAAGATATTTTAAGGTAAAGTGTTTTTTTAATATATTATTTAACTAATTATCTAATATTTTCTGTAATATTTTTATTGAAAATGTATTTAATTTTAAACGAAAATAGAGGTAAGGGGGATGGGCTCATTTCACTGGCGGTGGGTGGTTTTTGGTAGGATATGCCGGATAATTTGCATATTTAAATTAAAAATTCAATTGAATTTATGCGTGAAATAAAAACGACGAATGCATATGCATGCAAAATCAATCAAACCGGAAAATTGACTTAATTTATAATAATAATATAGGATTAAATGTGGTTAGATAAATTTCTTCTAGAATCCGTAATATGGCTTACAAAAAAATCAATTTGTGGGGTGTTAATATTAGCATCAAACAAATATTATACATTTTAAGACTGTCTTATATCACAATAATTCATTTAACTTTAATTTAAAAATATTAGTACCGAAATTTATTATTTTAATTTCAGTTCAGTGCTACAGTTACCTGTAGAAAATATAAGAAAAAAATATTTACATATTTTATGAAATTTATCAGTTATGTAAACATTTTATAACTTTTCGCTAGAATTTTTTGAGTACTAATATCATTATTTAATATATTCATAATATGCATAAACCATCACAAGGCCAAATTAATGAAAATAAAAAGTGATCTATTTTTGGCTTTTTATTATTTGAAAAACTGGCACTTTTTCAGCGGGGGAAAAGTATTTCATTTAGTTATAAAGAATGATCATAGATGGCTGAATTAAGTAAAAAACATGAAAAAAAGAAATACTTTGATTATATAGATGTCGCTATTAGTAAAAGAAATTATTAAAAAAAAAGGAAATAAAATAAAAAAAAACTGCATCACTTTTTTGATTAAAATGTTGTGAGATATAATTGATTGTTTTTATTGGCATATCAGAAATTTTTACATTCATACTTATTATTCCCAAAAAAAAAAAAAAAAAAAAAAAGTCTACAATAAAATTGCAACGTTTGTGAATTGAAAGAGAGAAAAAATGCACTTTTATTTTTTATTATATAGATTAATATACGAGAATAATTATATATGATATGTCAAATTTGTATTCCTTTTTTAATTTTTTTACAATATTAAAACACTCATTCATTTTTTTTTTTCTTCGCCTTCTTTTCTATGATGTATAACAAAAAAAGATAGCTTCATCGATTTAAAATTCATAGTTTCAAAGAAGTACGCACATTTTGTACACAAAAAAATTAAAAAATATATATAACAATGTAATTTTTAGCAAAATATATTTAATTATATTATAACTCTTTATTTTTGTTAGAAAATATTAAATTTTATTATGTAGCATTTAATCTCTATTTTTAAATTATAATTTCTGATAAAACCTTAAATTTTAATCAAATAAAATACACATATATATACATAATTTCTGTGTTCCTATATAATATAACACCAACCCCCGCGATAAAATTAAATGAGTAAATATATTTTTAGATATAAATCTCATAATTTGCTCTCGAGTCACTTTTAACTTTTATTATATTTAAATTCATTTAAAAAAAATAATATTTGCTATAAAAATGTTAAAAAAAAAAAGTGAGAAATTTTTAAAATCACGACACAAAAGTGACCTGTGTCCACCACGGAGATCAATAATTATATATTATTATTTCTCTACAGCTGTTAAAATATATATCGTGCTGTGCGTCACCAACGTACTGTCACAATAATTATCATGCAACAGCGTGCATTATTATTTTTTTGGTGTCGCGTGTTCATCCACCCACGTAAAAATGTGAAAGACCTTTAAATATGTAACGAAAATAATATTAAAATATATATTTAATGAATCTTTCATTGACGTAACATATAAATTATATATGCGTGATTTTTTTTTTTTTTTTTTTTTTTTTTACGCCTTCGGGTTATTGTGATTGGGAAAGTTATTATATAATTTTATGATTTTTTGTGACGTTATTTCATTTATTATTATTATTATTTTTTTTTTTTGCTTTTATTAAAACATAAATGGGTTTATTTTTAGTATAGAAAATTGGTTTTTCATTTTTATTTTTTATGCAATCAGATCTCTCTCTCTCTCTCTCTCTCTCTCTCTCTCTCTCTCTCTCTCTCTCTCTCTCTCTCTCTCTCTCTCTCTCTCTCTCTCTCTCTCTCTCTCTTAATCTTGAAGAGAGAGCAATACTCAATTAAAAAAAATTTAAAAACATTCCTTTGAATGAAACTAGTAAAAAAGTTACTATTATGATATTATCCAACTTTTCATGCAAATTGAACTATACCTTATTTAATTAGTATATAAGTTATAAAAATATTGAAGAATGCTTGGGAAAAAGTAAACGTACAGTGTTTCTGAAAGTTAAAAGTATCTGTCACAAAAAATATGAAGTTTATTGATTAATAACCTTATGTGTCCTTAAAGTTTATTAAAATAATCTAATGATATTACTATATTGCCATCACTTACTTTATACTTATCAGATAAGGACAGACACTCGAAGCCTATCATTACAGAAGAAGGTAATTAAATTTTCATTAGTTTACATAACAAAAAAAAAATTATTTTATAAATAAAATTTTATTTTAATTAATTTTTCCCAATATTGTGTTTATATTTTTTTTTTTTATTTAACATAACTATATTATTTTAATATTGAATTTTTATTAAAATATATAATATTTTTAAATTTTAAAAAGTAAGGATATTATTTGTTACAATGGGCTGCTTCGAAACTGTTGCACTGTTGATGCTAATTATCAGTTTAATTTATGTCAATATATTCCAATTATTATGAAATATTATGTTTTAACCAATTTACTAAATCCAATTCTTGTTATTGAAGAGCGAGGGTGGGGTGAGAAATGGCATTTGAAAGTATACATAAAAATTTATATAAAAGTTGTTTTTAAATATCAATGAAAATTTTAATTATGTAGTTTTGCAGATTTTATCTTTGATTTTTTTTTTTTAATTATTATTATTATTATTTTTTAATTTCAGATGTTCTATAACTTTTTTCGATTATATATTTTACTATTATTTGTATAGAATTAATTTTTACATTTTCTTTATTTCAATTCTGTATAAAGATTGATTTACTCGCCCATTTGATAAAATATAATGTACTAAACCTTGCAAAAAAAAAAAAAAAAAAAAAAAAAAAAAAAAAAAAAAAAGTTTCAATGACGATAATGTCCCTTTAATGTCTAAATTTCAAACGACATACCTCTATTATAATGCATAGTGTCACAGCAAAACAAAATAGTTATTATTTTGATATTATAGTGCGTTTATTCCTGTAAAAGGATTTCGTCATTAAGTTTTGTCTAAAAGTTTATTACTTTTTTGTTTTACAACTTATTATTTTCTACGAATTAGAAAAAAAAAAAAAAAAGTGACATTATATACATTATTACGTGGTATAGAAAAGTTTTTATTATATTAGGAAAGCAGGAAAAATATTTTCTATTGTTTTTTCAAATTCTTAAAATCACCAATTTTGAAAATATTATTTAACAAAACAAAAAATAAAAACAAATAAAACTTCCGTTAACAATTTTTTTTTCATTTTTTTTTTTTTTTTTGCATATACATATAAACATGGCCAAAAGATGACTTCTGAAAATTACTAAAACTATACCATGCTACACGTATATGGTATAGATTTTTTTCTTATACAGTTTCTTATTCTACTTTGTATTAAAAAGCTTTTTTTAAATTTTAATTACATTATTAACTGTATAGTTCTATATAATAAAATAACAGTATATTATAATATACTCATGAATCCAATACGCCTTATTGTGCATTATAAGAAAATCATAACTTATAATCCTCTTTTAGAATGCAAAAATATTAAATTGAATTAATTTTTTACGATTTTGCTCATATACGTTCAAATAAAGTCTATATAAATAATTGAAAAATAGTTTCATTTTCTATAGCATAAAATTGAGCCTCTTTTTTATAATGCGGGGTAAATAGAATAGATCATAGAATAGAGATGGGTATGGTATATAGATTTGAAACACAAATAATTTTATTTTTTGATTCACACATTATAAAGGTAAATAAATACATATAACGAAAAACAAAATTCATGATAATAATAATAAGATAATAAGTTAACTCTGTTATGTTTTTTATCAAAGTTATTTATGATTTTTAACTTTAAATCCACTGTAAATGCTTTTTTTTTTTTTTTTTTTTTTTTTTTTTTTTTTTTTTTTTTTTAAGGGAGTAGGGGACCGACGTCGTCCATTAGACTCAAACTTTTCTCGTCCAAAAATTCTGAAATTTTGCAGAATGATATACTTCAGCTTGAGACAATTTAAAATATATAAAAAATTTGGGGGGTCACCGTGCAAATTAATTTTATATGATTTTTTGAAATTTTAAGCCCATAACGCCCAATGATAATTTCAATAATTTTTTTTCTTTTTTTCGGGACGGTCAAACATCATGAAATTTTTGTCACGACTAGGTGTGACCCTTAGCTACACAATGACACCAAATTTAGACCTAAAACACTTCTAGGTTTTGAGGTATGAGGTCGGGACCCTACTCCCTTAAGACGTCCAATATGCCTAAATGTTATATTAAGTGCAAACTATATACTGCACGTAGCAGTTTTTATTGTTATTATTTAAGCTGTAATACATATGCAATGTTATTTAAACATAATAATGAAAGGGCGCAAGTAAATGAAATCACTCTATTTTGTATAATGGACGTGGAATTGATATGAATGAATATTAATCAGTAATATTATGTGTTGGCGTATGTATTCATGTATGTACTGTTTATATATATATATATATATATATATATATATATATATATATATATATATATATATATATATATATATATATATATATATATATAATATATATATAATATATATATATATATATATATATATATATATATATATATATATATAAAATATATATATAATATATATATATATATATATATATATATATATATATATATATATATATTATATATATATATATATATATATATATATATATATATATATATATATATATATATATATATATATATATATAATTAGTATATATTTGGCAACGTTGCCTCTTGTTTTTAATGTATAATGTGTGCAACTTGTAATTAGCAACTCGGTTCCGTTTCAGTGATTTTTAACTTCCGCTCAAAACGTTAAATGCGACTCCTCACCTTGAAAATAAAGTTTCTATATATAAAACAAAAAACTCCTTAAAGAAATAAATCTTAAGTACAAGATAAGATATTTTGATATAATTTTTACTTTAAATAAAAGAAGCTCTTCTTCTTATATACTTTTTGCTACACTTGATGCATGTTTTTATTGTTATTTCTTAACACTTGCAAAATTGTTTAAAAAAAATAAAATTATTATTATTATTATTTAATTTTTACTTTTTAAAAAAATATTTAGTAATTTTAATAATTTTTATTTTATTTGTTTTATTTATAGTGTAACTGTAAAATTAAATATTATATAATTAAAAAAAAAATTGTAAATATTTTACATTTATGTAATATTTTAGATAAATATTAAAAAAATAATTTATTTTAAGAAATTCTTGCAACTGTAAATTTTTTGTAATTGATAATCCAGATTTATTTTGCAGCTTACTAGGCATTTGATGCGTGTTTGTGATAATAATAATAACACAGATTTAGATGTTAATATTTGAACAAGTGAAATGAAGTATATTGAGTTCAGTGTTAAAATAGTAGAATTTTATATATTTATAGGAATAGAAATTTGCATAATTTTTTAATTACTGTTTCAGCACTAACTTAATAGAATGAGTCGATAGTATCTCATTGATTTAAGCTTGTTCTTTGACATTCGACGCCACATGTAAAAATTAAATAACATTGACATCAAGCATAATATAAGAGGGAAAGTGCAAATTTTCTCAAATATAATAAAAATTGCAACAAATTTTCTTGATTTTTATACCCCGATTAAAATTATAAATTTATGGAAATGAACAATAATAACGTTTGTCCTATTTGCTTCGGGCAATGTGTTTATATGCTCTAACATGGCGCTATAGCGCTCAATGGAGGTTATCGGTTTAGCGCGCGGGGAGACGCGGGGAAAGCTATAAGGGTCCCCTAATTTAACATTACGCTTATGGGGAAAAACACATTTTTTTGCGATTTTTGAGAAAACTACTCCACCGATTTCGGAGAAATTTAAATGAGAGATACTAGACATACTTTTGTATGTTTTACGCCATAGTCATTTTTAAGCATTTTTTTAAACCTATAACCTCCATTTACATAGTAAATTCAAGGGTGTCCAGTCCATTTTTTTCCCCCATAAAACCTCGTTTTCTATTCTCTCTCTCTCTCTCTCTCTCTCTCTCTCTCTCTCTCTCTCTCTCTCTCCTTTACATTAGTGCATACGTATACAATTTATATTTTATAAATATACAGATATATATTATGCTATTAAAATGACATCTACACATAAAGTATAAAGTGTATAATGAATCCGCCCTATAAAATTTCAAAGATATACATAGGCATTATTTTCGAGAGAAAAAACAAAACATTGGCTTCTATTGTAATAAATATTTGAAATTGCTTCAGAAATTGCATTTGTTTTATAGCTGAATTTAAGTTATTATTTTATATCAAAATGATAAGATACTTCGTCAAACCTCAATATTTGAAAACTTTTTATTTTAACTTGTTATTAGATTCAATAAAGTATTTTCTTATTTTAATGAAATACATTGTATTTATATATCATTGTTTTGTAAGTAAGTGCATGCACTTCCTTATTTTTACCGTGTGAAATTTCAAATCACAAAAGGTTTTTAGCGTTATTAGAGTGTAATATATAGATAGAAAGAAAAAAGAAAACAAAATCATTAAAAATTAATTTGACCTATAATATATATATATTGCCAGGTGGTCTATAGAATTTAAATTTTTTAACAAAATAAAAGTTAAAATAGAAATCATTTTAAAAAGAGCAACAATTTTGTTTTTTAACAATGCAAATTTGCATTAATTTTCAAATAAATAAATTATTGTGTTTATTATTATATTTTTTATTTAACCGCGCACATAATTTTTTCTAAGCTTTAAACATGCCTAAGTGCATCTTATTGTACAAATAAGTATAGTTTACATGATCAATTATAAATTGCTACGTTTTTTTAACTTGCATTAGTTTTCTCATCAATTGCTTAATCAATGGTTCTAAATTGATTAGAACCAATGATTCTAAAGAACGGGGAAAAAATAATTTACCTTATATAATATGCTGCCTTGAATAATTACTATAGCACAAATGTTGCTAATTTGTATTGACATATAAGTAATTATGCTAAATATCTTAAAGGAATAGACCAAGAGAAAAATATAAGCGTTTATATCGTTGATGGAACTTACATAAATAACTTTAGTTTGTTTCAAAACCCAACTGTAACTCCGTAGCAGAGTGATCAGGAATTTCAATTTATGCAACCCGCACAACATTTTTCTTTTTATGTAAATTATATTATAGAATATATTTTGTTTATAAATATTTACTATGTAGAATCATTGATGTCTGAAATAATATTGAAATAAAATTTCACACGTTTCTAGAGATGAGATTATTTTCTATTTCGATTATGTATATTTCCTTTTAATGATGCGGAAATATTATTTCTGACTTTCCTAGAAAAAAACAGCTGTGCATGCCAATTTGAAGACGAATAAAATTTAAATATAACATTATAGATCACACTTTAATAAAAATTGAATAAAAAATGAGAATATTTGCATTAAAAAAAAAAAAAAAAGTTAAAAAACCCTGCGGGTGTCTGCTGATATTTTTTTGCTTCTTTACACCGACAATTTTTTTACATTACGCAAAGAAGGAAAAAAAAAATGTAGTGCACAAAAAAAATACGTTATTTTGCTACCTGTATGCAAAGAGCCCTTTAAATTTTCCCCTCTTTTGCTTGAGGGCGTCCTCTCCCCCCTCCCCCTAAACCCCCTTTTTGTCGCTGCATCTGCCATGAGTGAGTGACGCCGCTTTATGCTGTAACATCTGGCGGTAAGCGTGCCCACTCTTACCATCGTTGTACTTTTTACACTACTTTTAGTGAACATGGTATATTATAGGGACACAATTTAACTAGAAATACATTATATATTTTTGCTATGAAAAATTAATTTATTTATGAACTTTTTAGCTTTAAATTTTCATTTTCAAACTTTATAAATTTGTATTTATAATCGGACAAAATTAAATCGTAATAATTGTCATTTTCAGCAACATTTTGTTCAAGTCAATATAAAATAAAGCATAATATTCAGCATAATTATTTTTGTTAATATATTAGAATCATTTATGCTTTAATGACATTAATCAGCATAAATTACGCAATTTTATATTTCCTTGAATAGATTCAATATTGGAGAAAAATGGATAAATAGTAATAAATATGAGTAAAAATACAAATAAAGCAAATAAATATTCAAAAATAAAAAGGTAAAATTTAGTAACATATTGTTAATATTTTATGAAATTTTATTTACTTTTACTTCTTTTTTTATTGTTAATTGTAATTTTAAACAAGCGTCCTTTTTTGTGATTACAAAATACATAAAAATAATATTTTATTTCACTTCGTATAGTCATTATATAATATAACAACAACATAAAATAAGAGAAGTTTCTACTTGCATAACTCGTTTTTCTTTATTAGTTAAATCCACCCTCACTAAAAATAATTATTGTTCCTTCTCCGGAAATACATACTAATACAATAAAGAAAAATATTATTATTATTATTTGTCTTCATTTCAATCCAGTTTTTTTCTTATTCTTTTTTAGAACGGAAGTTTAAGATTTTTTTTTCTTTCTTTAACAGACTTCCTTTCACGTGCAGAAAAATTCATTGAAGAAAAATTGTCTTCATAAAAAAAAAGAAGTTCTTTTTAAGGGTATTAGATTGAAAAGTACCTTGTATGTTTGTATAATTGAATGTCATTGAATTGAAAGTTGAGATCGGAGACCACATAAAGATTGAATGATATTTTATATTTATACTGTTATATTTATATTTATTGGTAATCTGATATTAAGAGTAAAATATTATTGAATAATATAGTAGTTTCTTAAGAATTTTTAAACTCATAATTATAGTAGTTTAATATGTTAATTATTAAATATCGTATCAAATCTAAATTATACATCTTTATTATACATATACAATTTAATATATCATTAATATTATAAAGTTATTTACAATATTTTGGGAAATATCAGAAATTTGTTTTCTTTGAAGTTTCAAACTATAATCTATAATATTATAGTATATATATGGTCTATGCATTCATGTTAAAGTCGACGCCATGTTGGATCACTCAATAACATGGGTGGCATAGAAAAATGAATCATTTTGCCAGTTTAAAAACACTATGTAATATGAAATACACTTAAAATATGTAATATTTTTGAGAGCATTTGATGCTGTAAATTTGTTGAATTTATAGTATCTCAACTCTCAAATATGGGAGAAAAATAACATTTAACAAAAAAATTAACCGAATTTCCAAAGAACATTAATTGTCTAAGACGAAGTTTGTCCTATGCTCAGCTATGTTATTCACTATTCCAATATGGCCTCCAAGTGCATTAAATATGACGTCATGCGTATACAGCCCTATAACATTGCAAAAACAAATCGCGAGGTTATGTAAGTAGGAAACAACCCCTTTTCTCGGATTCTAATCAAGTTTTAGGAATAAAATTTAATACTTATTATTTATTAACTTCAATATTACAATGATCATCTGAAAAATTTTGGTGTTTATATGGGGAATATCCGGTTGTAATCTGTGATGTTTTGGCCATGGTTTAGTTTATTTTTTGTCAATTTATCTCTTTTTACTTCTTTCTATTATTTTGGATATATATATAATCAATTTAATTAAATTAAGCAACTCCATTCGGCGATGTATGTGCTATGTAATTATATTTTATTTGCTCAATAAAAATTTTACTATTATAATTATAATTAATTATTATTTATGACTGATAAAAATTGTTGTTTATTTAAATTGAAACAATAATTTTGAGTTTCCTAATTATTTTAAGGGCAGGTTGTATGAAATTGCATAGTCAAAATCGTCTGATATGTATACTGTTCTGTACACGTAATATTAAATTTAACTGAATTGGTATTATATTGCTTGAAATTTCACTAACAAATTAAAAGAGTAATAAATTTATAATAGTGCATAATAAAAATAAATACTGTCTAAAATGAAATAATATATATATATATATTTTAGGTGAAATTGTATTACTAAATTTATAATAAAAAAAGTTAATAAAAAGCCTTAACACATGCACGTGCATAAAGTTCAAAGTAAGAGCTCTATATGCCTTCATGCGTACAATTTTACTATTAGTACAAGTACTAAAAACTTGTATATAATATAAATGCGCATCCCCTACCCTAATAACCCTAAAACTTCCCCTTTTTTTATATCACATTTCATTTTACCGCCAAGCGCGTGCTCTTAGTTTCCGGTTTTTGTTTTGCCCGCCTAAATTTTTTTATCATTATGCATGCACGCATGAAAAAAGAAGAAGAAAAAAAATTATGGAGACATTTTACTTTACATAATAACAATGCTATATGTTCATTTAAATAAATTATTCATATTTTTCCCGTTAAATTTATATTGACATCATAAAATATTTTTATTTATTGTTATATTTTTAAGATTCTATGATATAGAAGACAAAACTTTTATGGATCGTTGATTTATTAGGTTAATTTTTTGATAAAAATTTTGTCGTTTGTGTTTTTTCTATATATAACTATATTATATGATACATCTAGTGCAATTAAGTTATATATATTATTGTTTTATTATTTATTTACCGTTATAGGACTTTAATTTTATTCCCTATATCGTATTTTGCATAAAGTTTAATTGTATGCATGTAAATGGTAATTATCATCTCCTTCCCTCCCCCCCTCTTTCTTCATGTATTTCTCTCTTTCTATATCTCTCTCTTTGTTCTCCGTCTCTTTCATTTCTTTATAGCTCAAAAGCAATTTTTTTTTTTTTTTTTTTTTTTTTTTTACAATGCAAATTTTTAAAATTTTATAAAGCAACTAGATCATAAAGCATCCTCTCTATATAGCATTGTTAAAACGAGTAAAATATTTTTATTGTTCGTCCTTTCTTTCTTCGTGAATCACTATTTTTTAATATACTATAAATGTGAAAATTATATGTAGAGAGAGATGGAGAAAAGAATAGGCACAAGAAATCTTAAAGAAATGCATTGTAAGGGAAAGAAAAATGCATTGAATTTAGTATTTAATTAAAATAATAACTCCAAGACTCTTTAATTCATAGAATTTTTTTTACATAGAAATTGCATTCACTTATAATAATAGAAAAAGAAATGGTCATTCTTTTTTTCTTCTAAATTTTCAAGTGCAATTTTAAACAAAGACAAAAAGAAGACAAATTTTGAAATTTAAAGTAGAACGTATACTTCAAATTTCCATTGTTTTTAAATATAAAAATATATTCTTATTGTACTATAAATGCAAAGCAATTAGAATATGCAAATAATAGTGTGACCTCTCTCTCTCTCTCTCTCTCTCTCTAATTCCTACTTTTCTATGCAGACAGTTTTTTTACAAAAGCGATTTTTAGTAGCCTACATCTTGAGTCTAAAACTTAAAAATATAATTCTTAAATAATAGTGCCTCAAAAAATCACTAAAAATCGAATAATTTTTTTATATAATAAAAAAATAGACCGTAATTGAAAATATAAAAATCTATAAGACCCTATAAGAACAATAAAAAAATATTGCCCTTGAAACAAAACACTTCCTACTACCCCTATATTGTCATCTTTAACATTCTTCCACTTATAATTTGATTCTCTAACACTTGTAACCCTTATAACCTTCAAGAAATTTATTTTTTTTTTCTTCCTCATGGTGTCTCTACATAATACATGCACCACTAAATATCATTATGACGTCATAAAAGTCGCGAGCTATATTATAGCGTCCGTCGCGTCGTCCACATACGCGTGGCTACACCTGGCGTACGAAATATTGGTGCATAGTAAGGTCGCGCGAGACTTGTATATATTTTCAAATAAATGATATATCCAGGTGCAAAAGTGTACGCGTGGCTTCATTTATAAGCGGGCTATACTACGTAACCTAGCCAAGCATACATGCGGGAAACAGCTGCCCATACCTTCTAATTTTTTCCCCCCTTATTATTATTTTTTTATCATGGTGCATTTTTATATTAATGTACATACATGTACCTTGATATTTTTTTAACTTAACAAAACTGCAGTTTTGCTTATTGATATAATAAAACAAAAATATATTATATATAAATTTTAAATAATTGTTTGTTTATTTATATGTTGTATAAAACTTATTTGTTTTAAATCTTATAATATTTTAATTATTTTATATTTAATTTATTTAATAATATCTATTTATTTTTTCATATAGATATAATTGTTGTTAATTTTAATCGAATGGTTGAACTATATAGTAAGAAATTCGAGTGAACGTATGTATTTAAAGTAAATAGTAATATGGAGATAAAAGATTAATTTTAACAGTAATGAAAAAAAAACAGAATTAATGAAATATAGAAATCAATTGCTAATTTCCGTAATCCAAGTGAAATACGTACATAAATAAATGTAATCAAGTCTGCTTGAACAATAAATACCCTCATAAGTTATAACTTTGTTGAAGCAAACATACGGCTATATTCAGCCAAATTATATATGTTTACAATTTATTTAACGATTAAAATAGATTGCATATTATTTTTATCATATCATTAATATTGAAAATTTAGCCCCAATTTTTTAATGATAAACTTGTATCATGACCACAGGCTTGTTTGTATAGTTTACTTCAAGAAGTCACTCGTCATGCAATATTTAATTGGAAAGCTTAATTTAAAAATTGCACATACTGTTGTTGTTTTTCTCTTCTTCTCCGCAATTTATTATACTGTATAAAAATATGGGTATACTCATCACTCTTTTAAGCCATAGTCTTTAGTCTATTACCACTCGCCAGGGACGCCAGGATATAAATTTAAATATGTCCATTGTAGAAATATTAGAAAATATATTTTATTTATAAATAAAATATTAAAAATAAAATCTAAAATTCTATTATACTCTTTAAATAAAAATTGGACCTAGTGGCCTATATATGTAATATAAAATTAAAAATAAAATTATATAATAAGTGAGTGTATAATGTTTTTATTGTATAAAGCGGAAACATATGCTATAACATACAGCATGTGCTTCTATATACACGTGAATACCACGTGTGTGTGAGTGTGTGTGTAACATAGCAAAGTATAAAATTTTGTCACATATGAAAGACGACACAACCAGCAGATAAAGAGAGCATCTCTTTCATATTTTATAACCCTGGGAGGTCTTTTCATCAAATAATATATATGGCCTTTCTTTTTAGCTTTCCAGGGGTGCAATTTTTTTTTTTTTTTTTTTTTTTTTTTTTTTTTTTTTTGCTAAATTAATTTTGCAATATAATTTTTTATATGGTTTAAGTAGAAATACGATGCAGGAGTGCATTTTTTTTTTAATATGAGATATGGATTTAATGTTTTGTTTATATTATTTAAGTGCGTCGTCATTATTTTATAGGTTTTCGTTGTAGGAGTGCAATGTTATATGATAATGATCTTTTTACGCCGAGAATTATTCGTGTTATATTATACTTTTATTTATTTCTTGTAAATCAAAAACATGCACTTGCGTCCAATGGAATAAACCTATACTACAAAATATTTAATTCAGAAGAAATTAAAAAATACGTACTGTACATGTTACATAAAATAGCATGTTATATCCACCATTTAAATGGCTATGGTTTTCTTATTCAGTTACAAGAATCATTAAAAATTGCAAGATGCATTTTATTACATTTTATATAATGTTGTATCTCTTAAGTCTTAAAGACATTTTGCACAAATTATTCCATATCTCATATATGATTTGAAAAGTACACTAACATAACAAAAGAGAGAGAGAGAGAGAGAAGATCTTCCTTTTTTATTTTTAGAAACATAAAGTCTAATTTTGGAGAAAAATGCAGATTTAAAAAATTATTTTACTAAAATTGTGTGGAATCAATTTCATTGCACATTGACAATTTTTGACAATGTTCGAAGAAATTCGTAAAGTAAATTTTTATGTCGAATGCTAATAAATTACTATCAATTTAATTCTACCTGTTACTATTCTATTATAGTTGTTTAGCCAGTGTTTAGCATAACGCAGAACATTTCCTTATTTCCGCAATAGTGATAAGCAATTGTGATTTACAGAATAAATATACAGAATCTTGTAATGAAAAATTAGCAAAAAGTTGGTTTTCTATCAACCAAGATTTGTATATAATGGAGTACACATTTAAATGTTATGTATGAAATACCGAGTGCAAGAATTAAAAATTCATTTACATTTTTTTAAATATTAAATTAAATAATATATAAAATGTGTAATATTTAAATAATTTTATATTTCTCTGTAACTTTTATATTATTTGCTTCTATATTTAATAATTTATTTTACAAATTAATAAAAATAAATTTGGATATACAGTAAGATAACTATATACAATAACAATGAAAATTATAATAATATTCTATCAATAAATATAAAAAAAAAACTTTTAATTTTTTACAATAATTTTATATAGAGACCACAATAATTTAAATAAAAAGTAAATTATGATGATATAAAATATATATTAAAACAAGATTATTATTTCATATTTCTTGTCATTAAAATATCAATCGATAAATAACGACAGTTTCCTGTTCAAGCTGAATAAAAAAATAATAATTGAATGCAATTTATGCACACATGCAAAGTGCGATAAAATTTAACTGATTTCCGAGAAAAAAAATATTTCGAAAAAAATATTATTTAAATTATATTTTTAATTTTTTATTTATTTTTTTATTATTATTATTATTATTATTATTTTTTTTTTTTACGTTTAATACAGCATTTTTCCCCTCACTTTTTATCTGCAATATTGTGCCCTGCAGTTACCTTTCTGATATCTTTTTCCTGTTAATATTGCATTATGGAAAGTGAATTAATTTTCACGACACATAGGGGTTCATTTGAATGCCCGTATTTCCTATATAATCTTTTCATTCATTGATATATTTCGTTTTTAAAATGATTATATCATGGAGAAATATAATATTATTATGATAAAAATACTTTATATAGAATATACGTTTTATTTGTAATAATATTTGAATTATTTACGTTTGCAGAGAATTGTTGTTTATTGTTATTAATTCCCTGCTTTTACTTTTTATATTATTATTATTAAGGGTTGTAAAAAAAGGGGTCGTATCTTTGAAATTCTTCTTTTTTATCTCAACTGAAAGTCGTTGGTAACAACTATTGTGTAGCTCATCTCCCAAATAGTAAGATCAAACAACGATGTACACATAGAAAAATCTATACGGGCAAGTTGGCTTACAACAGTTTTAACATGCAGGAAAATGTTAAAATTGTACATGCCCTGCGCTTTAATTTTCACAGGGCTGGCATGTAAAAGCAAAAGATGATATATTTTAGAGGACGTGTACGATGCACCTTTTTCTCGCATTCTATAATATAGATAACGGATAAATTTGGCACGGTATATATCATTACAACATTGACTTATGAAATTTAATCCTCATTATACTTAATTACAATAATTACAAGTTTCAATAAAGTGAGTACATCCTGTGGAAACCAAATTTTTTCTAGTTTTGGGTGAGCATTAAAATATTATATAGAGACAACTTCAATATTGTATAAGACATGTTGATAAGGTATAGACAACAATTAATTATTCAAAGTTACCGTATGGGGAAAAAAGTACTTTAAAATTTAACATGCGATATATGTGCCCCCCCCCCCCCCCCCTCCCGAATATTAAGTGTAATTGAAGATAATTTATTCTTAATAGTTTTTATGTAAATGGAATTCAGGTTCTGCAAAAATCAAAGTAATTTGTTGTTGCAAACATTATTGATTTACGTGTTACGTCTATTGTATCAAAAGTAAAAACTAATTTATTTGTCACTGCAGCAAAAAAAAAAAAAAAAAAAATCTCAATATGTCCACTATAAACCTACTAAAGAAACGTAAATTTTGGGTCCAAATTCCATTATCCTGTGCCACATTTAATGCCTATATATAACGATAGCGTACGCCATCGGTAAATATACACAAACATAATGATTGTCCCCAGTAATAATAATTAATAATAAAATGACCTCTAAATGTTCTCCACGACGTAAAATTAAAAATGTATAATTTATGACTTACAAATATTTAGTAACAATGCTTTGCACTAAAAGTGTCATCTTAAAAAAAAATTAAAATTACATTAATATGTATCATAAAATTAGTATAAACTAAACGCATAAGGAAGGCCAAAAGTATTTTAAAATGACCTTGCTAGGGTTATGAAACACTTAAATATCAAAATGACAGTCGGGTGTTGATTAGTGCACCTTGTATATGTATGCTCCACAGGTTACCTATCACTGAAAAAAAAAAATGTATTCTTTCCTTTACGGGGCACTTTTTTTTTTTAAGACAGCTGTTTGGTAGCATCTGCTTTTGTGGTGCACCCATAGAGAAGAGTAAAAAAAAAAAAAAAAGAAGAAGAAGAAGAAGGCGATGGTTCGAACCCACGGCAGATGTGTGTACCTTCTTTTTTTAGGTTTTTTGTTTCATATTATGTACCTTAAAAAATGAGAAATAGAAAATTATTATTGAACTTTTCAGATACTTTATAGATAGTACGATTGTAATTTACGTAGAAATGATAAGGAAAATTGTATTGAGGTTTTAAAGTTGTATGTTAGAAATATACGATACAATATATTATTATAATTATATTGATATGTAATTTATATACAATTGAACATGTTTGATGAATATATTTATTATAATTTTTTTTTATATGTATATAGTTCTATATAAAACACTATAAAGAGTGGTTGCATTCATATAAAAGTCAACGCCATATGTGAGCATATGCGGATGACGTCATATATTTATTGCGTTTGGAGGCCATACTGTAGTAGTGCATAACATTGCTCAGCATAGGACAAACTTCATTTAAGCCAATTTTCTTTGGAAAATCGGCTAATTTTGTGTTATTTGCTATTTTTCTCACATACTTGAGATACTAATTCAACATATCTACACAGCATCAATGCATGCATGCACTCAAAAATATTGCATTATAGTGTTTTTAAACTGGCAAAATGATTGTTTTTCCTATGCCACCTATGTTATTGAGTTATCCAACATGGCGTCGACTTTAACATGAATAATGCATAGACCCTATAAGAAAATGACACATTTTGCCAGTTAAAAATACTTACCCAGTAAACATCCGGACACTGAAGACAGTCTTGAAGACAGACCCCGATACGTCTGTAATATGTAACCATATGTCTTTGGCCTTATTTGTATAAAACAAATAAATTTTTGTCCATAATAGTAACATGAGAGTATTGCTTAGCATTTTGTCTATCTTATTGATGCAAAAAAAAAGAATTTTAAAAAACTTTAGAAAAGTTGTGACGTCTTTCAACAAGACGTTAATGGGGCATATAGAAAACGTTGAAAAATTATGTTTAAATAAAATAAAAAAAGTTACACTAAATATAAAAATGTTATATTTTTACATTTGAAAATAATGATTTTAATAAATTTCCTGCATTAAAGTCAACTGAACATTAATACGTCTCTGATTTGACCCTTTTGGGACAAATCAAAGACGTATGTTTTAAACTTTGTAAAATTTAAAATAAATTATTAGGGCAGAAGATCTTTTGCCCAATACCTTTTCATTTTAAATTTTACAAAAGTTAAAAACCTATGTCTTTGATTTGTCCCAAAAGGGTCAAATCAGAGACATATTAATGTTCAGTTTACCTATAATGCAGCAAATTTACTTAAATCATTAAAAGCGTATGCTACACATTTTTAATCATTAAAAAAAAAAAAAAAAAAAAAAAACTCTTATAAAAGAACTTTATGTGGACCGATCAAAGACGTTTGGAAAAAAAAAGCGTTAAAGTAGACTAAAAATTAAATTTTTCAAAAATGCTACGATTGGCCCTATGATTTAAATGAGCAAAAGGCTCGGAACCAGTAATTTGGTTTAATCTTCTCCAAAAAATTATATTTGTTGTTTTTAGCATAAAATCTGAAATTTTGACAGGAGTTTGTTTAACGTCACTTTTGATCACAAATGCGACGAAACGAACATTTTGAAACCGTAAATCTGCTAAACTAAAAGAGGCAGAGCACATTTAATTTTTTTTGTGTAATATATAGACAGTACTGGATTTTTTTCATGAAAAATATTGGTCCCAGCTATTATTGATTTTCTAGGAAAAATCGACCAAAATTGGATATCAGCGTTTTTTTCGTTTTGAATCGAACCCTGTGACGTCACAAGTAAAAATAAAAATAATAACTTTTTAAGTTTTCTGAAGAGCTGACTATAGTTGCAACCCCTTGGCACAATAATTTCCTCAGTTTCGATTTTTTTTTATTTTTAACGATTTTTTTAATTTGACAACATTTTTAAAAATCCCGATTTTGAGTCCCGATTTTTTCTATTCTGCTCAACTTAAAATTCAATGTATTTATACTAAGATGGATTTTTAGTATCTTAGCTCACTTTCTATATGAAAAACTTGATGGCTTCTAACTCGTGAGTATTTTCAAATGACGTAAGAAAAATCCAAAATATCGACTATGGTTACAGTTCAAAAAATCGATAAAAATTGGGTCACTCCAAAGTATAGTTTTTTAAGCTCCTCAATGCATGGGATGAATTTTGGTATATAAAAAAAGTGGTTGATTTTTGGAAATTTGCACTAGGACTTGACCTCTGAATTAGTCATGAATTGGATGTATAGAAATTGCGGTTAAGTCCAGGTGCAAATTTCGAAAAATTGACCATTTTTTTTATATACCAAAATTCATCCCATGCATTGAGGAGCTCAAAAAACTATACTTTGAGTGACCCGATTTTTGTCGATTTTTTGAATTGTAACTATACTCGATATTTTGGATTTTTCTTAAATGTATTTAAAAATACTCATGAGTTTATATTTATCAAGATTTCTCTACAGAAATTGAGTTAAGGTGCTTAAGATCAATCACAGTATGAATACAATGATTTTTAAGTTGAGTCCGGGCCGGCTTTTTAGAAAAAGTCGGGTTTCAAAATCGGGATATTTGAAAAAGTTGTCAAATTAAAAAAATCGTTAAATATAAAAAATTATCGAAACTAAAGAAATTATTATGCAAAATTGTTACATAATTATAGTCAACTCTTCATACAATTTAAAAACTTAATATTTTGATTT
Organism: Ecdyonurus torrentis; assembly: GCA_949318235.1. Lineage (NCBI taxonomy): Eukaryota > Metazoa > Arthropoda > Insecta > Ephemeroptera > Heptageniidae > Ecdyonurus > Ecdyonurus torrentis. The sequence goes on from OX439135.1 coordinate 9,453,304, forward strand.
TTATTCGTGACGTCACAGGGTTCGTTTCAAAATGAAAAAATAAAAAAAAAACTATTATAGTGGATATTGGTAGATTTTTCCTAGAAAATTGATAATAGCTCAGACCGATATTTTTTCTGGAAGGTATATCCAGTATTGTTTACATATTACCTAAAAAAAATTGTAGTCTGACGCTTTATAGTTTTGGAAGATTTGCGGTTTCAAAATATTAATTTGCTCCGTCATTATATAAGTGATAAAAAATGACGTGCTAATATTTCAGATTTTGCCAAAATTATCAAAATTATTTGTATTTATTATGGAGTATATTTATTAATTCTGATTAGAGGTTTTCAAAATACTAAAAATAAACAGAAGCTATTAGGTTTGAAGTCAAAATTTACTTAATTTTCTCAAAAAGTTTCGCAAAAAAAAAAAAAAAAAAAAAGAAGAAAAAAAGAAAAAAAGAAAGGAAGAAAAGTAAATGAAAGGAAAAAAGAATATTTTAATGCCAAAAAACTGTAATAAAACTAGAAAAGGCCACACACAAAACGTGGAGTTCATTTCATTTGCGTGCGGAAGTTATATTTATTAACTGATCGCTTATATAGTCGGCCTGTAAACAGTTGTTAATTCCTTTTTTTATTAAAGTCAATAGGGGTCATGGGTCATGTATATGCAATTATGCATTCATGTTGAAGTCGACGCCTTGATGTTGGATAACTCAATAACATATGGGGAATATAGGACAATAAAATAATTTTGACAGTTTAAAAACACTATGCAATATTTTATGAGAGTATTGATGCTGTAAATATATGTTAAATTTGTATCTCATGGTAAGAGAAAATAACATGAACAAAAAATCAACCGATTTTCCAAAGAAAATTAGCTTAATGAAGTTTGTCCTATGCTGAGCAATGTTATAATTATTCACTATACTCGAGTATGGCCTCCAAGTGCAATAAATATGACGTCATCCGCGCATACACGCCTATATAGTTACTGAAATTGTTGTCATCAAAAAACTGCTTGTCGAAGCAATAATATATGATTGTCTGACAGAAAAATCTGTTTTCGCGGCTACATTTGAGTTAAAGTATGTGACAATTGACGTCACATATGTTAGCCAATCACAAACTCGCATTTTGCCGCTGTTTATGCCGTGCAGCCAATCACATAAGCGTGCGCATTGGTTATCTCTGCGCATTGCTGCTTATGCCGCAGCGACGGCGCCGACGGCAGAATCAGGGCAGAATGCAGCCAGCCGCCGAGCCGGGTTTATCCCGCTCACCCGGGGATTGTCATTGTGAAGGAAATGTTGTGTGTGTGTTTGTAACGTTTCATGGTCCATATTATTACTAATTATTATGGTATTTACTACAGCTACGGTGTCGTAATAAAAGGTAAGTAATTAACTGTAGACGTTCCAGATATTAAAGATATAAAAGTTGTTAATGGAACGTTTTTTGTGGTTTTATGAGGAAAAAACTAACGGCACAAAAGCTAACAAAGAGGGACGCCAGCTGACTTGGACTCTTTCTTCCGGTAAGACTTTTTCTTGGGAACGGATGATGGATCAGTGATGAATAGCGTTTTTTGTAAGTTTTGACCACTTTCTATTAAAATATTTACTGTGAAATAGTACGTATATTATGATATATATTAACAATGGAGGTTACCGGTTTAGCGCGTGGGGAATGCTAAGGGGTCCCCTAATTTAACATTACGCTTATGAGGAAAAACACGTTATTAATTGTCATTTTTGAGAAAACTACTCCACGGATTTCGGAGAAATTTAAATGAGTAATACTGGACATACTTTTACGTGCTTTAATTAAGTCATATAGTCATTTTTAAGCGTTTTTTTTTTAAACCGATAACCTCCATTACATATTTGTGGTTTGGAAGTATGTATATGATGCAAAAAAAAATGCTTTTGCAATAACTATAATGGAAGTTATTGGTACAGCATAAGATAGTATAATTGTATTGGGCTTATATGCCCCATATGTACAAACAATGCGCAAAACTCCGTTAAAATACATGTTATTTCTATGTATATGCATATCATGGACTTAAATATTTAGTAAAAGATATTGTACATACGCAATTTAAAGATAATTTTCCGTTGCCGATAACTTCCATTGTTAGCATTAGAAAAAAAAAAAAAAAAAAAAAAGAGAAGAAGAAAAATATTAATTTTTAGACATTAAGGGAGTAGCTAGGGTACCGAATTTATATCTCAAAAACTAGAAGTGATTTGTGTCTAAATTTGGTGTCATTTTGTAGCTAACAATCACCCCTAGCCGTGATAAAAATATCATGAAGTTTGACCGTCCCGAAAAAAATAAACAAAATAATTGAAATTAACATTGGGCCATATAGGCTTAAAATTTCAAAAAATCATATAAAATTAATTTGCATGATGACCCCCCAAAATTTTTATACATTTCAAATTGCCTTAAGCTGATGTGCCATTGCGCAAAATTTCAGAGTTTTTTGACGAGAGAAGTTTGAGTGTAATGGCCGACGTCAATACCCTACACCCTTAATGTTTATATGCATGGTACCTAACAAATAAATTGTTATTTTTGTGCTTACTTACTTACTTTTTTTTTTCTTTTTTGTATACTTTTTGTATATTTTTATGATTTGAACTTGATAAGAATGAAAGAATTAAACTGCGCATGCCTAAAAAAAGTTTCAGTCTCAAGCGACTCACTTATATCCCCGGCTCAAAAAACAAGACGAACCAATGAATGTGTCGTATTTTGTTGGTCATGAGCCAATTACTGTTACATTAAGATTCACTTTCCTTTACAGAACGAGATGATGTTATCATCACACTTCAATATTTCTCTCTGTCTAAAACCCACACACACATACTCTCACGTCTTTCATGTAAAAGCTGCATAGTATAATATATTGTTAGGAAAAAAATTATAATTTGAATAGTCGGTGCATGATATGTATATATCTGTGTATATACTGTCTTAATGTGCTTTATTATTATTTCAGATAATATTGGTGTAGTCCGAG
>OX439135.1:9458824-9881324 GCA_949318235.1 Ecdyonurus torrentis
AATTGAACAAGTAATAGTTTTAAATGTTTTATAGGTGTGAAGTTAAGTCCTCTTTTTGAGTTGATTGATATGAATTACAACAAAAGGTGCTGCCATAAGAGAACGTCCCTGCTATGACTTCTGTAGGTCTTTACTAAGGACGTAGCACATTTACGGTGCTAATTTTTATTTGTACAGGTAATATTTTTAAATGGTTCTTATAGGTAAGAAGTATGAGTCTCTTAAAAAAGTCCATATTGAGTTTGTAACAAATATATGAGTATGCATAGGGCAACGTCTCTGATATGACTGGCATACGTCTTTACTAAAGACGTTACATATTTAAGGTATAGTATTTAAAAAAAAAAAAAAAAAAAATCGTGGAACAATACAACCTAGGTATTCCTCACATATATCTTTGATCTGCCTCCAACAAGACGTCCTCAAGACGCGGACATTAAAGACGTAGTTTCGAGACAGACTTTAAACAACGTCTCCGAGTCATTGCCAAGACAGTCTTCGAGACTGTTCTTTTGTTTTATGGGTAGCAATATTTTTGAGATCATTGATGCTATACTTGTTTGAATTATATTATAGGTTTTCAAGTAGGCGAGAAAATTAATAATAATACAAATATGTATAGCATTTTTTTTTTAAAAACAAAGTATATAGCCAAAAACAACGTCCTATGCTGAGCAGTATTATTCATAGTTCCAGTATGGTGTCAGAGCATTTAATTATGACATCATGCGTATACACCTTATTCCGCAAATAATTATAAGCGAATACAACGCAACAAAGAAATATCCACGAAATAAATAATAGGGAACCAGATTATTCATTTAAAGAAATTAAAACTATATTTCAGTTTGCATAATTTTAATCCAAAGGAAAAGATTACCCCTGCGGAAGATTGTCTTAATTATTATAAATTTTGTGTAAACTGTGTCATCGAAATCTTCACATGTCCATCACACCATACATCTTGCCCGTCGCGATTTAGGTATATTTCCTTTTAAAACCACTTTTTATAGTATGAGATTTCTCGTTAAAGAAGACCTCTGTCACTTTAAAATCATTTGATAATTATATAAATTATAATGTTAAATATGTGTATTAGATTCTCTTTTAATATTATTATATAAAATGTAAATAATAAATTATATTTGTAAAATAAATATTGAAATATGTTAATATTTACATTTCCAATACATTTAAAAGTAATCATTGTTAAGAATACATACAGAAAACATTATCAGTATTTGAATAACTTATCATTAATTTAACGGCTATAAAATTTTGAAAATATTTTATCAGTTTTTAATCGCATTTTATTTTGTTTACAGGGGTAGAAAATAAAATATTTTAAAATTGTGTATGATATTTTTATGATACACGGAAAAAAAAGATGTGCTAAATTTAAGTAGATTAGTATACTAACGCAAATAAGCCCGCGCCCTAGTACATGCGTGCAAGATCTGAGTAGCCTGCATCTCTAGCATAAGTGACGCTAAAACCCTAGCCCAAGATTTTATACCACCTGCGATCTAGGGGGAGCGGTACCTAGCGTCAGTTATAGTCAGTATAGTTTTTATGTCACCTGAGATCCAGGAGGAGCGGCACCTGACTGCCAGCGCAGCTGTGCTTAACCCGCCTGAGCCAATCTAGTATTCCCGCGAACTAGGAGCTAGCATTGCTAAAATCAGCCAATCTCCGTTTAAATGGCCACGTTTCTCTAATTTTCAGGAGACCATGAAGAAGTTAATTAATTCTAAATTATCAGATTTATAAAAATACTTTAACTGTCTTAATTACCGCGTATTTCATGCAAATAGAATTATAAGTGACGATTTTACATAAAAAATAAAAATGAAGTAATCGCACAGTCAAATAAGGTGCAAAATGAGTCGTCATGTAGTAACACAATGGTATATTATATTTGATATATTCATCGTTATGGCCTATGGTAGCCAAACCCGATCGACGCATTGAAAAAAAAAATGGTCCTCTGTCCCCCGCTACTAACAAATTATGATATGATTTATAATTATGTAATTTATATGAAAGTATATTTGCATACAATTATAATAAACTAAGAACATCCACCGCGGGAATTATTCATTTCATTGAATATTTCAAATTATTACCAACGTTTATTTTTTATAATAAATTAATAATTAATAATTAAATTAATACACAGAATTATTTAAAAAAAATCTCATGTACGCCATTTTGCGGTCCAATTCTAAAATTTAGTATATTAGTGCTAACTCAAATGTACTAGGGGTGAGTTTGCAAGCCCACCTCACCTGAGTCTATTTCTCCTGGCCGACAGGTATGCTATGCTGCGCGCAGGTAGGAGCGGGTCTAGCATACCGCCCTACTAATTCTCAGGTAGGACTGTCTCTATTGCAAAACACAGCATTTTAATACTAGCTTTTTGCTTAATTTAAGTAGATTTTATTTTCCGTGTAAATTTAAATTATTGCAGTTCTGGAATTTTTTTTAAAAATGAAGTTTAAAAAAAATAAAAATAAAAGGAAATTATTTAGTATAGCAATCAAGTGTTGTCAAAATAAAATATTTGAGATTTCCTTCAAAGCAAATATTTTACTAAAATTATTGCATCAAAATGGCATTAATGGCCTATATAATAAGAAATATTTATATATAAATTATGCAGTAACTTTGATTGTTATGAAATTTTAATCATGTTTTTAAATGGAGAACAAAGAACTAAGAAATTAATACAAAAGTTGATAGTTTTGCTTTGTGGAAATGCAGTCTTATAATATAATACAGTTTCAAAACTGCATTGAAATAGACGCAAAATGTTTTTAATTCAGGGGGAACAAAGGCACAATAATTATTCACAAATTTTTAATAGCTTGTTTTAAAGTCTTCGTAAAAGAGAGAGAGAGAGAGAGAGAGAGAGAGAGAGAGAGAGAGAGAGAGTCAAATGAATATCAATTAACAACTTGCATTATATTTTATTGCCACTTCTACATAACTCCATTTGTTTACGCAATGCTTATCTTATGGATAAACAAATTTGATCGCGAACTAATAAGTTATATAATATATTATAGTGACACTGAAATAGACAAAGTGACAAACGATTTAGCTTAATGTTACGTGAGAGTTTCATCTTTTTTTTTTTTTTTTTTCACACTATATAGATGACGAGTGTGTTATATTTTTACATAACGTTCAAACTTTTCGATGCAAATGAGATTATATAGTAAGTGATAAATAGGTTCTTCGTATATAAGAGTATATAAAATAATATGCTATTATACTCAATTCACTATAAAGTCAACATCACCCACATTCAGTAAACATTTACCCTGCGGAGTAAACATGCGTTAAATGTTAATCTCTATATTATCAAAATTTAGATAATTTTATTGTTTACTCTCTACTATGCATTAGAATTTTGTGTTTAATCATAAAGGTTTAGTATGAGTAGTATGCTGTGCTGTGTCCATATCTATAGTTTTAAACAGTCTATTTTGTATAAAACATTCCGCAGTGTCCACTTATATGAAATTCGTAATTGGGGGGACAAATTATTACATTGAAAATCAACGTTTATGACTTACAAAATGCTCAGAATATTTAATTTCTAAACTATATATAATGCGCTACCACCTATAGTATTAAACAATAATGTGAATTCTATTTATTATTTAAGAAATCAGTACAGAAATACACTCAAAAATATACGCAGTGTATTAACAGTTAATTAATAATGCAAATTGATCTGAAATAGGATATAATTTGCTATATATTTAAATATATTTTGTTGTATGTATTGTGTTTTGACTCGACTTGTTCTTATACTCTGTAAATACATGGAACGTAATAAAATCTTATTTTATCTTATATTCTCGTCAGTGTAATGCAAGTCATATTCACTTTTTTTTTTCTTTCATATATCGATGAAAAAAGTACATACAATATTAAGTTCTCCGGGTTCTCCCCTATATATAAAGTAAGATATACGCTGATAAGGGTTAGAGTGGTAAACTAACAAAATTAAACGTCATGGTATAATCCCTCTATATACCTATCAATCTTTTTCTTATCACAGCACCAGTACACAGGGGTTTACTTCAAAAACCAAAAATAAAGTCTATTCATTTTACCTTATTGTCTCATTTTTATATAACAGATAAATGATTGACTCTTTCCGCTTTTTAAAAATAAATAATAAGAGAGAGAGAGAGAGAGGGAGATTGTGATAGATATGTTTTGAGGGGTTGTTTATATTATTAAAATGCAATTCATCTTTGATATTAACATTTGATTAAGATGTCTTAATTAAAACGAGAAAATTTTTAATTAAAAAATATAAAAATGTATAATATAAATAAATTTATTGTTGTATATGTTAATGCTCTACTGGGTTCTAGAAACAATTAACGCTTTTATTGGGCGAAATCATGTTAAAACCCTCTCATTTTAACCCAACTGTTTTATATTAACAGTATGTTATATATTATTATATTAAATTGTTATAATAATACTACAAGCTCAATTTTATGTCATTTAAGGGAGAAGGGTACCGACCTTATATCTCAAGAACTAGAAGAGTTTTGGGCCTAAATTTGGTGTCACTGTTACTGTGTATCTAAGGGTTACACCTAACCGTGATACAAATTTCATGATGTTTGACCGTCCCGAAAAAATTAAAAAATATATATTGATATTTTCATTGAGCCTTATGGGCTTAAAATTTCAAAAAATCATATAAAATTAATTTGCATTGTGACCCCCCAAAATGTTTATATATATATTTGAAATTTTCTTAGGCTGAAGTATCATTGTGCAAAATTTCAGATTTTTTTGACGAGAAAAGTTTGAGTCTGATGGCCGACGTTGGTCCCCTATACTCCTTTAAACAAACAAAAATGTCATTATTTTAATAAAAAGATCCTTATTTATATAGATTAGAATGCCATCAGTCCATGTCCAGCAAGAAAACTCAAGTTTGGGCGATGTCTGAGGAAAATAATAATTAAAGACGTAGAACACCTTGAACAAAAAACTTGCCTAATATCCTATATAACTCCTAACATATACCATATATAAATATCAACTTTGATTTAATTGGCCGGAGTACGAATAAAAGATTGCTATATTTGAGTTTTCATTCACGAAATCGCACATGCAGGTGTATGACGTCACAGCTTGCCTGTTTCTGTGCGCGTGGACCAGTGAGCTGTGACGTCATAAACACGCATCTGCTATTTCGTGAATGGAAAATAAATTAGAAATGCATTACTCCGACCAAATCAACGTTGATTTTTATAGGTATGTTAGTTTGTAATGCAAGTTTTTTGTTCAAGGTGTTCTACGTTGGAGTATATATAGAGAAAGGCTATTATATATGTATATATATATATATATATATATATATGTATATATATATAATATTATATATATGGGGCTATGCATATATATATTTTTTTTAGTTGCAAAGTTATTTTTTAAACTATATCAAATATATTTTATAAATTAACAAATATTCCTATATGCATCATTAAAAAACTTCTTTTTTTTTCAAAATGTATTTATACGTAACATTAATAATTTTACTTGTAATGCATATTTTAAATGATTATAATCCATTAGAATAGTAATGTAAAATGCCTGTGGGATTCATTTGATGTTAGATTAGAGGAATACGAATACTTCTAAACTATCATGAATTTGAATACTGTTAGAACGCGATGTTCACCATTATATTCGCGTGCGAGATTGCGATTAGATGGCAATGGTAACATATAATTTGATAAATCAGACAGGTGTCAATAAATGTAAATGAAAAGTGTAAGCTTTAAAGATGAGTATAAAGGTGTTTGGATCATAAAATTCGAGTAATTTTTTTTATATATTGTATATAATCTGGTTTTAAATGCAGCAACTAAATTAATTATTATAAAGGGAGGTGAAAAAAGAAAAAGTTAAAAAAAAAAAAAAAAAAAGGTTGGTAAAATTAAAAGTGGAAAGAGAGAATAAAGGATTGTCTATAAGGTTGTGCAGACACAATTAATTGGTATAAAATTTTACTCTTATATGACAATTTAATATTTATAATATTATGGAGTGTTGCGTCTATTGCTATATCAAGTCAATAAATTGCCATATAAGGCATGAATATAGTAGACAAATTATAGAAACTAATGCGATCAGCATTCAAAGAGAGCAACGTCTGAATTTTTGCATATTTTTTTCATTTTGTGAATATATAGGTAACTTTTTATATGTTTTTTTTTTTTTTTTTTTTGTATTATTATTATTTTTTTTTTATTGGTGGTTCAAAAGTGTGGCGAAAGACCACCAATTTCACATTCATTAAATGTTGCGGGACCATTAAGTGATTTGATTTTTGAGTAAAGACGACTACTATACAAGGTTTTGTATATAAAATAGGGCTGTCAAGGCCTCACAACGCCTTAATAAAGTTACTTATTATTATTATTATTATTATATAAAGACCGAAAATTTTTAGAGTCATGGTCCATATAGTATAGTATATATATATATATATATATATATATATATATATATATATATATATATATATATATATATATATATATATATATATATATATATATATATATATATATATATATAGATAAGAGCCTGTAACATAGAATCCCCTGCTCACAGATTCCCTGGATCATAGGATCTACAATACGCCCCTTTGCTTAAGGGGGGGAATTGTGGGCGGGCCAGGGTCTAGCGAATGAAACGCTGGCAACCATGTCGTGTGGATTATAAAATCAGGGGATTCTATAATCTGACTTTTTAATTATACATTTAATTTAATTTTTTTTTATTTAAATATATTTTTATAATTAAGTATATAGAATTCGACGTATATGCTTATAGACTTCCCTGCTCATAGGATCCCCTATTATATTTTAAAATATCATGAAATGAAATATTGCATCATCCTTATACGGTTTAAAAAAAATGCTTGAGATGCATTTGGATAAAATTGAACTGACAGTTCAAAAAAAAAAAAAAAAACATGATTGAATTTTTTACTTTTCATATAGATAATTACTTTGTTTTTTATACGCAGAGACAAAACACAAATTACGTAATTTATGCTGCATATTAAATAACCATTAAAATTTTAGAGCATAATGTTGCTATTTTGGATTACATTGACTGATAAAGGAACAACTGTTATGAGGCTGACTATAAGCGATTTCGTTCACATCCGCTTCTGTTTCTCCTTACACTGCACAGTGATTGCTTATATGTTTACTCAAAAAGCGGAAAAGGAAGTGACCGGAAGAGGAAACCACGTGACGGTAAAAGTGGGAGGTAGCTCAGGCCTAGCTTGCTGCTGGCACCAACTTTTATCCTACTTTTACCGTCACATGGTTTCCTCTTCCGGTCACTTCCTTTTCCGCATTTTGAGTAAACAAAAGCGGTCAGTAAGTCGAAATGTCGAAACGGAAACGGATGTGAGCAAAATCACTTATAGTCGCGGCTTCCAAACAGTTGTTCCTTTATTAGTTAATAAGTATTAATGCTGAACATCTCAATTATAATGACGCGAAATCACTTTAAATAACATAAAAAATAATAAAGAATTATAAATGTTGCACTGCATTGAGCTAGCATAATTGATACGTTTATTGTTTGTTTTTGTTTTTGAACAAATTAATTTTACACATGTTATATTTCTAATAAAGAGTTACAATTCCAATGATGAGCTCTTACGTTTTCCGTGCGTGTGTGCACAAAAATAATAATAAATAAAACTTTAACGTATAATCAGTACGGCAAGAAGAAATTACGTAATTTATACCAAATTTATGTCATAGCATAAATCTAATAGCATAAAGTAATAAGACAGTATATAAATACTGTAAAATAATTTAATGGGTTTCTGAAAATGTTATCATAGTGTATAGCTGTTACTATTAGTATTAACTTTTAAATGACATATCATAATGTTTCGGAGTTTTCTTTTTTAGATATAAATATACTATAGCCATATACAGTACAACCCTATATATAGCATATTATAGCATTGTAATATCTATGTAGTTAATATGCTGTTCAGCACAAATTGTAATGAACTGAACAATTATTGCTGAGCATTTTTGTCCGTGAATGAAAAAATTCTGTGAGAATATAAACTGAATAGAAAAATGAAAGTAATAAGACAATGACTATAGTATGGGTCGTTTGACTATAGTTTGAGTCGAAACGAATTTCAGATTGTAATTTTGTTTAACTATATGGCTATACTTATTATCTTATTATGCATACAGCTAACTATTTACCGCTGAAGAAATAACGTTTATACCAACAAGAAGTTACTGTTTAAACCTTTTTTCAACCTATAGTTATTGGTTTGTACTGAAGAGTTACATCTATGTAACTAAATAATTTTTTAAATTTATGTTTTCCGTGCTCTTTGGTAAAACTTAAGCATAACAGAGGTCTTCCGTATTGTTACCTCGTATAGTAGAGTTTTTTTGTCATGAGACTATCATGAGCTATCTGTTATATAGAGCTCATGATACTAGTCTCATGACAAAAAACCTCTATTTACAAAAAGATTAACTTCGATTTAATGTAAATTAGGACGCACAGAATATGCAGGTGCTCATGATACTTGTAACTCTTAATTATAGCATTCTAACATTACCATATATATATAATTAATTTTTTCAAAAAAAAAAAAAAAAAAAAAAAAAAAAAAAGTGATTGCTATATAGCAGAGTAGAAAGTAAATCATTGGAATTCATACCAACAAGAATACACAAAATTTGAAAAAATAAAGTTTCAAACTTTTGGCGCTCTAACGGTATAGATCAATTGACTTAATTATCATAATTCATAACATTATGTATATTTTAATAAATACATAAATTATGACAATTATAATAATTATGAAAAGGAAAATTAATAAAAAACTAAACATCTACAGAATCATCAAAAATTATATTTTCATAATTATTTAGTATTCTAATTAATGTTAGTACTTTCAATTGATCGATATATCTTTGAAAATCATATAAAAATTAAATAATAATTAAAATAGAACCTACTCGTTTAGTCTACAGATCATACGATCTACAATATCAAATTATATTAATGAAAAATAAAATAAAATAAAAATAAAAAAAATTATAATAAGTAAAACCAGATCATATAGCTACAGATCATACGATCTACAATTCCCTGTTGACCAATTACTTTTAGTACCCGCCCACTTACCTACCCTTACCATCCCCCTGTACCTTTGCCCCGCCTTTTTGGGGATCCTATGAGCAAGGGAGACTGTGAGCAGGGGATCGTAAAAGATGACCTCATAGATAATACACTTTTTAATGTTTTAAGCTGATATTAAAATAATAATAATGAAATATTAAAATTTTCAAACCGGTACGAATCATTCTTATACGAGTTTTGTAATATTATGTATATATATGTACATTATACGAACCATTGAAATTTTATTTACATAAATGAAAAGATTTATTATACGTACTAACAATATAAATAAAATAAAAAATAATAAAAATAAACAATTTGTACGATTGTCATTTTAACATGTTTGTTTTGTTTAGAGTTTTTTCATATTTTAATTAAAATGTTAATTAAATATTATAATAATATGCCCTTTTTTTTTCTCTCTTTTGTTATAATTTTCATCTAAAATGTAAGATTAACATAAAAAAAAAACTTGACATTATACATAAATTAAAGTTTTTTATATAAGTGCAAAAACCTTTTTGCCAAAAAAAAAAATGTATATGCATAATAATATATATTATTATAATATGACTGTATTATTTTATAATGTGTAACAAAAACATTAATTTGCATACAATTTTTTTTATACATAATTTTAGCAGCAAAAAACTGGATGATTTTTAATTGTTTTATAGTACAAAGTTTATTATTTTATATTCTGTCTATGTTTTATTTTTTGCATTATATTCTGCGTCAAAAAAAAAAAAAAAAAAAAAAAAAAAAAAAAAAAAAAAAAAACGAAGAACATAATATATTACGAGTACAGTGAACTTTAACTGTAACGTATTATTAGGTGCGTTTTATGTTATTAATACTGTTAATTATAAGAAGTATAATTAAAGCATTAAATATATTGACATGTTGCTCATTATTAATTTATTTTCTTATTTATATGTTTATTTAATTTTTTATTTTTTTATTTTTTTTTTAGTTTATAAATTTATTTATATTTACCCATTATTTATTTATTTAAAGTGTTATATTTTAAACAAAAGTATAATTTAGTAATTTTTTTTAAAAGCTTTCAACGAATTAAGAAGCAAGCTGCAGTTTATCACCTGATTTTTCTGATTTTATTACTTATTTTTTTCCACTTTTATTTTCATAACAAAAAAAAAAATCTGTATATTTTTTATTATATATTTTTTCTTTTTAATTTTTCTTTCCTTTTTAATTTTTTTGCTTGTTTCTTAAACCGGCTATAACAATAATCTTAATAATTTATAATATATAGATTTTAATCCACAATTTTATGACTTAGCCTAAACACCTTACGTTACTCATCTGTACATTTTTTGTTCCACTTGCTGTTTTTAATTTGTGATTAAATTGAAGCACCTTTGTTTTAACATGCAAAAGTTTTCTTCTTTATAAACTTTTTTTTTTTTTTTTTCTTTTTTAACAGTGAAAAAAATTAAAAATTACAATATTTAGTGATACTTTTAATTTCTTTCAACTTTTTTCGTATGTTTTATTGCATTATATATACATTTTTTTTTAATAAAAAAGAAACGTGTCTTCTTTTTTATATATAATACCATAGTATAAGTATATATTTATACTATTATGATAATACTTATTATTTTTTTTTTCTTTCTTTTCAAAAATTATTTAAGCAAAAGCGTTGATATTTAGTTTTATAGTCTGATGAATTTTCAGTGCACATTACAAATTTAATAATATTCATACATATAAATTAAGTCTACTGTCTACTTTGTATAACAATTTTTTTTATATAATGTAATATATCAAAACATTATGTTATATAATAAATCTATAATGCAGCGATTAAAAAAATAGTAATAATTATACCGTATTTGGTACCCTTTTTTTTTTTCCAGTATAGCAAACATTTTGCCTCATCAATAAAAATATAATAATATTAAATCAAATCATTTGTGCCTTCTCAAGACAAGTCAGTTAATTATTATTTTTAATTTGTAACCCAATTGTGCTTAGTCATACCATTCTTTACTATAAGATAATATTGTATAACCAAATTAATGTTAACGCTTATGTATATAAAATATAGTATATGTGTGTTGTGTACGGTGTACGCAGTACTGTGTATACAATAAATTGTTGGGCGGAAAGCCTACCCAAAAAAACATGCAGGCGTTCTCACTCAAATATTGATGTTTACGTTTTTTTGTTTATTATTATTATAATTATTAATTTTTTTTTTGTTGCAATGGTTCCTTTTTATTTGACTAAAGTATAAAAAAAAATCGTAATAATTACGTAAAAAAAGTGTTTATATGAATTGTTATATCATTCATATATGCATAATTTTCAAAATACATATTATCAAAATACAACCTGCAATATTAAAACATAAATAGGAAAAAAAAAAAGAATAATAATAAAAATAATACTAATAATTTTATTTTCTAAATCATCGTCTGTGATTTTTTTTTTTTTTTTTTTTTTCAAAATTTACAGAAGCCTTTTTATAATATGCAACATAAAAATTCAAGAAACATCCCTATACGTAAAAAAGAATATATATATATATTTATATATATATATATATATATATATATAATATATTTTGCTTCATATATAACTGCATATACAAAGTATATAATTTAATTCTTATTATTTTTTAGACTAATATATTCAGCGTACGCCGGTCTTGAAAACTTTTAATATACAAGCTTCCGTTTTTGTTTTTTTTCTTCCTTCTTATTACCGGCAAAAAGACAAGCCAAGACATGAGTAAAGAATATATAAAATAAAGCCCCCCTTCATGCACTTGAAGTTCTGGGTCAAGAAACACCATGGTTTTGCTTCACGAAGCGTGCTACACCTAAAAATCAACGTAACCAAGCCAAGCCTAAACGCATGCACACTACACATAATATAATAACACTAGACTTTAGAATCACTCTAACTTGCCATTGTTAACTGATTTTTTGTATTATTTTACTTTTTCTATATTATAATAATGAAAGAATATAATAAGGGGGATGTATTTTTTCTTTGCATATTTTTTTAATAGTAATTTATATTTAATTTAATAATAAAAAAATGATATTATAACTTTGGAGCGTCCTTTTTTTTTTTTTTTTTTAATATTATTATTTCTTTTGCACTTTCATTTTCTTATAAGTGCTTTTTTTACTTTACTATTTTTTCCATCTACTATTAATTAGTTACCATCTAAATTAACTTTTTAATTTTTAATATTCAACTTTTTGTATGGTGTATATAAGATGAAATATTATTATTTTGAAGCTAATTTGAAAGTATTTACTTTTGTGTTGAAAAAAAAATTAAAAAAAAAAAATTCATAAAAAAAGGTGAAAAAATAGTAACTTTACACCTGCAGCAAAGTTGTGGGTAATTTTTTTTTCTACATCAAAATTTAAAAATTATATTAAATAAATATAGTTTTTTTTTCTACAGAAATATTGCAATAACAATATACAATCTATCATAAGAATACATATACTGTAATAATATAATGTTCATGAATTACATACGAGTGTAATACATTTGATTAATGCAATTTCTATCATAAATCATTTTATTTCCAAGGCATAGACTACATGAAACAACATTGTACTTTTTAATGTTAATTATTTATATAAAACTCCAAAACTGGTGACAATTTTTACCATAATGTAAACGTGGCCCCATAGTGCCCATACAGCGTATAAAAGTACTTTATAAAGTATATGTAATTTGAATCACAATTCCGTTTTTCGACGTCAGAAGCAGTGAAAAATAAATTAGTCTAAAAATGTTGTGCGGGTTGCATAAATCATAAATAAAATTATAAAGAGATTTAATGATTCATTTTTTGTAATAAAAACTTATAAAAGGAGAGAATCTCCAATATATTTTTGTATTTTCTATTGATGCAATATATATAACACTGCTGCAGCTACAGGTTATTTCCATAGCTTAATTTTGGTTACATGCACAATCGTTCATAATAAATTTCTTTCAATGTGAAATTTACAATTTAAACCATATTATAGATTTTTTTTAAGCCATGTGAAAGTCAATAATTGTATAACAACTTATATACGTTATATTTTCATTACAATTTCTGTGGTCACATTATAAAAAGTAAATCTTCTCTCTCTCTCTCTCTCTCTCTCTCTCTCTCTCTCTCTCTCTCTCTCTCTCTCTCTCTCTCTCTCTCTCTCTCTCTCTCTCTTCTCTTCTCTTCTCTTCTCTGTTTTTTTTTTTTTTACTATTTTCATTTATTTTAAAAGGGATGGACAACAAAAATAATAATTTGGTAAATTATATAACAAAACAAAACAATGTCAAAACATTAGTAATTTATACCCCTTTACTTATCTATGAGAAATATTACTTCTTTTTTTTTTAAATACTCTATTATTAAAAAAATAAAATACGCAACAATCTAATCTTTATATTTTTGCTACTTGTCATACAATTTTACAATGAGCGAAATGAGAGATAACTTTTTTTTTTTTTTTTTTTTTTTTTATCATTTTTGTTGTTTTCTTGATTATTGTCATACAAAAATTTTAACTATCATTTTATTTTCATAATATATAAGATTTTTGTAAACAGATAATAATTAGCATTCATTGTTTTTGACCTTGTATGTTTATATAAATTATAGTAAGTTTTTTATTTTTTAATATCATTTAAAATTTATATATTATTACATAATAATCTAAACATTTTTATAATATTTTGATAACAATCCAAGGTTTTTTTGTTTAAAAAATTTGGCACTGGTGACATGTATTATAAAAAAAAATAACAATAAATAAATAAATATATACATATATATATAAAAGTTGCCTATTTAACAATGTATTCAAGTCAATGGAAAAATTTCTCTCAGATGGAGGAAGTAATTATTAAAAAAATGACAATTTTAGTAATTAAAATATTCTTAGGGCTATTGTTTTAAAAAAAGTATAATATAGGTTAAAGTTGATAAGAAAAAAAAGATGACACAAATTAAAAAATATATTGTAGTTTAAAAACAAATATATTGTATAATTACATAAAAATTAATTATATTTTAATATCTTAATATTATAATAATTATTATTGTAAATAGTTTTTCTATTTTATTATTTTATTTAAATAATTTTTTTATAAATTAAATAGTTTTCTTCATAAATTGAACGTAAATTTTCTGCAATGAATAGGAACCATAGGAACTTTCTTCATACAAAATTATTGGTCATATTGTATTGCATAGTATTTATAAAAAAGCAAAATTAGTTATTTTTATGTTTCCTATGCCGCTCATGTTATTGAGTGATCTAACTCTTCTCTCTCTCTCTCTCTCTCTCTCTCTCTCTCTCTCTCTCTCTCTCTCTCTCTCTCTCTCTCTCTCTCTCTCTCTCTCTCTCTCTCTCTCTCTCTCTCATTAATATTGTATGACATCTATGTGAATCCTTATACACCTAATTCACTAGAAATATTACTAGGTACTAGTATATTAGTCTCTCTCTCTCTCTCTCTCTCTCTCTCTCTCTCTCTCTCTCTCTCTCTCTCTCTCTCTCTCTCTCTCTCTCTCTCTCTCTCTCTCTATCAAATCCCAAATAATTAAAATTCAAAGCTAGAAACCATGATATATTATAAAACCATGAAACTAAAATTTATATATTATATGTATATAGTCGCGTGGCAAGGAAATGGTAATATAATTTAAGAAAAGATACATATATACAACATACATATCTCGTTCTATCTTTTATATAACATTAGGTTAGCTCCCTTACGTTTTTCCTTGCTTGAGTTGATTTCTTTGTCAGGAAGTTACAGTTCACGAGAGCGGAAACGACAGGAGAACAAACTTCACCTTTTTCTTAGCAGAGCAGCAGTAGAATTATAATCTATATACACTGTGAAAATAAACAGGTATAGAGAGAATATTACAAGAATAGTTAAAAACTGGTATAATTCAGTGCATTAAAAAAGTTTATGTCTTATAGATTATACTTAAAAATTATATTATTCGTTATATAATAGAAATTTTAATTTTAATGAAATTTTTGTATTATTTATATTCTTATCATTTTACGAATGCTTATAAATGCATAATTACACGTAAAGAAAATACTTAATAATGTTAGGTTCAATTATATACTAAACAGCAAGGGCGGATCTAGGAATTTGGTTTGGGGGGGCGACACCAGGGAAATTTTTCCAGTTTGGGGACGGGGGCAGGGGGCAGCCCGCCGCAGGCGAAAATTTTTTTAGGGACACGCCCCTTTTTGGGAAAAACGCAAAAATAGTATACTTGAGAAAATAACTTTAAAATTATTTTAGTTTAATTTTTTAAT
Source organism: Ecdyonurus torrentis (assembly GCA_949318235.1). Taxonomy (NCBI): domain Eukaryota; kingdom Metazoa; phylum Arthropoda; class Insecta; order Ephemeroptera; family Heptageniidae; genus Ecdyonurus; species Ecdyonurus torrentis. Next base: position 9,474,391 of record OX439135.1, read on the forward strand.
TTTGTTATCGCGTTTTTTTCCCACCCTTGTTTAATGACATTGGAAAATATGTGCAAATTGTTAACTAAAACCTTCAAAAAAAAATAATAATAATAAAATAAAGCTATGCTCTTTTTTTTTTTTCTTTTTTTTTTGTATTTCATATTTTTGAAATTCCAAATCTATGTTTTAAATTTTATCTCATTACAGAGTAATCACAAGAATTTTTGCTTAATAAACGATTAGCAAGTCGTTATATTTTAAATGCCAAAAATAATGCACCTCAATTTAATTTAAAAATTGAGCTCGTATAAGAAAAAAAATTATCCATATAGGGGTCTAATTTTTATCATGCAAATGAAATTTTCGCATAAAATTGTCAATTTAGACTGAATTTGTCACCTACAGAATTTTAAGAACCTTATAAAATAATAAGACTTTTGAAAAAAAATTGGTTCAAAACAATACACATAAAATTATAAAAGCAAGATCATGATACATTAGATTTAATGGAGCTCATCGCTGTTTAGCGCGCGGGGATAGCTAAGAGTCCCCTAGTTTAATATTACGCTGATGAAGAAAAACACGTCTTTTGCGATTTTTGAGAAACTACTCCACCGATTCCGGAGAAATTAGACATACTTTTGCACGTGCTTTTATAGATATCTAAATGTCAAAGATTTTTTTTAGCCCAATAGCCTTTAATCTGTGATTAATAAGATTTTAAAAAATAATAAAAAATAAAAACGCAGAACTCCTTGAAAAGTTCAAATTTATTTGAAAGAGTTCGTTTCTTGCAAGTGGTCCATTATTTTTGTTATTTTGCTCATTTTTCCTCACAAAGTAGTTTATTAGCGAGGGATGCGCGGGGGGGGGGGGGGGGGGGGGGGGCGAAGAAAGTAAAATAAATATAAGGTACTATTATGTAGTGGTGTATTTTTATTGTTATCATTTTTATTAAGTTCAGGTTGCTGTACCCAAAAATGAAATTTAAAAAATTGTATCTCAAAAACTATCGTCACAAAGTTGAACAGAGCAACAAAGTGTTGGAAAATCTCCTTTGCTAATGCGAATTTACAGTGGTTTAAGAAAATACTAAATAAGATAACTTTTAATGAAAAATAACTTTCAGCTATTTTCCAGAACGCATTGCCGAGAAAAAAAAATCACAAATTGACCCATTTTAATTTTAATATATGCAATCTTCAATAATTTTTTTCTTTGAAAAAATGTCGTTAAATTTGTTTTAAATCTCAAATCCATTAAAAGAATAGATCTGCAGATTACGCTGCATGCTATTAATTGTTGTGAGAAGTTGATCAATTTATTTTGCACACGGTGAGCTTGAAATTTCGTATCTATAATATACACGCTAAAGGGGGCTTATTTGCGGAAGATTTAATTTGAGCTGAAACTTGGAGTTTAGAGAATTTAAGTTCTTTGGTTCATTTAAGCTAAAAAATGTCATAATTGAGTGTTTTGACAAAAATGCTACCCTAAAGTAAGACCTTAATAAATAAAAAAATGAATTATGTATTATAGGTAAATAAGAAAAGAGCGCTGTAGCTGCGATTTTTAATTTCATTTTTTGGAGATAATTTTTCTTTCCTTTCCTTTCCTTCCTTCCTTTTTATTTTATTTTTTTTTTTATTATTATTTTTTTTTTTTTGCTTTCTTTCTCTCGCTTTTTTTTTCTTTTTTCCTCTTTTTTTTCCGCCCACGTGGACCGTTTGGGGGGGGCGATCGCCCCCCTCGCCCCCCCCCTGGATCCGCCCTTGCTAAACAGCAATTTTATTGTTTTCTATGATAACATTTTATATCAGCACTGACTAAAACAATTAAAAAAGTAAAATAAATAAATAAAAAAAAAAAAAAAAAAAAAACATGAGATATTAAATTGCAACGCTAAAGTATTTTAAAATATAGTAAAAAATTTCAATGTCTTGCAAGTAAAAAAAAAAAATTATTTGTGTTGTTAAGTAAAATCATTTATTACAAGCTTTCATGCTCCAAATAAATAAACTACACATTTCTTTTTTAAGTGTAGTATATATATATGAGAAAATAGAAGCAGTAAAAGAGGATATCCACCGTTTTAATTCAATTTTATTTAACAATACTGTACACGTTTTTATATAATGGTCATAAATTTATTATTTTTATTAACCGAATATAATTTTAAAATTATGAGGTTTGGGTGTGTGTTAAAGTGGTAGTTTAATATCTTATTTATTTTGATATTAAAAGTTGCTAGCTCTATGATTTCTTTTTTAATGCTGTTTTCATTTAGTTTCATATTTCAAGTGAATAATTTTAAATTTTAATTCTCCAAAATCAATTTAAGAAGATAATTTCAAGATTTTAATTCTTCACTAATATGCAAATGTGTGGTTTAGATTTAATATAAAAAAAAAGTTTTATAAATATATAAAATAATTATAAAATATATAACCAATAATATCGTATAAAAAATGATTAGGTGTAAAAAATTAATATAAATTTATAAGTTTTATTGTTTTTTTATTATTGTTTTGCATATATTTTTATTTTGAATAAAATTATCTAGTGTGATACCCATGTAAAATTATGTAATATATGTTTGTTTTTTTAACTTTTCTATTTTAAAAATGCAACTTTTTACTATTATCATTTTTTTTTCTTGCATATTGTGCTCTACACCCATCCCAGTCCCAGTCAAGACATTGTCTTATCGATAGGTAAGGACTTTCCAATTAAAAGAAAAGCACACGTAATGCTGTTAATAACCAGGTTGAATTAGTATCTCAAGTTTGAGAGAAAAAAGTTAACCGATTTTTTAATGAAAATAGCCAAAAATGAAGTTTGTTCTATTTTGATCGATGTTTGTTCATTGATCCAATATGGCGTCAAAGCGCATTCATTATGAAGTCATGTGGATACACCCTATACCATGACATTTTTATGAAGGGAAGTGCCGACAAAGTTTTAAAAAGAAAAGATATAACATTTTTTAAAGGTATAGGATGTATGCTTCTATGACGTCATATTTAATGCACTTGGACGCATACTGGAGTAACGAATAACATTTCTCAGCATAAGACAATCTTTTCTTTCTTTCTTTCTTTTTCTTTTTCTTTTTCTTTTCTTTTTTTTTTTTTTTTTTTTTTTTGCTAAATTTTCTTTTAAAAATCGGTTAAATTTTTTTATATAATTATTTTTCTTACATACTTCAGATATTGAATAATAAAGGAACAACTGTTTTGAGGCTGACTTTAAGCTATTTCAGTCACATCCGCTTCAGTTTCCACTTACTGCGCATGTGCAGTACGTCGAAACGGAAGTCGATGTGAGTGAAATCACTTATAGTCGGTTTCAAAACAGTTGTTCCTTTTTTAGTCAATACTAATTCAACCTATTAAAACCCATCTCCAGGCCTAGAAAAATTGCTTTTTAATTTATTAAACACAAAATGGAATTTGTAAAAATATATTTATTTTCACTCAAAATTCAATTGCAACGTCAAAAAGACAAATGAGAAATGTCAGCTTACGCAAGCTGTACAACAATTTCTTATGTATGGTGGCCACTGTGACGTCACTCTCAGAGTGGCCGCGAATTGCCTACTTTACAGACTTTTCGTGCTCTCTTGTATGTTTTTGGGTCCTGGAGAAAATTAACACCAGTTCCAAAGGTCCTATTTTGTGTTCAATGATATAAAAAAGGCATGTTCCTAAGTATACAGAGCAGAGTTCGACCGGGTTTTTAAAGCTGGATTTTTGCTTGCCGGGTGTTTTTTTTTTATAAAAAACCGGTCAATAAGATTTTTAAAAAACCAATTAAAAAAAAAAAAAAAAAGCCAAAATACTGTATTAAGGTTGGGCCGACGGCCGACCATTTGATCCCATTTGAATTTTCAATAATTTTTCATGAAAAAAGTTGTAGCAATATTGTCTTGAACTTCTAACTATTATCTAGATTGGATTTAACAGAAGTTATAAAAAAATCCCCAGGTCTCAATTTTCATTGGTACCCCAAAAAAACTATATTTAAAATTTTTTTAGGCCATCTATTGACAAGTTTAGGAACTAGGTTTAACAAATTTTCCGATATAGTTTTTTCCATGTTGGGCTTAATGTAGACTCACAAATCAAAAATAATTTAATAGATTTTATATTGTTCTATAGATAATAGTTATGATTTGAGTCATTTAGGTTAGGTATTTTGCCCTTAATAAAGGAAAATAGTTTCACCAAAAGATGGCACCACTGTCGCCAACACCCCCAATGGTCTGCCCAAACCTTAGTCGAAATTCTTAATTTACTTGTATTACTAATTACTATGAATAAATAAACCTCTATAAATTTGATATTTGATGTTGTTGTTGTTGTTGTTTTTTTTTTTTTTTTTTTTTTTTTTTCAAATGACTAAAAATATGCGAGTGTTTTATTTTATTATTTTTATGTTACTATTGTGAAAATTAGGAAAAAAATTTAAAAACCGGGTTTAAAAAAAAACGGTCTAAAAAACCCGGTTTTACCTGCCGGCCGGTTTTATTAAAAAAACGGGTTTAATCCGAACCCTGATACAGAGGGGCCTTAACAGCATCAATGCTCTAAAAAAAAATTATGCTGGCAGAAGTATTTTTAAACTGGAAAAGTCAGTCATTTTACTATATGCAACCCATGTTATTAAGTGATCCAACATGGCATCAACTTTAACATGAATGCATTGTCCGCCTTTATGGTAATAAACAACTGATATCTATAGTTATTGTGTATCTTTTCTTAAAGGAATAGACCAGAGAAAAACATAAGCATTTATATCACAAAACACTTGATGGGATTTACAAAAATAACGTTAGTTTGTCTCAAAACCCAATTGTAGTGCCGTAGCAGAGATTAGAACAATCGATTTATGCAACCCGCACAACATTTTCATACTAATTTTTGCATATTTCTGACGTCATAAACATGAATTTTCACGCAAATTGCATACTTTACAGTATTTTCATGTTCTCTCGTGGGGTTACATTAACATTTTGGTAAAAATTGTCATCAGTTTTGAAGATCCCATTTCGTGTTTATTCATTAAAAAGCATATGTTGTTTTATGCGGTCTATGGCTTTAAAATAAATATTATTAAACTTTTTAAAATTGGTGCAATTTAAAAAATATAAAAAAAAAGGTGTGAAAAAATAGTGGTATAATATTATATCTTCTAACATTTCTTACAATATAATAATGATATATTATCATTATACTTATACTTTATACAGGATAAAAGCTAAAGAACAATTTTCCACGGTGTAAATTTTCAAGTGGTTTCTTTTTAACAAGACTCGTTCTAAGTTATACAAAAGAAGAAAAAAAATGTCCACTTGAGAAAGATTTTGAGCAAACAATTTTTCTGTAAAGAAGTTGAGGGAGTAAAAGAAGTGCATACATAGCAGCTGCCACGCGACTTAAAAAATCTTATAGATTTTTAAAATATCATAAGGTTTATATTTATATGCTAACATATAAAATTTTAAGCTTTATATTTATACATTTTAATGTTTAATTTTATATCTCAAAGGTATAATATATGGATAATGTATAAACTATGTAATATAAAGGTTAATATTTTTAAGTAAAAGATACAAAATTGATACTTAATGTGTTATACTGTAATGGTAATGCTTTTTTATCTTGAAGAAGTGCAGAATTTTTTGTTCTTTCTATTTTTGTCTTTTCGTCTTTTTTTTTTTTTTTTTTTTTTTTTTTTTTTTTTTTTTCTTGAGTTAAAAAAGTTGCTGAGAATACTGACCTAGGCGATGGAAATTATTTTAGTCTTGGTTTAAGAATGCCGTGTTTACAAAAATCAATAAGTATAAGCATAGTATAGTAGAAATGATTATTTATGGTATATATGAATGGAATGCAGCATATTTTTTTATAGTTTTTTATTTGCTTTAGTTTATTAATTATTTTAGAATAACTATTTTTAAAAAATCAGCACTTATACAATTTTTAGCCTTTATAGCATTACATGCCTTCAAAATTAATAAATATTTCCATTTTGCTAAAAACAATGTTTAAAAAACGAGCAAATTTTGCTGAAAACCAATATTTACTATGTATAAAATATACAAAATAAGCAGAAAAAAAAAGCAAAGTGTAATACCATAGTATAAATATATATTTATAATACTATGGTAATACTTTTTGAAATGTAGAATGGGGAAGACTGTATATACACAAATTTTTATGGATTAATTTTTTTTTATATATTCTAAAAGACGACATAGTCCTGAATCGATTGACATATTATGAACTTCTAAATTTTGAGTTTATTATGTCATGTATTTTGAATTCATTTTTTTAAATCGAAAAATTACATCATGGTTGCGGCTAATGCATGTGCATGATTATAGGACATGTCCACGCGTAACGTCATTTTATGCGATTTTTAAAAATTTATTAAAAAAATACTTTATGGACTCAAATAATAGACATTTTAAGGGAGTACGGGACCGACGTCGGCCATTAGACTCAAACTTTTCTCGTCTAAAAATTCTGAAATTTCGCACAATGATATACTATTATTATAGCTTAAGACAATTTCAAATATATACAAATTTTGGGGGGTCACCGTGCAAATTAATTTTATATAATTTTTTGAAATTTTAAGCACATAATGCCCAATGTTAATTACAATATTTTTTTTCTTTTTTTCGGGACGGTCAAACAATATGAAATTTTTTATCACGGTTAGGTGTAACCCTTATACACAATGACACATAATTTAAATCAAAAACACTTATTGTTAGTGTTTAAGATATAAGGTTGGTACCCTACTCCCTTAAAAAATACTTTATTAACTCAAAAAAATAGATATTTTAAGCAATTCAGGACAATATCCTCTTTTAGAATATTATACAATAAAATACACCCTATATTTTTTCTCATATTTACACAATTATAAATAAAACTGATAGTATAAAAATTTGTAATATCTCTTCAACTGAAAGTGAGAACAATAATGAAGTTTAAATTATAGAGGTTTAGACAGAAGGATAAAAATCACATTACACTTTATATATTATTATTATTATATATAGCATAAGAAGCTATATAGGAAATTAAAAGGTCTTTGAACTTAGGTTAATGTTAATTATTTTTGTAACTAACAATAGTGAAGAGAAGTTTAACAATGCTCAAAACTTGTACTTTATACTCCACTTAAAACGATTTACATAATTTTACATAAATTAGTTTTTATTTATTAATTTTAATTTTTTGCATATATTTATATAATTAGCATTTATATTTTGTTACTAAAATTTTAGTGTTTTCTTTAAAAAATTTATCAAATATTTAAAAAAAATTTTTTAAATATTTCAAAAAATTGAGTTTTATTATATTGTTTTAATTTAATTTTTTTTTAATATTTTGTTATTATTTTATACTTTTATTTGTTTATATATATATCAATGTTTTAATAATTTTGTTTATAAATAAATCTCTTCTCAACATAAATACAATCAGACTTACTTAGTCTGTTAATCATTTAAAGTCTTTACTCGTTACTTTACTGAAGTCTTTATTACGTGTATATTGATTGATCAAGGTAATTATGGATATGCCAATGAGTTAACTGTTACTAAAGTCTATCAATTATTTAATCAAAGTCTGTATTCTCTAATTTGTTGGTCAAAATTGCAGACAAAATATTCTAAAAATAGTTCTGATGTATAGATAATTTGATGTATATTTTATTTTTATTTTCTGAAAGCTTAAATTTTTAATCAACATTTACTTTTCTTCACAACATACAAAAATTTGTAATAAATTTCAATTCTTGGAATCTCGATTAAAATGCTCTAATACATTGTCAAATTATTGCACATTATATAATAATATTGCAGTAAACAGGAATTAAGATTGTGGAATATGGTGACTATGACATGCAAAATACGAAATTGTGTATTTTATGCTTATGTCATATTATTATAGCATTGTATTGTTATTTATTTATATAGGGTGTATGCGGATGATGTCATATTTATTGCGCTTGGAGGCCATACTGGAGTAGTGCATAACATTGCTCAGCATAGGATAAACTTCATTTAAGCCAAATTTCTTTGGGAAATCGGTTAATTTTTTGTTCTTTTGTTATTTTTCTCACATACTTGAGATACTAATTCAACATATTTACAACATCAATGCTCTCAAAAATATTGCATAGTGTTTTTAAACTGGCAAAATGATTTTTTTGTCCTATGCCTCCCATGTTATTGAGTTATCCAACATGGCGTCGACTTTAACATGAATGCATACACCCTATATATTTTTTTAATTTTTTAATATATAGTAGAAACTATGTTGCGTTTTTTGTTATTGTATTTTTAATTAATTAATATAACTGAATAAGGCTTTAGCACAATTATTACGCATGTAATTTTTTCGTACATAAGCATTAAGCTGTTAACTATTAAGATACCTCTGTTAATAAGTGCACTAACGAATGGGAAGTATATAGAAATTTTAGCTATTTAATTCTCCATAATACATGGCTTTTACATTATAGGCAATCAAGAAAAAAACATGTAATTAATTTTTTTTTCTCTCTTTCAATTTGAATATTACACAAACAAGAAATATTGAGCCACTGAATTATTTATTTTTCCGATTAAAATCCAATATAAAATAATATCAAATAACAATTCAGAAAACTCAAAAAGTATAGCTAGCTTATTTCAAAAGAAAATATTAAGAAAAAAAATATATCTATTAATAGACCAAATTTTTTTGAACAATCTGTTGAATTAGCTAAATCCAGGAAGGAAGTTGTACTCTAAGGTGTTTGTGATACGCGTGCCACTTTCCTCTCCTCCCTCTTTTCTATATATTATGATCTTATATATGATGCAGTGTGTTTTGTGTATATGCAGCTCTCTCGGGTTGCAGCTGCTTAAGGGAGGAAATGATCACACAAGGGGATGCAAAAGAAATCCCCAACCAAATACACACACAGATGTATTTACTATTGGAGAAAATATAATATATCAGACCCACTTGCTCTACAACTGTTGCTTTTCTTTTTTCTTCTTATTCTTCTTTATTTTCAAAATTATATATAGGTTCAAGCAGGATTTTTATACTTTCTAAATATTATATAGGTCAGATTATCCACAATTGCAATATATTTTTACTGTTACTTTTCAATAATATAGTCTTTTTTATATCATGTATATACACAGATTTTTCTTTTTTATTTATTCATAAATAAAATAATCATAATTTAAAAACAAATATTAATTTAATAAATAAATAGAATGTATTAATTATTTTTAGTTTTTTTAGATTAAATAATATTTATATTTTAATTTATTAAAAAAATTAATTATTAATAATAGAATTTTTTTTATAAATAAAGCTCGCAGCGTGTAGATTTAACAAAAATATAAATGTGTTTATAATAATGACTTTTAATTATATACAATTCTGCTAAATGGTCGAATTTTTGTGATTGAAGATTTTTGCGTGTATAGTGTATAATGTAATAGCTATAAGTGAGAATTTAAAATAACTGAAATAGAAGACATTAATCAAGCAATACTACAATAAGCCGAGGCGGTTGAATGAAATTGGCGTTTGACCATGCACATAATTGCACACAGCAGACTTGACACGTTATTTTAGATGTGTTTAGGTCATATGCACTTGTTTTTCTATATGATGTAAACATAGTCTGAGCATGTAATACTCATCACTCATCAGTAATTATTGACTTTTTTTTTTTTTTTTTTTTTTTTTTCAATTTGATTTGGAGAAAATCTAAATTCTTCTTTATAATTTGTCAATGTCATTTTTCCCTCCAGGCGTCAAAACTCGACTTACATCTATATGCACCAAAAAGTAAACAATTATTCAGTAGCATTTTATTACGAGTATTTTGCAAAAAATAAAAATAAAAAATATATATTATTAGCAAATTGCTTAATCAATAGAAAAAAATTGTTAGGCTCAATACGTAATCCTGTAATGCATTATCAGGAGGAATGGAAAAATAGAAGTCTCTATATGCTTTTCTTGCACCGCTTTTGATAATAAACACCTATGTTGCTCTATTGATGAGCTTCCTACCACAAAACACAAATTAATATCATTAAATTAAAATTAACCCCAAATAAATTATAAGATAAAAAACGATAATGGTTTTTTATTTAAAAATAAAAACTTCTATATAATGAAATTTATAACACCACAAATTATGATATAGAATCTCTAAGGTGCTATTATTTTCATAAAAATCATTGCACTATGCACGCCTAAAAATGCAATCTGTTGCATCGCTTTACGTTTAGGACGCCTGCTTATATGCATACCTAAATTAGGAAGTCTATTTTTTATAATAATATATTAGAATGTTTAATATATAAAATTTATAGTTGATAGTTCTTCATTCAATAAGCTTTAGTATAAATATTGGGGAGGGGCAGATGTTTATAAAAACAGGGGGGTTGATTTGAGGGGTAGGAATTAGAAATCCCTAAGCATCACAAAATTTTTAGTTACATAATAAGAGGGGGAACATGAGAGTATAGAACAGTGATTGTTAGCACTATATTCACACTTTTGAACAAAAAAACTTTTTTTGATGTATTTGTGTGTCTGTGTAACTCATATGGGATTTAACTTTTATATACGTTATCGATTGTATTTTGTCTGCGGATTTTGTCATTTGTTATTTTAATTTTGTAATACGTACGTACGTATGTACATTACGGGGCAGAATAAATATATATTTTCTTAGATTTTTGTTTTATTTTCAAATACAATTACATCCATTCACAAAAAATTTATTAAATATACATAAATAAATAGGAAAATTAAATTATTATTAATGAATATCAGTAAACTTCTGTTACAGAAAATAATTTTATATTAAATTTATAAAAATAAAATTTTAGTTAATTATATTATTATTCAATATTAGTTTATTTAAAAAATTAATTATCAACATTCTAAGTGTGATATAAAGCGCATAATAAATTGTGCATTAAATCTTGTCAAGCTCTTGGTTAACTCAATGACAATGAGGAAGACTAATGATTTTTGGGACAGTATTTGAGCACATTTTTAGAAAGAGCATAATTAGTAGATTCTATTGACATCAATATTTACCTTTATTACTTAAATTTCAGCGATTAATTAATGATTTAAAAGTGGCAGCCACGCCCCCAAGAAGCCTGTGCCGTTAGTCATTTGTTTGAATTTGCAGCGGAGTCTGATGTTCTTTTGCAAATTTGGATACGAGATTTTAAATTTTACGCGAATTTTTAAATTCTCGTATCCAAATTTGCAGAAGAACATCAGACTCCGCTGCAAATTCAAACAAATGACTAACGGCACAGGCTTCTTTGGGGCGTGGCTGCTACTTTTAAATCATTAATTAATCGCTGAAATTTAAGTAATAAAGGTAAATATTGATGTCAATAGAATCTACTAATTATGCTCTTTCTAAAAATGTGCTCAAATGCTGTCCCAAAAATCATTAGTCTTCCTCATTCCAATTCATCCCATCTTTGTAATGAAAAAAAGGTAAATTATACTAACTTTTATTGTGTAAACGATTCATATTTAGTGCAAGGAATTCCAGAAATAGAGACACACACACGAAATGCTATATATAACTGTAGTATATACACAATAAACTGTTCTAGGATTCCATATAGTGAATAAAAATTATCAAAAGCAAATTTTTTTATGTATAGAAATTATATATTGATCCTCTCATTCTTTATCACAATTTATGAACATGCATGTATTAATTAAGATTAATATTATAATCGCAAGGTCGTGCAAAAGGTTTTCGACCTGTATAGCATTTAATTAAAACGTATAAGAACTATAGTTTTTATTTAATAGCAATAAAACAACAATAGTTATTTTTAGAAGAAACAAAAAATGTGTAAATAACTTCACCATGAATTACAAACAAAACACTATAATATTATAAACTTGATATGTTGTAAAACAAAATCAATAAATTGTGCAATATATTTTAAAATTATTAATTTCAAATCAATTGCTTGTACATATTTAAAATGTTTTGTAAATAATGCTTATAATAACTTAGCTCCATCGATGTCATTAATCGCAGTGATGATAATGTTAAGATTATGAATTTACTTGAATGTAAATAATGCATCATAATATATAACAATAATAAAGTTAACAAAAACTATAAAAATAATTAGAAACACACCTATGCAGTAACGCACTTTAACTTGATGCAAAAATATAAATAATATATATACATTTTTTTTAATTTCACAGAATATAATAATTAAAATAATTATTTTAAAATTTATTATTTAACATTTCAAATATATCCAATTAAATGTTATATCATTTTTTTGTGTATAAAATATATTTTAAAATATATTTATTGGTTTGATTTACAAGATCTATATTCAAATTTATATAGCACAATTCATTTTTTTTTTTAAAGATACTGCTTTATGTATAAAATAATAATTAATTTTTTGTATAATTTTCTTTATGTATAAGAGCTACTGATAAAGAAAAATCTGCACACTGCTCACTAGTCAATTAAAAAAAAAACTTGTTAACTATTTTCCATTATTTAATAAATGATTTAAACATAAAAAATATTTAGTATACGACGTATACATCCATATTTACAAATTTGTTTTCAGCGAATTTTGCAATGTTTGTAACAACAAAATGTCAATAAATTATGATGCTATATATACAATAGAGTGGCTCATGTATTTTCTTTATGAGCAAATATTGCATCGTAATATCAGAAATGTATCAAGATTATAACAACTTTTTCTCCAATTGATGACCTTTTTTTTATTTTTATTTATTTTTTTATTTTTATTTTTTCTGCTTATGTATATGTATAATATTTTAAATCAGAATTTTCAGAATTTTGGAGTGGAAAATAAGAAACACTCTTCATGAAAACAATAATTTGAAATTGTAACATAGAATTATAACTTTCATAATTATTATTATTATTTTGTAATTGTTGCGAATTTATAGTTTTTAAAAAGGTTTTCTAAATGAGAAAACCGTTGTGGTCAACAAAATATGAGAGAGAGAGGGATAGAGAGAGAGAGAGAGAGAGAGAGAGAGAGAGAGAGATGGTTTCGTGTAATGCTGTCTAAATTTCCGTAACATTTTTTTGGAACTTATAGACCATAATGAATAACTTTATTATATAATAAAAAATTATGTCATATAATTTTACTTATTAACAATAAAAAAAAACGATTTTTTATATATTTTAAAAATTAATAAAAGAAAACATTGAAATGCTTTTACAATTATTATTTTATTATATTCAAAAACTAAATATTGTATAACCACACATACAATAAAAAAAGCAAGCATAACAATACACTTTCTTCCCCTTATATATAGATAATTTTTGCAGTTGTAAAAAAATAATAATAAATAAAAAAAATGCAATATACAATTGTTCTTTCACGTCGAATACATGTTTAACAAGACACATACATATGAAGGCACCTGGTCACCCATCCATGCACTTGAACGTTTGCAATCTGTTGCATTTTCCTTTTCTGTGTGTATGCGGGGGTGGTGAATAATACTTTCGCTGAATAAATTTTGTGCACATGTCGCGTGCCCTATATATAATAATAATAAAAAAAAAAGGGTTTCCTTTTTTTTTTTTCTTCCTCTTTTTCTTACATGTAAACAAAAATATTAAAATTTCCACACTATACAGCTGAAAAGTTGTGATCTATATACGATTTATTATTATTTTTAATCAAGGTGTCGCACGTGCTATTTTTCTTTAAATATTACGATTTTTAAATCTTTTTTTTTTTTTTTTTTTTTTTTTTTTTTTTTTTTTTTTGCAGCTGCTTAAATAATTGAAAAAGGGTTTTAAAAGTTACATTTTGTTATGTTATTTTTCATTTTCTGCTGATCTAATATTATTTTTCAGCATTCAATAAAAAGGTGTTATTTTTATAAAAATTGGGTCACAGATTTTTATAAAAGGGAATATAATATATTTTTTTGGGAAGTAAAGGGTTATTTTTCACTTTATTTTTGACATATTTTTTGTAATGCAATAACATGGTATAACATTTAGTGCAATATGTTATATAAAAATGTGCGGAGGGTTCTTGTTTTCTTCCGGTTATATATAGAAAAAAAAAGAGTTAAAAGGACATGAAAAAGTATAGGGTGCCCATATACAATGATATTATTTTTCTCATATATATAATATGATATAATATAGAAAAATATAGATCAGTAGGTCAGTAAGTAAGAAAATTGTGACAATAATACTTTTCATTTCTGTATGTGTACGAAATACACATATATATATTGAAAGGATGTTATAGGATGGAAATAAATTTTTAATTTTTTTTTTTTTTTTTTTTGTTGATAGGACGATGAATAATTAAAATATAACTATGTTATGAACTGCAGATTATCAAGTTTCTATGTGTATCATAGAAACTTATTGAGTTCGTAAAAAGTCAACGCCATAATATATATTATGTGATGACCGATGATCATCATTAATAATGAGTCGTATTGAAAAATTACACATTTTTCCAGTTTAAAAATACTTATTTATATCTTTAAGAGCATTGATGCTGTTTAACAGGTTGAATTAGGTTTTCAAGTATACGCGAGGAAAAAATATATGAAACTATTGTTTTTGAAGAAAATATCTATAATAACTATTTTTATCCTTTGCTGACAATGATATTGTATATTCATTCAATGCTCCTGTATTGCGCCGCAGGTATCAGCCTTATATAAGCGAATCATATTTCAAATAAAATTGCCAAATTGCAATCCAATTTTGGAAAGACATTTGTATAGAGAATGAAAATGATTGAGAATTTAAGAACTCTAAAGTAATTAAAGCTATATTATTATTTATATATTTATTATTTATTTTTTTATAAAATTATTTTATTAAAATAAAAATACTTTACAGTTTAAATTATGCAAATTTAATTATAAATTGTTCAATTGTTTTATTTTCTACGCACAAATTGACAGAAGAAAAATTAAGAACATCATGTTTTTATGCAAACAATATTGTAAGATATGATATATGATATCCAAAAAAGGGATTTAAATATTATGTAACTATAGAGTATTTGGGAAGGAGGCATTATAGCTAAACAAAAATATTTTCAAAATCATTTATCTTTTTTTTTTAATTATAGTATATCATGGAACATCTTCAAAAGAACAAAACTATAATATCATATTTTATTTATTTTATACGCATTCTTCAGTTTATAATGCCATATAATAATGATTGATTGCTATAAATAAAAAAAAGATGCAACAGTATTATAAAAGTAGGAAAAGTGTCCATGTCCATGCATTCATGCTCATAAAGCGCCGCCATGTTGGATAACTCAATAAATGGGCCGGTATAGGAAAGTGAGCTATTTTGCCACAGTATTAAAAAAAAACTAAGAAATATTTTTGAAAGAATCGATGCTGTTAATAGTTATCTTGCAAGTATATGTGAAAATTAATAAGAATAAAAATATTAACCGATTTCCCACAGAAAATACCCATCATGGCGTTCAAGCGCGCATTAAGACGTCATCCAGTTTCACCCTACACATTAGTATAGATGGCAAAAGTCTTTTAAAAATGCAATAAAAATAAATTACTTATTATTATTATTATTATTTTTTTAACTCAAAATGTTATATAAAATTTAAATAAGCTTAAGTGCTATTGTAAACTTTTATTAAAAATGTATTTTTTTTCCATCAGAAAAGCATTGAGTGTAAACAATTTGATCACTCCTAAAGTATATTATACAGTATAAAGTATATATATGGTCAAAAATCTAATGTACGAATAAGTCATGAATTACAACTTTTTTATTGTTTATAAAAATCTTTTATTCTCATACATTTATATACACCCTCTTTATATCAAATCTAATTAAGAGTGTTATAATATAATCTTGATAATTTTTAAATTAATGATTTAAAAAAAAAAAAAATCTTATATTTCTCTATATCACCTGGACGAGCATGATGTTCTTTCTATTGACTTGCCAATCTGTTGCTACTTCGAACACAAGGTGTACGGAATCATCCCTTACACACTTTCTCTATGATGTCGTATTTTATATAGGTACACCTACACATACAGTATACAAGCACATGTGTCCCAGGATACAATAGACAGATGCTAACGCAATGTGCAAGGTATCAAATATTAATTCACTTTATAAAAAAAAAAAATCTTTTATTTATTAGATTAATGTTTTTGAATTTTGTTATGGTGTTTTTTTTATGATTTTATTATTATTATTATTTTGGAGGCGAGGGAGAGGGCTTTTAAATTTAAGAGTGCGGGTGTTTAATGTATATATATTTAAAAAAAAATGTACGTCTTTTCTAGCAGTCTTTTTATTATTATTATTATTATTTTATTTTTTTTGCGGAGAAAGAGAAAATTTTACTTTGCACTCTAACAAGTAAATAAATTTTAAAAAATCTAAGAAATTAGGAGAAAATTTCAATACGGATTTTAATACTGATTTTTCAACGTTAAGTATTTTCATCGTAATGTTATTTTATCATAAATCTAAAACAATCTTCAGTACTACATTTATATTTATTAATTAATCTATAATAATTAACTGTACGATACTTTAAAGATTTAGATAAAGAAATCAAATCATTATAAATGACAAATATTATCATAGTATTATACTTATTATGGTATAAAGTTTCAAACATTATTTTCTTTTTTCCTTATTTGTTATTATTATACATTAATATTATTAAAAATGGATTTGATTATAATTGTAAATATCTTTAAATGCATCCTGAAAAATCTCATAAAATACAGCCCTTTATACAGGATAATATGCGCCAGAGGGAAAAATGAAATCATAAAATTATATTTATTAATAAATATAATTCCATTTTCATTATATGCATAATAAATTACAATTATTATTTTTTACAACCATTATAATAAAAATGCAGATGCAATATAAATGTTACACACCCTTTGATGACTAATCAACCCTTATAAAAAGAAAGGGGTTAAAAATGAGTATTAATTAAAAAATATTATCTTTTTTTATGTTATAATATACTGAATCATCCTCTGACAAAAACTTTATGCACAAATAAAAAAAAAAGGAAGAAAATAAAAATAATCAAAACATTTAATTTTTTTAGTATTGTATACAAATGTAAAAAAAATTAGAACGGAAGTGCATCA
This sequence comes from Ecdyonurus torrentis, assembly GCA_949318235.1. NCBI lineage: Eukaryota > Metazoa > Arthropoda > Insecta > Ephemeroptera > Heptageniidae > Ecdyonurus > Ecdyonurus torrentis. Next base: position 9,491,628 of record OX439135.1, read on the forward strand.
ACCCTTTTTTGTTCCCACCTTCTGTATCAGCTGTTTTGTATAGTATGCTATACTGTACAGCAGATGTATATACATCAAGGTGGTATACATGTAATACATACACACCCACGCCTAATAGGAGTATAATATATAGCATGTGTTGTAAACACCTTGTATAAGAGAGCAGAACAAAAACTGAGAAATATGTAAGAGTAACAGATTGGGAATATATGTACGACATATTGTTGATTTTAAAATCTTAATAAAAAAATTGTATATGAATTATTACTTCATGTAGTATTTTAATTTATGAAGTATTATTCTATATAATAGGGGATTTAAAAAAAGGTTTTAAGTATAATATAAATCAGATTTTTTTCTTCTAGGAATTATATTATATAGTTATAGTGGTGTGTTTGAAAAGTTGCTTAATTTTTTGAAGTCCATAGGATCATAGTTTGGCATTTTTATTGGTTTTTGTTAAAAGTTGGAACTAGAAAGCTTTTATTGTATAACTCTGAAATTTAAAAATTAACTTAACTATAAATACAATTTTTGTAATATGAATTTCAATATAGTGCTATACGAACTATTATGGTAAAAGATTCAGTACCAAAAAAAAAAAAAAAAAAAAAAAAAAAAAAAAAAATTAAAGTGGCACTATGGGGTAAATAACATGCCTTCTTCAAAGTCAGATATTGTTATGAAGTCCCCATGCATTTATTACGTCCCTTAACTCTTTCGTAGCCCCGTAAACTATAGCGATAATCCTGTAAAGTAGGACACCCTCGCCGTATATGTACTTCCTATTGTTGTGTGTTCACCCTGACGATATTTATCGTTTAATTAAAAAGGCACGTTTAAAATATTTTAAGCCCTTATAAAAAATAATAATAATAAAAATAGAATGCATATACATCTGATTTAAACACTGATCTATATAATATTTAAGATTTAAAAGATTGAACCCATAGTAAATGCAGTATACAGTCCCAAGACCCATGATTTTTTTAATTAATCAGTACTCTCTCATATAATTTCGAATGCCGATACAAAAATTAACATCCACAATTTTAAGCAGAAGTTAAAAAAATTCTTTCACTAATGAACGTTATTTTGTCATCTAAGAGCCATAACATATCACCTAATATACGCAATAATATGGAACACAGAATTGCGTATACCAAGGCATGTAAAACACTATACATGATTTTAAGTAACACATTCAGTGTAAAAATAATGTACATAGAGGTACCCATTATGTTCATTAATTTTAATAATTTTTTTATGTTTAATATATTTATATATAATTTTTTTAATATTAATAATTTTATTTATTAGTTTGTTTAAAATAGCAAAATAATTTAAATAACTATTTTAATGAATTTTAATAATATATTATAGTTTTTAAAACTTAATATTTATAGTTATTATTAATTTTCTTTTTTTTTTAATTCTGGAACATCATGTTAAGACATTGGGGTTATACCCCCCATCCCCTCGACTTCCCCCTTTCCACCGTGCCGTTGGATATTTTATCCACGGGCTCGTCTTTGAGATCTTATTTCCACCAACAACCTCAAAATGTGCAGCACTCTTTGAATCACTCGTCTTCTTTGACGTTCGATCCAAAGCTTTAGAGAGACATAGAAAAGAGTGGCCAGTGCAAGTACAATCCACCCCAGAATACCATGGGAGATGGTACCCAACACAAAGCCAGCTACAACCCCTTTACAGAGACAACTATGCATAATTAATGCCGAGTGTATAGATGCATAAAATTTAAATGACTTATAATAATACATATAAGAAAATTTAATAATTAAAAAAATTATAATTTTGTAGCAATTATATAAATTAATTCTACGATATGTAAAATTTTAAATATTAATATAATATGGTTTTAATTTAAAATAATATTTTATTTTTGAAAATTCCTAGAACTCGTTACCATCAGATGAGCGAGAAATTCAAAATTAGAGCACGAGTTCTCGAAATTGAAAAAATCGAAATTCAAAACACAAGTTGAAACACTGAAGTTATAATTAATGCTGTTCGTAAACCCTGTTCTCTGCTCCTAAAATCACGATCAACTATTCATCATCAACTATTCATCATCAACTATTCAACGATCAAATAACTATTGGTTATTCATAAATGAAATGTGCATTTTTTGGAGCATGAAAACAGAGTTTACGAGCTAAGAATTATTTTAACAAGTTTTAAATAAATAAAATAAATTAATATAATATTTATTACAAAATAGGCAAATGGTGCAATCAGGGCAAAACAAAGGCAATATCATTGAACCAACATTGTATAACATTAAAAACCGACACGTATATAAAATATTCTGTAAAAAAAATACATTTTCTTGGTCTACATTATATCTGTAAAAGAAAAAGAAAAAAATGCATTTCACAACTTTGGAGTTAACTCACCTTACCTTTGGCGAGTACCTTACTTTTATAGCAGTGCATTTTTTTTTTTTTTTTTATAACATTGTTATGATGACGATGACCATAGGTTATTTTTTCCCTCTACGCTTCTTCGTACACCTCACACATCTACATAACCCAGTAATACGGTCCATTGTAGCCCAGACTATACCCATTACATCGTTCATTATACCTAAATAATCCAACATCTGAACAAGTATGTCTAGTACAACAATCGAAGCTGGGAGATTTTCTTCAGCTAGCGTCATTTTAATTAACTGAATATGTTCTAAAAACAATTTATTTATTTTATAATTTAATAATCATATTATATAATTCCTAAAAAGATTTCTCATGTTAATAATTTGTATTTAAAATAATTTTATATATTTAAATTTTTAATATTTACTATAAAAATATAGAATAAAATCATTGTAACTCTTTAGTCATATTGGCAAGTTTAAAAATTGTTAATTCAATTTCTGAAACATTTAAATTTTTTAATAATTTATATATATATATATTAGAAGTTTTATATTTTTCAATACACCATAAAATCATTTTATTAATTTCTTAAAGTAACGATTAAAGTCAATATAAATCACCTGTTAATACTTAAAATGATATAGTTAAAAATTATAAGCCAATAAGATACACAAAAATATAATAATTAGAATATACGTGCATATGCGTATTATGCAATATATCCATTCTCAAAATAAAATAATGTAAAATGTAAAATGGTTTTCAAAAACTAATTAATGAAAATCTAGGCTCAGAAAATTTCAAAATTAAGAAAAAAAAATTTCTAATCTCATAATCAAAATGCAATAACAAAATTATACACTTTTATTTAGGTTATTACAATGGAATTATCAACTTACGTATACTAGATTTACGTGTAGATTTGCATCAATAGAAAATATAGCTTGTAAAAGATTAGAGCTTGTTAATTTAAAAATTGATAAAAAGCTAAGATTTGTTTATTAATTATGTACAGAATCATAGAATAGAATTAAAAAAAACGTGTTTTTCGGAAGTATCTCCAAAAGTTTACGTCGGAGCGCTTAGCACCAAGTTACACAAAAGATGCCCCTAGGTGCCCCTCGTACCCGGTTAAAATATGGGAGCAATCCCTCAACAACAAAAAAATCCAGAGCGTTTTTTAATTTCCTAGGTTATTATTATGGGGTTTTTGCAGTCTCCTTGCGTATATACTTTAAAAAGGTATAGAGACTATCAGATTATCAGATGAATAAAAGTTTATACATCTTTACTCTTTAGATGTCCTATAAAATCAATAGAAATAAATGTTAAAAAAAAAATGATAATAATTTAGGTTATAGAACATTCAGATGATATATAATTAGGAAAGAGAGAGAAAGAGAGAGAAATTATTGTATCCATAATGCTTCATGCAGTAAATTTGAGAATTTGTAATTATTCATTCATTCACTTTTTCTTATTTTTTTACCAATCAGGCAGTATAATATTCCTACGTTTTTTTTTATAATTTTATTCCCTTAACTGTGCCACATAACTTATTATAATATATTTATTTTTTTCTTGCAATTTTATTTAAATATCATATATAAACTTTATTTTTAACCTTCCTTCTTATTTATTTAAATAGGACACATTTATGACTTTTATATTATGATTTTTGATTTGATTTGATTTTTTTTTTTTTTTTTTTTTTTTTGAATTCTTATTTTATATTTAGTCATGTCATTTTAAACAAGATTCCAATTTCTGCACTTTCATAATAAGTGCCAAGATCATAAACATGATCCCACCAAGAAGAGTAGGGGAGTAGGGGACCGACCTTATATCTCAAAAACTAGCTCGTGCTTTGGGTCTAAATTTGGTGTCATTGTGTAGCTAAGGGTCACACCTAGCCGTGATAAAAATTTCAAGATGTGTCACCGTCCAAAAAAAAAAAGAAAAAAATTATTAAAATAACATTATGCCTTATGGGCTTAAAATTTCAAAAAATCATATAAAATTAATTTGCACGGTGACCACCCAAAAATTTTATATATTTGAAATTGTCTTAAGCAGAAGTATCATTGTGCAAAATTTCAGATTTTTTTGCCGATAAAAGTTTGAGTCTAATGGCCGACGTCGGTCCCCTACTTCCTTTAATACTTGTTATAGTATATTTAAATAAAATATTCAAATAAAAAAATAATAAATAATTAATAATATTATCTTAAAAATAAATTACCTATAATTAATTTCTAAAATAGTTTCATAAAAGTAAAGAAAATAAAAACACATTTTTAATAGTAACTTTTAAATATCAACAAAACAATTTGATTAAAATATAACTGTAGTAAGATGTATGCGAATGACGTCATATTTAATGCGCTAGGACGCGATACTGGAGTATTATGTCTAATAAATTTGATATTGTGGGAAAATATTTTGTTGCAAAAAGTAAAGTAAAAGTCGAGTTCTATGTTACACGGTGATGTATCCTGCAATGTAGGCAGCAAGTGTGACAGACACACACACAATTTATTTATTTTTTTAAAGATGTACATAAATGATATCCACCAAGCAAAATCAATGGATGGCGTTACTTGTCTTCCTTAAATACCTTATGGCGTTTCGTTTTTCCACCAGTTTCATCCATCCCATAGTAAAACCATACTGTGATCCATCCACCAACTTTTTTGAATTTATTTTTACATCATTGTTATCAGCGTAATCGTATCAACCCACTGGAAAGAAAAAACAGCTTATTATAATTATTATTAATTAGTCATGTTGGTTATCCGAGTGATTGTTTGCTAATCAAAGTGACAGATAGATAGAGTCGGGAAAAACATTTCTCCCCCTTTCCTCGCCACTTCCTGTCAAATCGCACGTGCAGTGAGAGCCGGCCGTCTCAGTTCTTGCAGAAATTTGTATCTTTGATTTTGTTTATTAGTTTTGTTCTATAGGGTGTATGCGGATGACGTCATATTTATTGCGCTTGGAGGCCATGCTGGAGTAGTGCATAACATTGCTCAGCATAGGACAAACTTCATTTAAGCATATTTTCTTTGGGAAATTGGTTAATTTTTTGTTATTTCTTATTTTTCACACATACTTGAGATGCTAATTCAACATATTTACAGCATCAATGTTCTCAAAATACTGCATAGTGTTTTTAAACTGGCAAAATGATTTTTTGTCCTATGCCACCCATGTTATTGAGCTATCCAACATTGCGTTGACTTTAACATGCTCTGCTCTGCTCTGCTCTGCTCTGCTCTGCTCTGCTCTGCTCTGCTCTGCTCTGCTCTGCTCTGCTCTGCTCTGCTCTGCTCTGCTCTGCTCTGCTCTGCTCTGCTCTGCTCTGCTCTGCTCTGCTCTGCTCTGCTCTGCTCTGCTCTGCTCTGCTCTGCTCTGCTCTGCTCTGCTCTGCTCTGCTCTGCTCTGCTCTGCTCTGCTCTGCTCTGCTCTGCTCTGCTCTGCTCTGCTCTGCTCTGCTCTGCTCTGCTCTGCTCTGCTCTGCTCTGCTCTGCTCTGCTCTCACGATGCACGCAATTGCTATATTATAAGTAAATACAATTCTGATTCAGTGATAATAACTGATACAGTATGTACACGTTACTTGAAAAGAAATTTGTAACCTCATATTTTTTTGGCATTGAGAGAGAGAGAGAGAGAGAGAGATAGAGAGAGAGAGAGAGAGAGAGAGAGATTTATTCTTTTTTATTTTTTTATTATTATATTATGTATTATTTAAAATTTTTTTTTTTTATAATTTTTTTCCTTGTTGAATAAAACACGGATTCTGTAAATAACCTAATAAAAAATATGCTTCATTTATGTCATAAGGGTCATAACATAACCAATAAATAATAACATTAAAAATGTATATAGATAATTTTATAATAGGTTATATTTTGTAAAGTTTGATTCATAAAACTATGATTCTCTCTCTCTCTCTCTATATATATATCTACCTATCTTGCGTATCTTTTGTATATGTAGTTCTAATTACAATTTATAACTGATACACTTTTTTGACAAGAAAATAAATTTAAAAAAAATAATAATAAAAAGAGCAAAATTTGTTATTTTTTTACATATCGGCCCATAAATGTTATATATAGTGGTGTCGACTTTTATATTAATATTATTAATGCATATTATAGCGTATATAATATAGTATAATATATAGATATATGGAAAACGTCTGATCCAGAAAGTTGCATATTAAGTTATGTTACATGCTTGAAAAAATTGTTTTTATTATGAGTTTGAGAGAGAGAGCATTTTTTACCATGAGATAGAAAATAAGAATTGGTAATGTAATCCGTACCCCTTAATTATGCATTATTGAAATTTAGTTTTTTTTTTTTTTTTTTTTTTTTTTTTTTAATATATTTAATTATTCATATTATAATTTAAAAAGCTATGACAACAAATAGGCAATAAAAGCGACGATGAAGCATAAAAATGGTGCATTTAAAGCTACCAGGAGTACAAAAAATATCGCCCAACGTATGTTACTAAGAGCAATCTGCACTTCAATGTCCATTGTTTTGTTTTTGATAAAATAACTATAAAAAGAATATTATTTACCTTTATAAACTTTTAACATAAATCATTAATTGCATTACTTATTATTTTGTAATTTAATTTTTAGGAATATTTTATATAGCTGAAAACTATTCCTTTTTTTCTTTCTATTGAATAATGAAAATTAATATTTTCAATATAACCAATAGATTTTAATAATTATTAATTTGATAATAACAACATAAAAAAAAACAGGAGCCGTATAAGAAGAAGATTTATTTATTTTGTTACAATCAGTGGCATAAATGCGTGATCACGTCTAACTTAAACATACATCCTTATCAGTAAAGTACATCAATATAATAAACATACAACTTAAACTTATGTAGTACAGCTAAAACATAGAAAAAAAACTATATCTAGGCATATAAACATTAAAATAATACAACATTGTATTATATTATATACACATATTATTTAGTCATCAAAACATTTTTAATGAAAGAAATTAAAATAAAGTAAATTTAGTATTAATTATAAGGTTAAGTGTTACAGAATAAAATAATAATATCATAATAGAATAAAAGAGAAAAAATAATAATAATAAAATAACACATTGAAATATTATGTAGTAATAAATTGATTACAATAATATTCTGTAATTCTAGAGTTGATGGAGAAAAAATCGCATACATTGTAATACTCTTTTTTAATTAGAATTTGTTTCAAGTAAGAAAAAAAGTATTAAGATTAACACATGCATTTGTAGAGAATTTTTTTAAAAGATTCGCAATTCCAGATTTTTGCATTGAGCTCTAGTTTTTTATGAATTTAAAGTTGTCAAAGCATCCGTTTATTCCATTATTATACTGTAAATAAGATGAACATAAAAAAGGGGAAAACTGTGCATTTTTTGAGCATTTACAACTTTTATGCAGTCAAATTCTATTATATAGTTGCTATTTTTTTAAATTATTATTTTCTCAGGCAACTCATGAAATACTGTATACATATATATGTATATATAAAATATAGGGTCTATGCATTCATGGAAAGGCAACGCCATGTTGAATCACTCAACAACATGGGCTGCATATAGGGAAAGGACTCATTTTACCAGTTTAAAAATACTTTTTGAGACCATTGATGTTGTTATAAGGTTGAATTATATATAATTCAAGTAATTATGAGAAAAATAAAAATACCAAAAAATTAACCAATGTCCCAAAAAAAAATATTGCAGAAAACGAAGTTTGTTCTATAATGCTGATCATTGATCAATGTTATTCATTACTCCGGTATGGCGTCCAAGCGCATTAAATATTCATGCGTATGCCATATAATTGAGCATGGAATAGCATTGCTTATAGCAAAGGTCAAACGTTTTTGCTACTTTCTTTGTAAAATAAATTTCTTTGTTTTTTTCATTTTTTTCGCATATACTATAGAAAACCCAATTCAACTTGTTAATAGCGTCAGACAAATTGCAAAATGTTCTATTTTCCCCTACCGGCCCATGTAATTTGTACTCACTTTGGCGTTGACTTCAACATATGAATGCAACCCCCTTTAATAGAGTATTATTATTTATATATAACGTAACAAGTGTAGTACATCATAAGCGTATAAGATCATGAACATATGATGTATACATCATATGAGTAAGTAGCGTCGTTATAGTAAAAGTATAATAATTATGTTCCTTTTTTTTTTTTTTTTTTTTTTTTTTAATTTTACTTTTAATTACGTTAGTTAAGATTCAAAAGAGGAACAGCTGCTCTTTCCATCTTAACTATAATCGAAAGACATTTATAAATCACAAAACATGATATTAATCCTGAAACAATTCCTCTTAGAGTCAAAGGTACATCCAAGAAGATTTGTAAAAAGATCATAATGATTCTTGTTATGTAATATACAAAATCAAATATAAAGAAATGCACTAGAAAGTCTTCAAATCTTTGGCAAAAATTCATATCTGTTTAATGAGAGATGAAAGTAAAATTAATTTAAATATTTTTATTTTTTTAAAGTAAAAGTAATTGTAATTTAAAATAACTACGTAAATTTAAAAATAAAACTATATATTTAAAAATATAAATTATATTGTGTTAACAATTTAAAAGCTTTTTAATGCTTTGCTAATGAAACTTGATACTCCTTTGTGGCTGTGCGTATAGTGAACGTAAATTAAAAGTTATACAAAAATAATATAATAAAGCATGGAAAAAAACAAACTTTTGTTTTGTTTTTTCTTGCTTTTTTACTCCATGATAATGTTAATTTTAACAATTTTTTCTGTTTCATCTAATGGGTACAACAAGCCCAAATTAAATAATGATAATATTATATAAATTATATTATAAACAAACAAATTATAGGTAGGTTGTAATTGTGTTTTAAAGGACATGTATAAAGTGTTCGGTCCACGGATTTGGTCTTCTTCTTTTTTTTTTTTTTTTTTAATTTAAAGAGATCCTGCTGTAAAAAAAAATAATAAATAAAGATAAATCATGCACATGATGGTATATACAGTTTATTTATTTATATCTCCACCATTATTATATGAAATCGCTGAGGCCTCACAAACTATATACTGAATATTCAATATATTATGTAAGTTTATAGTTTATTATTGTTTTTTATATTTATTATTGTTGACGCAAAAATTAATATAATATTATAGTATCCTGGCCTCAAATTTTTTTTTTTTTTTTTTTATATATATATATATATATATATATATATATACACATTATTGTTTCTTAACCCTTCTGTACTCTGTACCCTCACAAACTGGGGTAAAAAAAAAACACTGTAAAATGAGCAACTTTCAGAATTCATGACGTCATCAATTCCGGGACAGTAGAAATTGTGTAGCGTGAGTTGCCTATACTTTACAAGTTTTCTTCCTATAAGTTTAATGTGAGTGTTGCAGCGTTAATGGACTTAAGGGACACATAATATGATGTGTAATAGTCACATATATAATGATTTATCATTATGAAAATTATTATTATTATTTTAGTATCGCTTTAAGGTTAAAAATAGTTTGTTTTTTTCTATCACTGAAAATCACCCTTAACAAAATTTTTATAGTTAATGGGAGATTTTATACAATATCTTTTTTGAGAGTTCTGCGATAATTGGTCCATTCTAATTATAAGTTAAAGAAAGAAAAGTAAGTTTTTCAAATATATAGAAAACAGTATTTCAGACCTCTTTATCATTTATTGGAGCATTAATTTAATTGCCAGCATGATGTATATGATAATTATTTTTATAAACAAGAAAGTTGAATCTAAATATCATATTCTCACAATAATAATATAAAATTCTATCAATATAATTATAGACCTTATATACTCAACTATAACCCCCTACTATGCAAATCATTGATAATAACCTATTTAAAAAAATAATCATAATAAAAAAATAACGTTTATTTTTTATATCTATCTTATTTACTCTTTTGACGACTGATGCATTTAAAGATTCAACAAGCGTTTTAACCCTCTCTATTTATATTATAATCCAAGAATATCGTATTCCAATTTTATAGTAATAGGATTTATATTTCGATTAAGACTTTTTGTAAGAATATATTGAACTAGTTGCTTAAAAAGGCAGATGGTTAAGTCAGGGTTGAAAGAGCTATATAGCGTAGGTGGGAAAAGGGTTTTGCCGTCAATAAAAATTTTCATTCAACAATTTTTTGTTCATTAACCACAATAATAAAAAAGGGGGATAAAAAATGATTTTTTTAAAAATCATCTACTTGAAATCCTTTTTTTTTTTTTTTTTTTTCCTTCTTTTTTCTTTCCTTCATTATTTAACAATAACCAGCTGCGATTTACTGGTGTATGGTCTTTTTAATCTTGATTACATTAAAAATATATCTAATGTTTGTTTTTTTATTTAATATTTCTTTTTAATCCGTAATTAAATCTGCAATTATGATTATTGATTATTTTAAGAAGAAGGTACTCCGCAAATAAAAGCAATCAAGCATTAACTGCGTGATTTTCTTTAATATAATATATAATATAAAACTATAGCATGCAAATATTTGGAGCCTCGAATTTTTGAAAGGCCTATTTATGTGTGCTTGAATATAAAATGCATTTTTTTTTTTTTTTTTTTTTTTTTGCTGTCATTGTTGAGAAGCTGTCTTAAAATTTTATCAAAAAAAGCTGACATATATAATGACTAATGAGCTTTTAAATTATTACAAATTTGATAGCCATGAAATGATCAGAATCTAAAAATATTGTTTTATTCTTTTTCCCTTATTCTGAAAATTTGAGCTAAAGCTTATAAAGTTTGCACGCGTATAGAGTAGTCAATTTTAAATCAAGCTTTTTTTTTACCATGCATTATAATAAAGATTTAAAGATATAAAATATGATGGAAACATGGCAGACGAAAGAAATTAATAACTTTAGCAATCGCAAATCTTAACCATTATATAGACACTATAAATTATTATGATTCTATCTATAATTTTGATTCATTATAATAAAATAATATATCAGACTATTTTTGATATGACTTTTATTATAATCTCTGTTTCTGTTAATCATGTATAATCTTTCCATAAAATTATGTAATTTACTTACATATATAGAGTGTGTTAACAATAAAATTAATGATAAATGTTTTAATAATAAATATAATAATGCATTTTCATGGAAAGAATAAATATAACTTAATATATGCAGCGTTTATGATATTATTATTATTACTATTTATTGTTCTTAAACTCATACGTATACACAATATCCATACCAAAGTCACGCCTTATTGTTTTGGTTTAACTTAAAGGCATAGACAACATGAAATTATTAGTATATTGGCCAAGAAGAGGGGCGCCGCAGGCGCCCCCCCCCCCCCTTAAGGGGGTGGCGCTTCGGCGCCCTTTGATTGCCACGTGCGTGTCCTGAGTGACGAAAAAATGGGATGAAAATACACATTTCAAACTTAAGCGGGGCGCCAACGCCGCAGGCGTCGGCGCCCCGCGCGGAAATTTTTGCCACGCGAGCTCAAACTAAATGTCTGTCGTTTCGTGAAAAAAAAGCGCCGAAAAGGCGCGTACTTTCGGAGCCGCAAGGCGCCGAAAGTACAAAACCAAATGGTACAAAACGATTTTTTGAAATTTTTGACGCCACGCAAAGTTGTCTAAATTTTTCGGCACGGATTTCCCCCCCAGAAACCGCCGAAAATCCGCGCGGAAAACCGAAAATTCGCCGAAACCGCGCGTTTTTTCCCGATATATTCGGATTTAAAATTTTTTTTTTGAAATCATTCCCGGGGCGTCAAAATAGAGTTTTGGACTCAAAAAAGTTTCGGACAACTTATTTTCGGCGCGGCGCCATTTTCGGTCCAGGTATACCCTGAACTGGAGCCCATTCGACCCTTAATAACTTTAGAACGGATAACGGCAGATATAACAAACCGGGTATACGAAGACGTCTTTTGACGAGCTCTACCAGGATCCGTTCGAAAATCCGGCGAAAATCCGGTTTTCAGGCAGTTATTTTGAAAAAACCGATTCCTTATGGGATTTATTAACTAACGTTTTCCGGATTTGCGGAAAAACAGGTCCTGCGATTTTTGTGAAACTCTCAGGTTAAGGTTTTCTCACAACGGCGGATTTTTTTCCGGATTCGGTTTTTCAAAAAAAATCCGAAATTTTCGACACTTCATTACATTTTCGGCGCTGGCGCCGAAAATTTTGGCGCTACAAAAAAAATAAAAAAAGAAAAATGTGCCAAATTAAATTCCCTACAAAATGTATATATTGGATTTTTGATTACGGTTCATAGTTAGCGCTCAAACGTATTACCAACTTTTTGTACGGAGGCCAAAATTGAAAAAAAAAAACTTTTTCTCGGCTTATGGGATTTAACATGGAAAAAAATATTTTTTTCGAAGAAAAAAATGCTACACACCCTTTCGGGTCGATTTTTACCTGATCTAAACGAATCCGAAGCTAGATTGCCGAAAAAATCAAAATTCAAAAAGTTATTCGAATTCGAAATTTTTTTGAAATTCTCAAAAAACGGATTAAGTTTAAAAACTCAAAAAAAAATCCGAAAAATTTATTTTAGAGTTAAGAATTAGTTATAAAATTTTGTTTTGCGTCGAAAATGTGGTATGAAGTTTTTCGCTCCGACGCTTAGTTACGGAGATAAAACGATTTTACGGAGGCAATGAAAAGTGAAAAAATTATTTTTTCTCAAAAAAGTTGATATTTTTTAATAACTTTAAAGCCAGTAGAGATACGGCTTAATTTTAACATTTGCCTTATGGGGACCTCCGGTCCCTATAAGGTCTCCCAAGTGAACTTTTTCCGTAAAACCGAATGGCGCAAACGGCTCATTCCTACCACCCATAGGAAAAAAGTTACGGAGGGGGTGAAATTACGGAATTTGCGGAGCCGGGCTTACGGAGGCGGACTTTTCGGAATGTACAAGTAACACACATGGTCTGGTTGGAAATTTTATGCCGATTCGAATGGTGTCCGTAAAATTTCCGTAACTTCTATAGTTACGGAGAAATTTACATTTTAGCGTAGGAAAACGTGGTTTTTTCGTGTCTAACACACAATACATATAAAAACCAATGCTAACGTATGTTTGACACAGTTTTCGGGCTTTTTTAGGAATTATCGATGCTTACTCGCGCTTTTCGATTTACTCCGACATTCTTATATAGATATGGGACTATTTCATAGAAAGTGGCCCCATTTGGAATACGACCCAAAAAATGGTGCCCATTTACTTATATAGCTTGACATCGCGGCGAAGCCGCACTTTTTTAAAGAAATCTTTTTTACTAACTCACACCAACTTCTCAATTTGGCCCCGCAGGGCTGGGTGGTCAGTATATATATGGATACAGTGGTGTTACATGAACTCACCGTCCCCATAGCCTCGCAGAGGTGCGTACCCCACGTTTTGCCTACACTCCCCCTCTACTCTTCAATTTTTGCCCCGCAGGGCCGGGTGTTCAGTATATACAATATTTTAGTGGTGTTTCATGATAACACCGTCCCCAATGCCTCGCAGAGGTGCGTACCCCACGTTTTGCCTATACTCCCCCTCTACTCTTCAATTTTTGCCCCGCAGGGCCGGGTGATCAGTATATACAATATTTATGTGGTTTTCATGATAACACCGTCCCAAATGCCTCGCAGAGGTGCGTACCCCACGTTTTGCATACACTCCCCCTCTACTCTTCAATTTTTGCCCCGCAGGGCTGGGTGATCAGTACAAACAATATTTTAGTGGTGTTTCATGACAACACCGGTTGCTATGCCTCGCAGAGGTGCGTACCCCACGCTTTGCCCACCCTCCCCCACCATCCTGCAATTTTTGCGAAGCACCGTCGTGTTCCAGAGTAACCTTAAAGTGCGCGAAGCGCAAAAGGTCTTCTTGTGCTAAGCAATATTGAGTTCTGAAGTAACACCCAAGTGCGCGAAGCGCAGAATCATATTTCCATTATTTTAACTCGCCGAACGAATTAACTGCCAATAAAAGTGTTACCGCTCGCCGATCTCGCACTCGCACGATCTCGCGAAGCGAGCATGTATATATACAGGTGATCGCTGGCCGATGGGTATAAAACCGAGCGAAAGCGAGGTGTCATTTTTAACATCGTGCTAAGCATTTTTGGGATTTGTAGTAACACTAAAGTGCGCGAAGCGCAGAATAAAACTAACACTACTTTAGCTCGCCGAAAAAACTAACCGTCAATAAAAGTGTTACCGCTCGCCGATCTCGCACTCGCACGATCTCGCGAAGCGAGCATGTATATATACAGGTGATCGCTGGCCGATGGGTATAAAACCGAGCGAAGCGAGATTTCACTTTCAACATCGTGCTTAGCTTTGTTCAGATTTGTAGTAACACCCAAGTGCGCGAAGCGCAAAATAACACTAACACTACTTTAGCTCGCCGAAATAACTAACCGCCAATAAATGTGTTACCGCTCGCCGATCTCGCACTCGCACGATCTCGCGAAGCGAGCATGTATATATACAGGTGATCGCTGGCCGATGGGTATAAAACCGAGCAAAGCGAGGTTACATTTTTAATCTTTTTAACCTATATTTGAGCACTTCATGCTTCCGAGCGAAGCGAGGTATCTTAATTTATTTAAATAAAGCATTATTGTAACATGATTTATTATTGTTGGATGCCAACTAAACTTTTACTTTTTTCTTGCGTCGTGCCCCTTTTTTTTTTAAATATTAATCGTTCTATCAGAGTACGGAAATACTTTGCGGGGTGAAAAATAGTTTTTTGAGCTTAACTTATATCATTTCATGCCCTAATAAAGTTTACGTTCCTTATCGACTCTAACCTTTGCCAGTGACGCGTGTTGCCAATTTTTTTTATTTACACACTTAAAACCTTTGCTATTGAACCGTGCTCTTCTGATCTGCGGCCGGGCAAGTTCTCTCCCCGCCTACGGCGGATCCTCTCGCGATCCCCCGGGGCGGCTTTAGCCGCCCCCGGCGTCACTTCCCTACTAAACTTAAACCCTTCGACCTTCGTACGTGACTTTTTGAGGGCACTTTTATTTTTATTTTTTGAATGAAAAATGAACTTTTGACTCATGACTGACTTTTCTCACGATCTTATTTTTTTTTTTCTGTTTCATTTTTTCACCAAAACTATTTTACTTTCATGCCATGCACTGCCACTGCGGATGAAAAAAAAAGTGTGATGAAATAAAAACGTAAACGTTGTTTGAGACGGAAAAATGCACTGCCCTTCGCACCGCTTGGAAGCGGTGGCGTGCGCTCCTAGTTTATATCAGAAAACACTTGATGAGACTTACATAAATAACTATAATTGGTCTTAAAACCTGACTTAGTGCCGTAGCAGTGATCAGAAATTTTTGATTTATGCAACCCGCACAACATTTGTATACTAGTTTTGGCCTGTTTCTGGCGTCATAAATAGAAATATTCAAGCAAATTGCATACTTTACAATTTTTTTTACGCTCTCTTGTGGGGCAACATTTACATTCTGGTAAAAATTATCATCAGTTTTGTAGATCCCATTTTGTGTTAAAGAACATGTTTGTTTCATATTTTCTATGCCTTTAAAATGCATGTTTCTATACACTAAAATATTTTTTAAATAGTTTGTATTATTCCAAAATTGTTACTTTTAAATGATGCAAAATTAAAAGATTTAATATATAAAAAAATGATAAATGATAAACATAATCTCTATCTTTCATGTCATATAATAAAACAAACAAAAATTAAATCATTTTACTATTTTTTTTAAATAAATGTAAAGTCATGAACTGAGATTTTGTATACATATTATTTTTATGCTTGATCATATTTTAAATAATAATACAAATTTTATTTTATATTATATGAACGGCTGCAAAGCGGAGAAGAGATCATTTTTGCTTTATATTTTTATACCGTGGCAAACACTGCACACAAGGTGTTTTTTTGCAACAGGCATGATGAGGAGTGTGTGCGCATTTGGCAGATGCTCTGTATATTACTGCTGAGGGGGAGGATTATACTGTATGACCCCCCCCCCCCTCCACCACCACCTCATTGCCCCCCCCAGGTGTAAGTCTTAAATTTTGGGTGTGACTTGCTCATATAGTATAATATACGTGGCATTGCTTGTTGCATGCGATATATTAATTAGATGTTCTTTTATTTATATTTGTGGTTGTATAATAATATTATATTATTTAAAATTTTATTATAATTATTAACTTTATTTTTATATAAAAGCTTTTATATTTTATTATATACCTTATATATTTGATATTAATATTGTTTAAGTGAATAATTATAAACATATTATTTCTTAATACTATAATTCTATAACAATTTAATATTAAATACTATATATTATTGTAAAATTCACTTTCATTATGTGATGCCATATATAAACCACAATGCATACTGCAATGTAGAAATGCTATACGATGTGTAAAGTATTAGACGAAGAGAATTGATGTTTGGTAAAGTAGTAGTAAACGTATTTTACTCATTGAATGAGGAAAATACTACACCATAAATATTATTGCACTAAAATGAACGTTGTGTAATTAACTGACATTATCATCGCGGAAGATTTCAGTTAAAACTTTTAACTGAAATCTTCCGCGATGTAGTTAAAACACTCCCTAAAGTGAGATCGACTACTTTCATCATTTGCGATCGCTTTTTTTTTCTGATAATTTGGAACACTTTAAAGATGTTACATCAAATTATGCAGCATTAAAGCTACGACGAGACAATAAATATAACATCCATATATTACATCAATTTGCAATAGTATACATTGAAATTTGTTTAAGCAAACAAAAACAAGAGTAATTAAAAATATTAAAAATGGACCACTTTTAAAATTAACGAAATATTTAAAATAAATTTGAACATTCCTATAATGCATTTCTTGAAAAATCGTTTTCAATTACACGTTGCAACAATTCAAAACATTACATTGCAAACATAATTAATAAAAAATAGGTTATAACAGAATACTTATATTATACATCATATTAGCACTGCATATGGATGTAATTCACTTTTCGTCAATAATCAAATTTTGACCTTTTCTATACAACAATTAGCCAGTATGAGTATTATTATTAATTGAGTAAGCTTCCTCCTTATCTAAAACCATATTAAAAATTATCAATTTGCTTCGCTTATTTTACACGGATCCCTATCAAAAAAAAAAAAAAAAAAAAAAAAAAAAAAAACGTCATCAATAAAACTAAAGTGTGAGATTTGCATGATGTATTTTTTTAATAAATAATTTGTATAATTTTATTTTCATTTTTAAATGTCAAATTTTACCATTCCATACCATGGTATAAACAATAAAGTGAAATTTGAATGACCATGCAACAAAAAGATTTAATAAAAAAACTGTTATACAGTGTACACGAGATATTAATATTTCAAATAGAAATATTATATTATAATATCATAAATTTACAAAGTCTTACAAATTTCTATCTTTCTGTTGGTTGATATAGAAATATTTTAAATAAAACTAGCACTTTCATTTTTTTTTTTTTTTTTTTTTTTTGAAATTTTTATTTTTTTTTTTGCACAGCAGTGAAAGTATTTTTTATTCTATATTTTCACAAACATTGCGCATCCGTACTGGGTGATGTTGAAAGACAAGGTGTTCCGAAGTATAAAAAAAGAAGCAACAGCTATATATAAGGGCAGATGTCCTTTTACATTGTAAACATTAACAATCGAGAGCAACACATAAATAAAGCATCATTTTGCTATATACGTATGGAGAATCTCCCTTTCACTGGAACTATGTGGACTTCATTATTTGATTGTATTGATATCAACACGAGATTTACCGCAGATATTCAACAGGCAAGATGTATTTTTGTGCCGTGGCAGAATAGTTTCAAATTGAACTGGAAAAAAAAAAAAAAAAAAAAAAAAAAAAAAAGCTTAAGAAGATAGATAGATTGAAAAAAAAAATGTATTGGTTGAACTTTTAAACTAAATAATAAAGTGTTATTATATTTATATGCCACATGAAGTATACGCATATGAAAGATTTAAAATGCAATATCAGCAAATATAATATTATACAATTAAAAAATAATAATAGATAATATTATATTATTGTTAAAAAAATAATACCATGTTTCGATTAAAAGCAAACTAAAAATTGGAAACTATGCAGTAATTTTCATTGCACACCAAATTTGTTTTCTGTTTCAAAGTAAGTTGAGGTCTGAGATATATGAATATAGTATATAAGAAAATGTTATATATTTTGACTTGCAAATTGTTACATATAACTTTCATGCATGCAGATTAAATAATTCGATTGCAATAATGCATTCTTTTAACAAAATAAATAATCATGACGTCATTCTGAGTGCTTTTCGATGCTCATCTTGCGTAATGAATAACATTGCTCAGTATAGGGCAAACATAGTTTTTGGCTATTTTCTTTGGAAATTAGCTATTTTATTTTTTTTTCCTTGCATATACTTGAAGTACTAATTCAACCTGTTAACAGCATCAATGCTCTCAAAAAAATCACGAAGTATTTTTAAACTGGCAAAATGTGCCATTTTCCTATACCAGCCAATGTTATTTAGTACTCACTTATGACGTCAACTTTAACATGAATGAAACCACCCTATACCTTGTGATTTATAAATAAAATATTAAGAATTTGTAGTCATATAGTCACTGTCATTAAATTGATGAACAAAAAACTGTAATAAATAACATTTTTCACTCTCAAAAATGTCATAAAAAGCCAAAGTTTATCTACACTATAAATCTTGATAAAAAAACATGAACACACAAATTAAGAACGTGTGATTCATGCAGAGTAAAAGTGCATGTTTCTAAATTATGGAATTGCATGATGCATAAAATATTACTGTTGAATTAAAAAATAAGCTATTTAAACAAATATGTTTGCGGGACTACCATGGGGCTACAGAAAGTCTTTGGGGCATCATATGTGATTCAATGATAATAGTTCATCTCATTATCTAACATTGAAAAAGCCATGTTGTAACCCCTGAACTTTCCCTTTAAAATCACTTTATTAATGTATGCATTAATGTATCTTTTATCATTAAAAAAATAAAAAAAATAAATAAAAAAACGCGATTTTTAGCTTCATAAATTTTGACGATAAACTACTAACAGTAAATAATATCCAACTAAAACGATCATTATTGGTTCTATACTGAATATGCTCTCCATTTTTTTTTTTTTTTTTTTTTTTTTTTTTTTTGCACATATTTTTGAATAAAAATATTTAAAAATATTTCCATGGGGCTTCCACGAAGTAAGTAATGAGAAATTTAGCTCTTTTGAAAATAGAATAAAAATTTGCAACCCCCTATATTTACTATATATCAAAGTTTTATAATAAGCTACGTGGAATTATTGTATTGTATACGTATAGCAACAGGCGCTAACCATATTGAGAGCAAATCAGGTTGACACTATGCACTATATAATTTTAAAGAGAGATATAGGGTCAAAGTAATAGCAGATGTATAGAGGGCGTGGTGGTGGCCACACGTGTCACGCACCCCTGACACGTGTGCTGACACGTGCCATATTATACAACACGTGCTAAAAATATATCTATATAAATTCCAATATACATTATATTAGCAAGCAGAGCAATATGAGTATTTCATTCATTCAAGTGAGTGTACTTCCGCTTTCTATTTCATTCATATGTGATATTTGAGATTTTTGTAAATATTACCTTTTAATGTTTTTTTTTTTTATTTATAATTCAGTGTACTTTTAATATAATATATAATATGGCATTAATAATATTTTAATTAAATAAATATTTTTTAAATACATTACTATAAATAATTTTTTCTATCTATATATATATATATATATAAATGGAGTAAAACTATATATTAATAATACAGCGTTATAATGTGATTATCATAACTATTCTAGAGAATATAAACTTAAACTATTCACGTTTAAGACATATAATTATGCTATATACTAGTAATGTCCATATCAAAACAAATTATTATTAATTGTTTCGAAATAGGTGACTACGAAACATATTTATTGAATTATACATAATATATAATAATAATACACACTTTAGATAGCAATTTTTTTACTTCAAAACATAGACCACATGAAACGATTTTTTTAAAATCATTAAACACCAAAACGGGTCTCCAAACCTGATATTTTTTTTTACTTGACCATTAAATGTGGCTCCACAAAAGAGCGTAAAAAAAAAAAAAAAGTAAAGTAATACTATTTGCGTGACTATTCTTGTTTCTGAGGCAAAAATAAGTATGAAAGTGTTGTGTGGGTTGCATAATTTGAAATTTTCTGATCACTGCTACTAAAAGTTGGGTTTTGAGACTAACTAACGTTATTTATGTAACTCCCATCAAGTGTTTTCTGATGTTAATATACTTCTTTGCTTCTGGTTATTCATTTCAATGCCCATAGGAAATTTTGAAATAAATCACAATCTTTTCTCTCTCTCTCTCTCTCTCTCTCTCTCTCTCTCTTTCCTATATGTATATCTCAGATATCCAGTTTAATATTTTCATTCTTATACTGTTTGGTATACCATTATAAATCACGATAAACATCAAAAATTTTCAATTCCACATCTTCTTCTCTATTATATTATATAAATTGAATTGTAAATCTTTATATTGATAATAAAAATGACTATACTGCTGCTGTAATTTTTTTGAACGAGGACTACTCAGATTACATGCACAAATAGGACGCAGCCAGTAGGCGCCTTTTTTTCTGCTTTTTGGTCCCTAAAGCAACAGCAATCTGTTGGCTGTTGCTTCATATATATATATATGATGATGATAATAACACAAGGTGCAAATCGAAAGTATATAAGAGGGCAGAGAGGCGTGCTTCACCAGAGAGCAGATTATAAAAACCTTGTTCTAGTCAATGCTTGCGTGGGCAGATGTTCTTTTTTTTTTCTCTCTGTTGCTTGCTCTGTACTTTGTAATAATCTTCCAGAGGCGCGCGACACGGAAAGAAAATGATAAAAGTGTAGTATTTCTAAGTAAATTTTATAAATGTAGATAAAACTGGAAAAAAAAAGTACATGGGGTAAAAATTATTTTTAAACACTGTAATATTAAAAGTTTTACTCTATTTCTATTGCCTTATACATGGAAATATCTTTGCTTCTTCTTTTTCTTTTTCTTTTTCTTTTTCTTTTCTTTTCTTTTCTTTTCTTTTCTTTTCTTTTCTTTTCTTTTCTTTTCTTTTCTTTTTAGCAATGAGTCAAAGTCTTACATCATATATATACATAGTAAGGGTACTGCCATAAGATAACATATATATATAGTAAAATCTTATTATATATATCACTGAAGTGTCTGCATTTTTGTTAACATGAATTAAATTACTTTAAAAAATACACAGTGTATGTGATACCTAGAGAGAGAGAGAGAGAGAGAGAGAGAGAGAGAGAGAGAGAGAGAGAGAGAGAGAGAGAGAGAGAGAGAGAGAGAGAGAGAGAGAGAGAGAGAGAGAGAGAGAGAGACTTTTAAGTATAAATAAAATTATGCTCTCATATCATGATAATGGAAATAGTAAATAGCATAATATGTAAATTGATAACCAGTGAAACTTTTTTTCTTCTTCTTCCTCTTCTTCTATAATCAATGATTCTTTGCCCTAGAAAACAAAGCCTTATATATGCATATGCAAAAATTAGTGACTTTTTTTTTTTTTTTTTTTTTTACACAGTTTATAATACAATAAATTTTGAATTAATATTCAATTCAATGATACAATATATAGATCAAAATATGAAAATGTTGTACTTTTGACCTCTCCTTTTTTAATAATTATTAAATATTCGTAATAATTTCGCTTGAAGACCTTATAACAGAATTAACTTAGAGTAAATATTGCGTGCAAGAGCATGGAATAATTCAAAGTGATAAATATTTATGCCATAAATTCAAAGTTGAAATTCTATATATAAATATGATAATAATAAAAAAAGTTTATAAAATAAAAATTGAAATGATATTCTGATCTGAGCAGGTGGATATTAATTCTAAAATATAAAATTGAGATTACGTCTATATGTATACGATTTGATTTAAAAAAGTGTTTAAACTGACAAGAAAACGCCATGGGGTATAAAATCGATTTAATATTATATTTGACAACATGTAATTTCACGGTTGTAGATGATAAAATATCTGCATTATTGCAGAGGGGGAGTGAGGTTAGAAAATATATTGCAGATGAGCAGATGAAATGGAAGAAAAAAAAAAGTTTAAGATTAAATGAGGTTAAATAAAATTTTACATTCCAGTAGCAAAATATGAAAATTATATATAATTTGTTATAAATTTTATAAAATAAGATTTAATATAAAGAATTTTATTTTTATTTTTAAAATTATTTATATTATTTTAACATAACATTTTTAGGATGGCTCACAGAGCATTAACTTTAGCAAAATGTTATGGCGACTATTATCAAATAGCAACTACCTTGATTGCAAATTTACTGCATTTACTGTATAAAGAATTGTATGCAACGTATATACTGGTCACAGATAATGAATTTTGACCATAGATAACTTTATTCTCGATTAATTATGATTTTCAGCATTTTAATTATGAATAAAAGAAAATTATTGGAAAAAAAAAGTAAATAGGCCAAAAAATTTCAAACATGATATAGTAATAATGAATGTGCATGGTAAGACCCTATAAATTTGCATATTTGGATTTCTCTTATATATACTGTATATATAAAAAAAAAGCAGACATTCACATTTTGACCAGCTGATCGCTATTATGCCATTTCCCCTTAAATATAATATTAACGTACAAAATAGGATGTACACTAATGTAAATTTTGATGAAAAGAAAAAAAATATATAAAGTGGAATATATAGACTGACCATAAGACAATGTTGGTCAGATTATTATTATGAAAAGCACCTGCTTACTTCATATATAGGGAGGTCATTTCATTTCGTGCAACCTGCTGCCTGGCTTCTGCCAGCACTGACTTTGAATGTTGATTACAAGGAAAAAGTTTTAAGTTAATCTTATAATATTTAAATTTATAGCAAGTATATGTAGGTGAAGAATTGGGAAATATTTAAAGACTGGGCAAAATTTGGAATAGTAAAAGTACACTAAAATCGTTTATTGCAAAATTATTTATTCATATATTTTTTAAATAAATAATATTTTGACATTAATTTTTTATCAAATAAAAAAATTATAATAACGTTAATTTAAAAAACTTAAAACGAAAATTTATTTCTGAAATTATCAAAACTGCAGAAATTGTAAAAAATATATATAAATTCATCATTAATTTAAATTTATTGGAGACTTAAATAATCAGATTTATGTATTTTTTTTTTTCACTTCTTCGTTCAATTGTTTACCTTCCTATTGACGTGTCTATCTAATAATGAAATTTCGTAATTTTGCAAAAATTTGCTCTAAAAGTATTTACATTTTCTAAAGTTACATTCTAATGCTTATTTTAAACAATCATATTTCTTTAACTTTATATAGCATATCAAGTAAAAAAACATTTCTCATATTTTTTTCCCCCGTGATTCTATTTTAATCTATATAATTTCTTAGAATATAATATATAACCTCAAAAATGTCAGTATTGTCATCGTTGTATTAGTCATCTTATTAGCGAATTCAAGTTATTTGGTGGTGATTTTTGTGGGGCGCCACTTTGGCCAGCGGGGACAAGGTGTTAGCCAGATCTACTCAAACATCAAGAGAGGCTGCCTGCTTCATGCCTGCGCCTGCTGCTGTTCTCTTAAAGATTTTGTGTTGGTGGGGGTAAGGTCGCGTGGCGTCTGCTATAAAGACGCATTTTCTCCTCAGAAAAAAAAAAAAAAAAAAAAAAAAAGCAGCTGCTAAGAAATCATTTGAGCATCTTATATAAAAATGCGTATAGGTCACGTGTAATAGTATTTTTTTTGTCATGTATTGGCAGATTTTTTTTTCTCTTTATTCTATTTCTTTTTTAATATAATTACACAATTTGGGAACAAATAAATTTTTTACTTCAGTTAATTTAAAAGCATAATAAAATTATTTATACATAGAGTATTTTAGAAAAAAAAAACTGACCATTGCGAATTTCTAAGCAAATTGCAGTATATTTAAGTAAGTAAGTAAGTAAGTAAGTAAGTAAGTAAGTAAGTAAGTAAGTAAGTAAGTAAGTAAATCAACAAATAAATAAATTGTAAGTCAGTGAAAACATTATTCGCTAGTCTCATTAGGCATTCATTATATAAAGTAAAAATTAAGGTTGTTTTATTTCAATTTACAAAATAAGTATACCAATGCCTTTAACCCTTGACCAGCTTTATTCTGCTATACAGATTATAAAAAGATCTCACTATACGTAATAAAAATTTGTTAATTACAATTTCATTATAGCTAATTTTAATTACATTTATTTGATTATAACGGTATTATATATTTTAAAAATAGAACTTTGATTGTTCCAAAAAAGAAAGAAAAAAAAACTATATATCTTTTCTTTTCCTAGAGGTAAAGAAATGAGAAAGGCATTGATGTGAGAAAATAAAATCCTTGAAAAATAAAAAAGCACCGGGCAAGCACCTGCCCCCCTGAGTAAAGCAGCGCGTGGTCCAGGTGTAATACTGACTGCGACTCGACTCGAGCGATCCACTCGTGTATAAGCTCCGCTAACTCCCAACTCGAGCGAAGAAATAAGTTTTGTATATATACGGGACCCGCACAACATCTTTTGTCAAAATAATAATTATTAAATTTTGATTTTTCTATTCCAGATTTAATGAATATTTTATATAACAATTAATTTATTAAAATGCGGAACTAAAAGTTTATATTAGCAAAATATATTGATTCAAAATTAAATTTAAATATTATAATTTTTGCTATAGCTCAATAATGTATATAATGAATGGTATCATGGAAATGCTGTGGGTTTGGAGATAAAAGACTTGAACTCACTGATAATAAATATAATAGATGCGAAAATTTTTATTTGGCGTGTTATGTATTGTGTGCGGGTTTAGTGCGCGGGGTTACTAAGACCATCTTAATTTAGAAGGTGCCTGGTTCCAACCCTTATTGAGAATTGTTATATAGACCTTCATTAATATATAGTTTTTATTTTAAGATTTTAAAATTAAAGTTTAGTATTTTTTTAATAAAAAATAGCAATAATTTTATTTATTAATTTTTATTTAGTTTTTCTTTAAAAATATTTAAAAATTTTATATAATTTTAATTTAAAGAAGATAGTAAAAAAGCCATGCAAAACTTAATATAAACATTTTTTACTATATACAAGTTACCCCTTTTTCAAAATTACACCAAAAATTGTAAAATTAGAACCACCCGCAATGAAATTAAATAACAAATCAGTCTATTTTATGTATATATTAAAGAGTTCCATTGTATAACAGGAATTAACGAGGATGGAAATGTTCAAATGAAGTGAATCCTCATTTATACGTAAGACAATCAAAAATACCACCGACAACCCCCATTACATTTATATCTTTGTATAACAGAATATTGTTCATTACTGACTTATGTGTGGTAATTTCCTGTAGACATGAAAGTTACATACAGACAAGAGCGCAAGTTGAAGCGGCACGTGGCATAAATGATACTTGCACTGTGTCAACACTTTCCTTATTGTCGAGACATCAAAGAATTTCATACTTCCCACTAATTGATTTTTTATTTGACAAAATCTAAAGATATATAATATTATGTCAAGGTTATTTTATTTATATTTGAATTAAGATTGCATATTGTTGATTTTTTTTATTAAAATTTTTATTGATTTTTATGGTATACTTAATTTTATGCAATTAGGTCCTAATAAAAAACTTTATGAACTTTAATAATGACCTTTATAATAGAGATAATTTGATATTAATTTTTTCATCGTGTGAAAATAATTGTCCAATTTTAATTATTGAACATTTTATTTTTACTTATATGCGGATACCAAAAAGGCGTTTATAGTTCGTTCTATAAACTACACACAACCCTATATAGTAAAATTTTGAAAAATCCATTAAATTAATAAAAATTTCGCTCTTTTGATTTTGTTTTTATTTATTTATTGAATGACTTCATTATTTATTTAACTGATAGTTTGAAAACCAATTATATTTAAATACAGTATTTTATCAATACTTTTTTTTTTTTTTTTTTTTTTTTTTTTTTGCTTCCGTTTATATACAAATATTATTGTTCTAATAATTATGAAATGTCTCATTTAATAAAAATATATTATATATGCTAAAACATGCATAAATAAATCATTAATGGGAAGCAATCTAAACACTTAAAATGTTAAATACGTTTTAAATATAAATTTCCGTTTTATATGCAGATTACGATTTAAATAAAGTACAATGACTCTAAATTAGTGATGCGGACATACATACGTATATATATGTAAAAATGTTATCAGATAACGAAACTTTATATAAAAACAAGAGTAGCAAATTACACGGTGAGTTGGTGCTTTATTCTCTCTCTCTCTCTCTCTCTAGTGCCTGCTGATATTGTAGCACGTGCTGCTATATAGCCGAGCTTTTTGTCACATAAAAACATATAAAAAGCGCATTGTCGTCAGTGTTTTAGCTTTAGCTATAGGGCAATAAACCTTGACCCTCTTGGTATAAATGTATATGATAATCAAGAACACTTTTATAATGTTTTCTAGTTTATTTTAGTTTTTTTATATATGAAAAAAGGAAGCAAAAATATAGTCTGTAATTTTATATGCAGAGAAATGTATAATATTTCAAAAGTCTCTCTCTCTCTCTCTCAGGGCGCAGAAAAGAAAAAAAAAAAAAAAAAATTTTAAATTTAGAATTTTATAAGGACCTTTTTTCTTTTCTTTTCGCTCGCTTTCTTTCCTATATATATGAAATGATTGTAAATGTAAACACTTTCAAGTGTTACATAATACCGATGAATTTATATTATCATCAACGGTAACACCTATTGGGTCAATTAGTATTTTAATTATATAAAAACATAACAAAAGAAACACTTCCATCATATAGGATAAAGGCAATAAGATGTTCAAAACAGTTCTTAAAAAGTAGAATAGAAAAAAAAAACAATATTTAAAATGACAAAAATTATCCTGATTAAATAATAAAGTATACACTGAGGACTGTTATCGCATGCGTATAAAGGTTAATTACAATCAAGTGAAATCAATTACTTTTGATATTACGCATGGTCTTAAGCTATCATGGCAATATACTATACACCACGAGTCGCTATTTTATCTAAAAAATATATTATGTGATATTTTAGAAAATTTCAATACCTACTATGCATCACATAAGTATATTGTTAAAAAAAGTGCAATCAATTGCAAATAGTCAACTTTTTAAACACAAATATAGAACGTATAAAACTCAATAAATCTTTGACCTATATACCTGTACATTACTATATGATTTGTTCCATACATTAATGATGCAATGAAAATTTACATTACAATACTGTATGCATGAATGAACTGAAAGTCCTCTCTCCCTTATTGCTCTTGATGTGACTCTTTTACTTTTATAATAATACGTCGTGACGACAGAAACTGTTCTCATATAATAAATAAATGCATGTTACATAGCAATCTAAATTTACTATTGGCATTAACCACTGTGTTCCAAATGTCAATTTACATCCGATTCGAGCAGCGTAATATTATTATGCAAGTATTAATAAACGCATTACTGCTATATAGTCATCAATGGGGACTTATTTTAATTGATCACGTTTCATTGTGGCAGATTTTATATATTTAACATTTGTTTTTTCTATTTTTTTATTAATTTTTTTATGAACAATTTATCATTTTTATATCTGATATCTATTTATGGGGTATCGGGGTCTGATATGTCTACATTTTTTTTTATCGACTATTGCAATTTGTATCACATTTTAAACATTTGGCACTTATACAATTATTTTTTAATTGATGTAAATATATATAACCTTTGAATAAAAATGTCGAAATTTTTGTCGAAATGCATTGCATATATATATGAAAATCTAAGACTCTTTAACTCAATTTTTTTTTTTTTTTTTTTTTTTTTTATGCACTCTGCGGGTTCCTCTGATGGTCCTTATTACAATTTTGCAAAATAAATAATAAAATGTTAAATAAATAAAATCATTTTTTGGTCATTATGATATGCATTTTTATATCATATTAGTATATTATATAAAATAATATACTTATCTTCAGTGAAATCTCAATTTCATTTTAAAGTAAGAATTAAAGCAATATAAGTTGTCACTTTTAGTTTGAACTATTCATCTCTCTCTCTCTCTCTCTCTCTCTCTCTCTCTCTCTCTCTCTCTCTCTCTCTCTTTCTCTCCGTCTCTGCATGCCTGTCTTCCTTTTTATTAATATCTTTAGTTTTGACAAAATATTATAAATGTTTTATATAATTTTTTCATTATTATATCTTTTCTTTAATAACAATTGTTATATCCAAAAACTTATGGTATATAAAGTATATAAAACCAGTTTTTCTAATTATTATTTTTTGATGTATCTTTACGCCAATTATATTTTTATATCATAGATGTTATACTGATTAAATTATTTCATATATTATATACTTGTGAAAGAATATTATTTTTAAAACGTATATTTATATGTATATAAAATACATCACTATACTTCCTTTTTACACTAATTTTGTTCACGGTATTTTAAAGAAGGCACCTGCACCTTAAATATCAAGAATTCTACACTTCCCAATTTATATTTCTGATTAAATATAGATAAAATTATACGCTTTTTTTTATTTAACATCAAATTTTATATCATTAGACATATAAATTGTGTTTTTAAATTTTTAAATATTTAATTTTATGCATAAAGTTCAATGAACTTTTATAATTTATCTTAATATTTATATAATAATTTAATTTATTTTATATTTACTGATTAATTGTTTTCTAATTTAATTTTAATATTATAATTCTTATTTGTTTATTATATAGTTTAGTTATTATTTTTTAAATATTTATTTATAAATTTTTATATTTTTCACTTGTGTAGGGTAATTATTTAACTATATATTGATCACCACAGCTGTCATAGGTCCTATCTTGTGTAGTTTGATCACTTGCGAATCATATACAGAAGCTGAAGCTCTATATTGTTTTCCTAATAAAATTGATTATGTACTGTGAAAACGATAATATATAAAAAATTTAAGTGCCTTCGATAATTAAATTTGTTTAAACTATATATATATATATATGAACAAAAAAAGCTTAGTCCTCTAACGTTTACTAAAATAGCTGTACAGTCTCATGGTTAAAGTGCCCCTTTTTTTTTCTTCAAATAATATAATATAATAAAAATGAATATAATGTATTCACATTGTACTGTATAGAAGAAAAAAATCAAGAATTCTAGTTATATATAAGAGATTAAATAGTTTATCTTGGCGCTTTTCTTAAAAATGAAGAACAACAAATCTTTTCTATGATCCATTTAAAATTGTGCTGTATTTTTAATGTTATTCTTATATCGGGGGGGGGGGGGGGGGTGAAAGTTAATAAAATAAAAGCGCTAATTTAAATGGTAAAACACTGTATATAGATAAATTCCAGGCACCTTCTAAAATAAAATTAAGATGGTCCTGATACATTTACAATCATGTGTACTGTGAATAAAAAGCAAAAAAACTCTGATAATCTTTGTTGCAAGAGATGAACCTCGATGAGTCAGATTTCGAGCAATAGCAATGACATTATAATATACACAAGGTGTTTTTGCAAAGATCTACTGCAGTGATGTACCATGATGAGTTGCATGGCGCACGTCGTCGCGTGGTATGTCGCGAGCTGGAAGCGTGTGTGTGTGCCATGGCGTGCAGAGCAGATGTTGAAATGAGAGAGATCAACTTTGAGGTTTCATCTCTTTTACTGTACTCACATGAGGGATGCTACAATACATCTGCATCGACAGCTGGTATATCAAAAAACCCAAGCCTGTAGCTTCTTCTTCTATATATCAACATTTTTACATATTATATATAAAGTAATTTGGGTTGCATAATTTACAGGAAACTTCCGTTATAAAAAAAAAAAAAAAAAAAAATGAACATTGAAAAGTATGAACTCTTAATTTTGCATTGTTTTCACAAAAGCAAAGGTATGGTGACAATATGTAACATCATTATTTTAGTTTATTATAATTATAGTTTGAATACAAATTCGGTACTTTTTTTTTTTTTTTTTTAATGCAAACTTAGTGATTATGTGATTAAATTGTTTAGAGAATACGTTTCTCATGGAAAAACGAATTTGACTAATAACTATAGTTTCAAGAAGGAAGATAAACGAAAGTTGTGAATTCATCAGCCCTAAAAATTTCTCAAATTTGGGTGCCCCCCCCCCCCCCTCCTTTAAAGTTTATATAACAACTTTATGATGATTTTTAAAAGATTTATTTCATCTTTTTTACTCTATTTTACCACAATTAAAGTTGTAGATTAAAATTGTTTAATGTTTATACATATAGTGAATAATTTTATTAATAATTATAAGATAAAAAATTATAAGATAATAATAAAATTATAATATATTTATAAATATCATTGATTGCTAAATTAAAAATAAAAATTTGCAAATTATAGCATATTATACTTTTTAAGCTATAAAAGTAACGTTAATGACTTTTTTTTCCTATTATAATTTTAAAGTTTTTAAAAAAGGCAGCGATAAAAAAAAACGTACAAAATAAACAAAAGCAATCAAATGAATCAAAATAATATGGTCATTAACTCATTATAGGTTAAAAGAAATTTAAACTAGCTTAGGAATTATAGAGTAAATAAATTAAAGCTTCTGTCCTGATCAATTTTCCAAAACGAATAGTTTATTTATTTTTATAAAACGTCTGTTTCAATGTCTAAATAAACAAATTTTAATCTGATTTTGCAGTTTTATACTATTTTCAAAAAATACTGAAATTCAATGGAGGTTATTGGTGGGATGCGCTATACCAAAAGCTAAAGGTTCCCAAATCCTTTTTTTTTTTTTTTTTTTTTTTTTTAATTACCGCACCGAGGCCAGAAATATTGAAATGAGACATACTGTTACGTAAGAAATTTTTAAGGATATTTCATAACCAATAAATTCCATTAAAAATCAGCCACGCGACCGAATAAAGCTCACAATCATGGCAAAAAAAAAAATAATAATAATAATAGTAAAAAATAGAAACAAAACGAATAAAAAAATAGATTATAAAATTGTTATATTTATATTTGGCGTAACCCATAACACTTTTATATATACTAATAAGAGGGAACAAAGATATTTTCTATTGTTGAAAGTTAGGACAATGGAAATATAAATTAGTTACACCACGGTAGATTTGATAATAACATGAAACAAAAATATATTTTATAACACGGGGTTGTTGTTATATTTTTAACCACATCAAACTTGTAAAAAAATTATGTTATAGATGCTATAGCTGCTGTATTTTATAAAATGTAAACAAGTTCTTAGAATTATAATTTTTGTGTTTCTATTGTTTTATAATAGGAAATAATTATTGCAAAAATAATATTTATTGAAATTTTATTTTGATTGATTATATAGAGGGTAACATATATGATTATTATATATTGTTTAATAAATTATAAATAAAAAGAAAAACTATATACTTTGCCTTCTCATGTTATGAAAAATATAGGAGTCAATCATTAAAGGGGTTCTACATTGGTGACAAAATTTTCCTAAACTTTTTAAAAGCTTGAAATTAAAACACGTAAAATTGTATATTCTTAAATTAAATTTTTTTATTGGTAAACTTTCCTTTGAGAAAAAAAAGAAAAAAAAAAAAAAAAAAAAAAAAAAAAAAAAGGAAAGGAAAGGAAAAAGGAAATTTGGGGTTCTTTTCAATTAATTGTATGCACTCTTGAGACAGACTTCCAGACTCAGAGTACCATTGTCATAAGTTCTTTATATCAAATGATTATAAAATAATTTAAAAACAAATTTTACAGTTTTTTTTTTTTTTTTTTTTTTTTTTTTTTTAGCTCCAATTGAAAATTATTATGTCACGATTAAAATTTCAGAGCCCGCGTGATAATCATTTCACACAATTATTGATATTTTAAATATATAGCATCATGCTCTATACAATAATATTTTGTCATAATTTCATGCGCGATGATCTAAAAAACTTGAAATATTTCGACTATATAGTGGCGACGTATATCACAAAATTTAAAAGCTACATCAACCCTTTCATCCATTAATTCATCGATATTTCCAATGACGACCCTGATGAATCCTGATGAATATTGCTTAACAATAGTAAGTTCTTTCTTAAGGGAGTAGGGGACCGACGTCGGCCATTAGACTCAAACTTTTCTCGTCAAAAAATTCTGAATTTTTGCACAATGATACTTCAGCTTGAGACAATTTCAAATATATAAAAAATTTGGGGGGGTCACCGTGCAAATTAATTTTATATGATATTTTGAAATTTTAAGCCTATAAGGCCCCATGATAATTTCAATAATATTTTTCTTTTTTTCGGGACGTTCAAACATCATGAAATTTTTATCGTGGTTAGGTGTGACCCTTAGCTACACAATGACACCAAATTTAGACCCAAAACACGTATAGGTTTTGAGGTATAAGGTCGGTACCCTACTACCTTAACCACTGATAATATATTTATATAATATTGTATTATACATACAGTATTAAATAATACCAAACACTGAATTACACCAAATATTATATATAGCAACACAGATATTGAACTTGAACAATGAAAAAATTATTATCTTCCAATTTAATCTAACTTGCATGAAATTACAATTTATAAACGTTTTATTTAAAAATAGTAATAAAAAATATATAATATTGTTATATTGATATTGTAAATAATAATTATTATATTAAATTAATAAATGAGTTATTTTTAAGAAAATAATTTTTTTATATAATTATTTACAAAATTATATTTTACATTTACAAAAATCAAAAAGTACTATATAGAAACTCCCTTTAAATTTCCAAAAAATCACCCTCTACAAGTAGCATCAAAAATAAAATAATACCTGATGAGGAGCGCAACAGATGCCCTCATAGCATTGAGAGAAATTTTACCCTCTTATTATTGTAGATGTAAAGTTGCACCCCTCACACTGTACTGAGACCAGGTGAGGCATTGTCATAGGAAATACAACAGAGAGAAAAAAACATCGCTATTCAATTTCAAAGCTTTTTTTGATATAGAAAGCACGTGCCGAATTTGAATTTTTTTTATTTCTAAATTTCTATACATACAACGATGCCTGTTGCATTTTATAATAATATTTTAGGGGAGAGATTTTATTTAAAATATATAATAATATATTTTTTTGATGAATCTTTTCGTTTTAGTGATGATTATTATTTTTGTCTATCTTTTTATATATGTGCCAGCTTTCCCTTTTTTTTTATCAATAACTTTTATATTTTTAATCTTTTTCATAAATCAGAGCATAAAGTATTCAATTTGCATTAGAATTTTATATGTGTGTATAATAACATAGGCATCCAAAAGAAGACTTATAGGATGCCTTGGTGTAACGTATTATAATTTATTTTATAGATTATATTATGAATTCTATATTGAAAATAAAATAATATAATTATGATTTATATCTAAAAATTGATACCTTAAAGCCATAGACCACATAAAACAAAATGTGCTTTTTAATAAATAAACACGAAATGGGCTCTTCAAAACTGATGACAATTTTTACAAGAATAATATATCCCCACGAGAGAGCGTGAAAATACTGTAAAGTGTGCAATTTGCGTTACTATTCAAGTTTATGACGTCAGAAACATGCAAAAATTAGTATGAAAATATTGTGCGGGTTTGCATAAATCGAAATTTCTGATCACTGCTACGGAGCTATACAGTTGGGTTTTTAGACAAACTAAAGTTATTTTATCAAGTGTTTTGTGATATAAATGTTTATGTTTTTCTCTGGTCTTTTCCTTTAATCTTTTTTATATTTTGCTAAACGGAAATTCGTTCGCGCAGATATGAAAATACATTATCAATATTATCATTATAGTAAAGCAAAATTTGCGTTTTCCAATTTAAGAAGTATATCTTGACTATTTTTTCCTTTTATTGATGAAATGGCAGAGTATAAAAAAATACAAATTATATTTTACTAGAAACTTAGAAGTGTGTATGCACATGACGTCATATTTAATGAACTTGGACGCCATACTGTAGTAATGAATAACATTGCTCAGCATACAATAAACTTCGTGCACTATATTTTCTTTGGGAAATCAGTTTTTTTTTTTCTTATTATTTTTCTCACAAATGTATACTATAATTCAACCTAGCAGCATTAGTTCTTTAAAAAATATTTATCAGTATTTTTAAAATGGCTAAATAAGTCATTTTCTTATATGCTGTCCATGTTATTGAGTGATCCAAGATGGCGTTGACTTTAACATGAATGCATACACCCTATATATAAAAAGGAATAACTCTTAACAACATAATTTTTTAAATATATTTTTGTCTTTATGCTAATATGTATTTTTGTTAATTGGTTTTTTAAAACTTTATATTATATATTATATTGCACCAATATTAATACTAAATTATATACTTTTTTCATCCACCGTGAACAATATTTTACAGTTTACGGAGTTTACACTATCAGTGGCATTGCAGCATGATCAATTTATCATTACTATATCGTTTTGTATAAATAATGTTTAATTTCAAATTAGTATTTCACATATGCCTGTATATATGATATTTCAGTATGTATAATAACAGAGAGAGAGAGAGAGAGAGAGAGAGAGAGAGAGAGAGAGAGAGAGAGCACGCCCGAGTAGAACGCTAAGTATGACATTTCTATGATTTTTCAATGAAATTTCAATGAAACGTCCCATAACGATGACACAACTGCGATTTAATGAAGACAAAGTATGACAAAGTCACAAAAATAATTTTTTTAAAATGACTAACAATGAAATTTCGATGACAAAAAGACGACATAACGACGACATGAAATTTTTTGTTTTTACAAAAATGAAATAAGTATGACAGCAAAAAATTATTGATGAAATAACGATGGCAGTTTTATTTTTCAAAAACCTAAATGCGACACAACGACGACAACGATTAAAATTCAATATGTATGAAATAACGATGACACGAAGAAATAATAATTTAAATTATTATTTCTTCGTGTCATCGTTATTTCATACATATTGAATTTTAATCGTTGTCATCGTTGTGTCGCATTTAGGTTTTTGAAAAATAAAACTGCCATCGTTATTTCATCAATAATTTTTTGCTGTCATACTTATTTCATTTTTGTAAAAACAAAAAATTTCATGTCGTCGTTATGTCGTCTTTAAGTCATCGAATTTTCGGTTTTAGCTGGTAGATTGATAGAAAAATATCATATTATATATATAATTAAATAATTAATCTATATTAATATAACGTGTTTGATTAAAATTACTACTGACATAATTATATAGATTTTTTTTCCTATGTGCAAAAATGCATGCTAAACGGTTTCGGAGTGTGTATTTTTCAATATTGTAAAAATATAAAATAATTATTTTATATTATATTAGTTATTAATGTAATGAAATTTAATATTTTACTAAAAATTATGCCAATCTAAATCAGCTTTAAATATAGTCAATGTGCTTATTATTAACTCTATAAGCGTAACAAAAATTGTTAAATTGATTGAATTTTTATTGTTATAATTATATTTCTTAACACGCGTACGATAAGGCAAATTAATTGCAAGCATTAAAAGAAAATTTAAAAAAATATATTATAAATATGTTTCAAACAATTCAAAATTTAGTATTGCATAAATATATGGAAAGTAATAATTTAGTGCCAAAACTGAAAATTATTATAATCATGCACTTATATAGCTTTTTTTTAATGCATAAAATAATGCATAAAAAATATTATTAAATATTGCAAATACATTGTTGCGTTTAATTAATATTCAATACAAGCAATATATTTGATAAATACATATTATGATTAGAATCCTGTACAAAATCTTTGTGGTAGTGCAATGTAATATAGAAGCTTTTTCCGGTGACTCTCAGACTTGAAAAAAAAAATTCAAAGTCAAGAATTAATACCTATTTTTTCGTTTGTTTCGGAGGTTTTGATACTTTTTAGGGCAGGTAATAAAAGTTTTAATTATTTATAAAATATGTAATTTACTACAAAAATGACGATTTATTGTGTTTTCTGACTTAGATTTGCATAAAAGTATTCACTTGATTACAAATTAATTAAGAAATCTGCAAAACAAGTTTCAAGTGAGACTTAAAAAATGCTGGGTTACTGAGTTTGGAAAGCTTTTTTATATAATATAATGCGAGCTACTCTACACTAAAGAAGAAAACTCCAACCCCGTATATAAAATTTCATGTTAGGCAGGTAGCATTTGGTATATAGGCACTAGATTTTATTAACAGGCAGGTCTCCGAGGTGGTCGCGCGGTGTACTTTGAAAGTTTGTCGTCGATATTTCATATTTTTACATTATTAAAATTATCCTGAAAATTTTTGTCATCTTTATTTCATACATATGTCATTGAAATTTCATCGATAATTTCTAGTAGTATAATTTTGTCGTCATTATTTCTCATTTATGTCATCGTTGTGTCATACTTATGTCATCGTTGTTTCATACTTATGTCATCGTTGTTTCATACTTATGTCATTGAAATTTCGTCGAAAATATTTTGCTCATTTTGCTAATATTTCTATTTTTTAACTCCATATAAATAACATGGGGCTAACGATGAAATAACGATGAAATGGGACACGTTTCATCGTTATTTCATCTTTGTGTCGCATTTATTTGTCATTCTTATTTCATCGTTGTGTCATCGTTAAAATTTTACTCGGGCGGTATATAAATCACATGATATAACAGCAATTCGTCAAAACACAAGACAAAAAAATACAAAATAACAATGTGGTATAAAAATCTGTTATTTTTTAGCAAGCAGAAAGTAACATGTAATTCTTGCTGCTGACATCCCTTCCTTTTGCATCATCAAATAATTTAAATAAATAAATTACCATGCATGCTATTTTTCAAACATTCGCATAATATTGTTTAAATTTTCTAAAATAAAATCTAAAATTGAGTTTTCCTACTATTTTTTTTATTATTATTTTATATTTAAATTTCAAAAATTTCAGCATGTATAATTAAAATTGGCAAAAAAAAAAAAAAAAAAAAAAAAAAAAAAAAAGTGAACATATAAAGAAAATTAATGTTTTTCGTTTTATATTATCATTCAAACATTCATGCATAGTAGATAAAGTTCATTGCTAAATACCATGTTGTTGCTTTTTTTTATATTATATTAAATGTATGAAGACCATAACTTTGTTTCAAAATGATAAAATATTATATATTGATAACCACAAGTTAAAAAGTTTTTTTTTTCTTCTTTTTACCAACATGATATAAAGGTCATAATTACTATAATTTTCAATACAAAATGAGCTATCATTACTGTATGTTTTAGTTTCATCAGTTATGTATATATTTCATTGATGACAGTTGGGAAATGATATGGAAATTGACATCCAAATGCCCGTATATTTAAACATCATGCACGAAATGTATATTATATACGATTATCGGTTTGCTTTTTTCTGTCTGTATATATATTTTAAATTTAATGGTATAGAATATATTATTTACTCTGTACATTATATGGCAAAATATTCAAAGACTTTGGTACTCTAAGTGAATTCCAATTGATTTTCAATTACACATAATTCATTGTTTTTGTATAACAGTTGATCTTTTTTCTTTTATATATAAAAGAAAAAAGATCAACTGTTCAAAAGATCAATCGTATATATAAATATATACGATATCTTTTATTTGTGTATATATATATATATATATATATATATATATATATATATATATATATATATATATATATATATATATATATATAATATATATATATATATATATATATATATATATATATATATATATATATATATATATATATATATATATATATATATTTAAGTCTGTTGATATTAATTTTTTAAATAAAAAAATTATATTTTTGCTCACATATATTGATTAATTTTATTAAACATTATTAAAAAGTGTGTTCAGATATTAAAAATCTACAGATTTGATCAACTCTTTCTTTTATCAGATTCATATACTAAAAACTTAACGCAAAACTATAATAATATTTCCAGAGTGCATAATAGACCATATCAATTGTAATAAGGATTATAAATTATAACTTTATAAGGGTCTGAAACTTCAAATCCTTTGCATTTATTTTATATGCCCTACAATATTTATACAACTGGGTTCCTCTCAATCTTAAAGGTTACAATACATAGAGCAAAAAAAGAAAGAAAGAAAAAAAAAGTTGATCACTTTCTGATCTACAAATCGCCATGAACAAACCCCTCTCTTAACTTAAATATATAGAGAAAAATCTACATCATTATTATGATTCTCTAAACAGTTCTTATATTAAACTCTCTTTCTCTCTAACTTCCTTTTCGAGCTCCAATTATTATCAAATTCACTGCATTTTTACCCCTTTCCTAAATTTTATTTTTTAAAGGAAAAGTATAATTTTCTTGTACGGAAAAAAAAAAAAAATGCTCTCCTCCCACAATTATTATATCAGGCGAAAAATAAAATATGAAACAGCAATTATTATTAAATTTAAATAAATTTTACATTATTCAATTATTTTTAACCCTTTGTGTTTCTTTATTATAATGATTTTTGTATTCAGGAGAAGAAAAAAAATCATTATTATTAATATATGAAGACACCGGAAGTTTTTCAAAAAAATATATATACCTCGAATTTTTTTTTTTTCCTTTTCTTTTTAACGTCAGTATTCTAATCCATCTTGATATAAAAATAAACCCTTTATTTAAATTTTAAACGTTAAAGAAAAGGGGTAAAAAATATTTTTATATTTTTTAATGAATATATAGCTTTTTATAAAACACATGTCGAAATAAGAAAAAATGTTTGATAATTAATGCTTTCAATTTCTTTAAAAAAAACATATTTATGATATTATATATTTTTATTAATTGTGTCGCAATTTTTTTTATTAGTATTACATGAAGTGGATTTTAGGTTTTCGTGACCTTGAAGAAAAAAATTATTTGAACTGAACGCACACTTAATTTTTACTTAATACAAAATTATATCATTATACCCGCGGCGTTAAACTGTTTTTTTTTTTTTTTTTTTTTCTTTAATTGCTTTTGTATTTTTTAACCTTCAGGCATATATTTTGTCTCAAAAAAAAGTATTTAATTTACCATACACTTGTGTTAGTATTTATGTACTTTAAAAAATACGAGTTATTTTTTTCCTCTATACTACTATACTCTAATTTTTTTATAATATAGGTTAAAGATCTTAGATTCCGATACAAAGTTTCACTTTTCAATAAGAAAAGAAAATAGCACATGTCATGTTTTACTTAGTTGGTGACATTATTATAATATTATTTTTCAAACTTTGTTTATAGGGGGTATAGGGGGGTCGAAGGGGAGAAAGGGACGCTATATCATCCCCTACTTTATTTAATGCACCCCAGTTTTTATAAATGCAAGTGCAAATATTCTAGAAAAAAAATCGTATATGACGCTTAAAATGTATATTTTCATTGAATGAGCAACTATATATGGAACAAAGTGATGCAGTTTCTTAAATATTTCTGAATAAAAATAATGAAGCTTAAATATATTATTGTAGATTAAACAAATTGGTGTTCACTGCTTATTTTAATCTTAATTTTATACTATAGAATAACATTTTATCGTGTAGCAACTCGCTGCCTTTATATTCTAATTTTGGTTTCTGAACATTAGAAGACCACAACTAAATAAGCATTTTTATATTTGCTTTCATTATTTTTTCAATGTGGAAATTCATACTCAGTAGAAACAAAGTTTGTAGAATTGTATGACAGTAAGATTGCTAATAAATTTAATATAAAAATAATAAATTAAATACGAGTATAAAAAAAAAACATTTTAAAGTGTAAATAATCATAATTATTATATTATAAAACAATTTTAATATTTAAAATTGTATTGTTTTATTTAAATACATTATAATATTTATTCATATATGGAACACTCTAATTAAAACTCACAAATATTATGTTATGTATGCCGTAATTAACGTATTCTGTCCACATAAATACAGTATACTATTTTCATGAGTGTTTATATCAGAGTAAAATTTGTGTCACATGCAGTGTTTATATGATGTACAATCATTATGATATAAAATTTTACTCTCTATGCCCTTATGATAGGGTCTATTATGTATTCATGTTAAAATCGACGCCATGCTAGATAACTCAATAACATGGACAGCATAGGAAAATATATCATTTTGACAGTCTTAAAGCACTTTACAATATATTTGAGAGCATTGATGCTTAAAAATAGGTTAAATTATAGTACTATCTCAATGAGAAAT
Organism: Ecdyonurus torrentis; assembly: GCA_949318235.1. Taxonomy (NCBI): domain Eukaryota; kingdom Metazoa; phylum Arthropoda; class Insecta; order Ephemeroptera; family Heptageniidae; genus Ecdyonurus; species Ecdyonurus torrentis. The sequence continues at coordinate 9,532,729 of OX439135.1, forward strand.
ATAATAACAACAAAAAATCAAGCGATTTTCCAAAGAAAATAGCCAAAAACGAAGTTTGTCTTATGCTGAGCAATGTTATTCACTACTCCAGTATGGTCTCCAAGTGCATTAAATATGATGTTACACGGATACACCCTTAAATTAATCCAATGCCCCATTTAAATAGTGATTTCATATAGAGTAAAATTTTATACATCAGTATTATGTATATATACTGCCATAATTTAGTCCAATTTTCCACTATACTCTCTGTACTAAAACAGGAAAGTAACATATTATGCACGCGTGTCTCTAATTATTATATTGTCATTTATAATAATTAACACAAATAAATAAAAATAATAAAAACTTCATTTTGTAGGATTTCATAAAATTGAATAGCATTTTTTTTTTTTTTTTTTTTTCACTCTTCAATATGTATAGGTAAAAATCAAAATATTTGTTGATTAAAAAGCATGTAGTTGTTTCATGATTTTTGTGACGTCGAATATTATTATACAGGTAGAAAATAGGGACGCCTGTTTCATCGTACATACGTAAAGTGGTGTGAGGTGCCAGCTGCTTTATAGTTAGTCCCGCGAGCTTGCTCTACCACTAAGGCAGCTGCACTATTACTACCATATATATTCGTATACTATAATACTATAGTATAGCTTTTTGCTATATAAGTCTTACGTGAATCTAATAGTACAGCTTACATCATATATTTTTAATCAAAAAATTATTTGTTTACAATTTTATTTTATAAATTATTATTTTAAAAATATGAAACTTTTTTCTTTTAAATAATTATTGACTTTTTTATTCGTATTTATTAGAAATTTTTAATTAAATAATATATATTTTTTATTTTAAATTAAATTTAACATTAGAATCTATTATGGAGAATTGAGCTATAAATTCATTTTTATTCCTTCTTCCTCACGTTGATGTAATGTTGAAATTGCAAATAAACTTGAAATGGGCAATGGAAAGATTAATAATTATCAAAGTAATGTTCTTAAATTTTATACACAAAATTTACATCATTTCAAATTCATAATACAAAAGCTAGAAGCTAGAATTTACTGATACACTTAATATGCAGGGAAGATGAAACCAACCCATAATAAATTATTACAAAATTTAACAAGAAAAGGGTTAAAATTTCGTACCATATCTTATACGTTTATACAAAAAAATATAATATATAAAATAATAATAAGGAATAAAAAATAAGAATAACAATTATTTATTATAGTCTATTTTTTATTTCCTTTTCTATATGTTATAAAATATAAATAAAAATAAGATAATCTATTATTCTATATTGTTGATATGGGTTATATAGATACATGACGATAGTATATAAAAATGTCGCCTAAACTTGAATGTGTTATACATAAACGGAAGTCTAAGAGACCGGATGAAAGTGCACACATATATTCAGGGGGCGCTTAGTATAAGAAAAAAAAAAAGACGATGTATGGAGGATGGGGAGGGTGTGTAGAGCGCGACACGACACACGGTGAAGGAAATTCTATATTTTTATAAGAGAGATAGGGGAATATATAACAAGGTAGACGTATGCATATTATTATCATTATAATATAATGCAGTTTAGTTTTAATATATAAAATTATATATTGCAATTTGACATTATCCACTTGTTTTATAATTTAATATTAATTTGTCATCATTTAATTTTTTTTAAATATAAAATAGTATAAGTTTTTATAAAAATTTTATGTATTTACAAAATATTTACATTTTTTAATTTTATTAATTTATAAAAATTATTATTTTAATTTATTATAATCCTAAATTTTTATTCAATTATTTATATTTATTTATTTTTTAAACTTATAAAAATCAATAACAATGAGAAAATTGAGGAACTTGATTAGTAGCAAATTTTTCTTCATTGCACTGTATTATGTTCTATAAGTTGTACAAGAAATTAGATTAGATATTGGATATAAATTTTAAATTACTCAATATAACAATAGTTTAGTGATTAGTAAAGCTTAAATCGTCATTAATTCATACATTGGTAATTGACAGCTAACACAAATAATGAAAATCCTATAAGTGATGACGTATATTTTTAACATTTATTTTCACATTAACTTTTTGTTAGTGATTCATATCAGAGAGGAAAAAACATTTCATATGCGTGAAAAGTTATAATCTCGTCAACTTTAGGCATGCTTGGATTCTATTTGACGACTGCACTTTATACATTATAGTCACGTGGTGCGGTCAAATATAACATTCCAATTTCTATAGTTCAGTGATTCACAGTTATATATATTATTCAAATAAGGTTATATAATAAATAATTATTAAATAATATGAATAAAGAAAAACTATTGTTAATTTAAATAAAAAGATATTACAAAATGTTAAATCAATTATTATAATTAAGTAGCTTTTATTCGGGGGGTTTCAAACAATTATATACGTATATAGTTTAAATGCAGTTTGAAAAGTTATATTTTCAATTAGGAATAACAATATATAGGACAACCGCATAAATATTAGTATATAATATAGACGATATATATGCTATAACTTCAAATAGAATAATGTATCTAGTGCTTCATAAAATCTTGAGGGGAAAAAAAATGAATAAATTAATGAAAAATTGATCACTTTTGAAAAACGTAATTAAAGTATACGAGTAAATAAAAATTAAATATTCAATAATATCATATCCTCTATTTACGTTTAAAATTCAAACATAACTTTTATTTTCAACTTTTTTTTTTCTCTCTCTCTCTCTCTCTGTCTTAATAATTTTCATGTTATTTAAATTTTTTTACTACTAATATAAATTCAAAGGTCAATGTTAGAGTTGTATAATAGTATGTTATTAACCATTTTGCATTGTTTGTAATGTGATATGAATAAAACAAGTAAAAAATATGTCATATTTTAATTAAGTGTTAAAAATATAATTAACAAATATTAGACATGCAAATTAATAGTAAAATAATACCTCCCAAAAAAAAAAAGAGTGAATTTGCAAGAAAACAAGATAAGAATTTTTAATTTTGTCCTTGAATGACGTAATATTTCTTTAACATTATTATTCAGATATATTAAATTAATAATTAAATTAATTGTGTCACGATATTAATTGATTTTTATTATTCTTATTATTATTACAGGTCATCATGTGAAAAAAAAATTTTTTCATTGAAGAAAAAAATAAACTTTTAGAAAGTGTTTAAGTTGGTCAAGAGATGGCAGCAGTATCGAGGTATATAAAACGTCTAGCCGGGAAAGGGGAGAACAGTTTGAGTTGAGCCCTACTCCGTGTAACATCATAGTGAAATATGTTAAATATAATTAAATAATTATTATTGTGATTATTATATTTTTTTTTATTATTAACGTCGAAAACATTTCACAAAATCGTGGATTATTTGTGATATGTGGTGACTAAAAAATATAATATAATTAAAAAAAAAAATTTAGGATAATGCATCGACTAATTTTTATCATTGGGTTAATCATCAGTATATTAATTCAGGTATGTACTTTTTTTTATTTACTTTAAGCTAAAATGTGATGTAATTTAGGCAACATTAATTTTATTATTATGTAAATTGAGTTTTCATTAAATTCTTATTTTATTTAAATATTAGTATCAATTTTATTTTTTGAAATTATAATTTTATATCTTTTTTTTTTCTCTCCAAATCTCATTGGCCTGCGATTCTATTTAACTAAGTAATTTTGAACAAAACTAATACAAATATCTTTAACATTATACTTTTTTTCCAATAGATATAAATACAACGTTTTTTTTTTTTTTTTTCAAAGTAATATCTTAAATTAGAATATAGTTCTTAGAAAGTGAATACATATTGAAACCCCATTCAAGCCCCTAAAAAACTAATTCAGTAGTTCTTAAAAACTCTTTTTCAAGAGTGTGTTTTTTAATAATTTTTTATATCATGATTCCCGCCAAGATTTTTTTTTTTCTTTTTAGTCAAGTAGTTTTTTTTTTCCATAAATAACCCCATGCAAAGGAAATAGTAGCAAACAGAAAGAGATATATAGAAGAAGAGTATAAAAAATTATTTTAAATATATAAGCAGTAGAAAGTATTTTAATATAATTTTGATATAAAATTCTAAAAAAAAAAAGGAAAGAAAAAAAAAAAAAAAAAAGAAAAAGAAGTATTAGAAAATAGTAAGATAGTAAAATGAGCCTTTATAGACATGAAGTGTTTGGGAACGAGTGACGTTATACTCATTTTTATCTCACGGTAATAATATATTAATTGAAAAATAAGTTAATGTAATATCATATGATTGATTATTATTATTATATAGTCAGATTTATATAATATGTATATTATAATATAAATCATATATTTTTTTGAAGGTTAAATAACATAATATATGCAATAGACAATTGGTTACGTGGATATAGTATGTTGATTGTTTATATTAAAAACAGTGATGCATACACATAGAAACTGTATGTGTGTATGTTCTCTTAGCAGAAACATTTTCTATTTTTAAACTGTCTAGTCTAAATGTTATTATTCTAAACTTTGTTTCTTTATATTGTTACCCATTTTAAACGTTTTTTTTTTTTAAGCATTTTTTTTAACCCCTCAATCATGCCCTAAATAAGATAGGTCAGGATTTTTTTAGGGAGTGTCTAATTTTTATCGAGTATTATTTTTATTAATAATGAGATTATTAATTAATTTACATGCATTATATTTTATAATTAAGTTTTTTTTACTACATAACTGAATTTGAAACAAATAAGATAGCTCCTTTCTGTAATTTAGACATAAACTTTCCTATGGGAACTAATTTTCATTGCATGCATGACAGTGAAATAGTCTTTATAAATTGTGAATAATAACGTAATTTAATGATTTAATTTTTAATAATGTTTTTATTCTTTATGATTACAGGAAATTTCAAGTAGTGGTGTATTCGAATTTCGACTACAAAAATTTCAAAATACATTTGGTCGTGATTTAACTGGCAAATGTTGTAATAGTGATGAATCTTCATCTAATAAAGAATTATTTTGTAATGGAATGTGTCTTACAAGTTTTCGAGTGTGTTTAAAACATTATCAAGTGCTAGTTGATACGGAAAGTCCGTGTACATATGGTGATATTTATACCCCAGTGTTAGGGGATAAAATTATTGAACAAGACTATGTGATTAAATTTCCATTTAATTTCACCTGGACGGTAAGTCATATTTTTTATATTTATTATTTATAGCTACTATTATTATTATATTGTTAGTAAAGAATTTTTTATATAGTATTATCACACATTATTTTTACTGCATTTAATTATATATTTTTAAAATAAATTATATAAAATACTTTTATAAATTAAATAAATGTTCAGCATGATTCAATTTCAACATGAAAGCATCATAAGATTCTGTTGCTGGGCAAATTCGTATATTTCGCATTTCTGAAAATTATTGAGTATTTAAACACTTGACATAAAAATTAATGATATGAATATGTAGTGAAGCAAAAACACTATATTTAAACTGAAGCACGTAAATTTAAAGGTCTTCTTTCCTGTTCTTATTTTTTATGATCAATAATGTATCAATATATACACATCCATACATTTTTTTTTATCACCGGATGTTCTCAATTTTCTATATTATATAGTTATTATTTTTTTTTTCCTTCTTTTTAATATAGAAAAAACTTGTAACTGTTTATAAAGTCTAAATAGAATTTTACACTTGTAAACATTGCTTTTTTTTTATCTTCATTGGAAAAATGGATTTTTATTTTTATATTATATATAATAAAATTGTATTGTATACATATTACGGTTTATTTTATAAGTATAAAAAAATATAACATTGAAATTTTTTACACTGTACTGTATATTGCATTATACGTAAATTTGTTCTTAAAGTTAATATGATAGGTGGGTGGGGGGATGACAGGTAGGACCGGATCTTTACGTGTTAAAAAAAATCAATACATTTTTTTCTTAAAAAAATACAAAAAAAAAGTAAGTAAGGAGTCTTTGATGATTTTATTAGGGTTATAAAAGTATATAGTTCAAATAGACAAAAATTTTACAGGTAGGTGACAATCGTAGCTAAGTGATATTCAATGTATATTCAATTTTTACCTGCGTTCTTATATTATATCTTTAATAATAAAAAGTAATAAAAATTGTCTTAAAAAGTTCCAAATAATGACTAACACGAGACGAGAGATAGAGAGAGAATGAAGTTCACGATACACATTTCCAATTATTTACCTGTTCGTACGACTTAGCTGTTCAAATTGATTATTTTATATGCCATGAAATTGAAGGACTTACATTCAAAAATTATTTAAATTACGTATATAAAGGTGATAAATAAATTTAAAGCAAAAATTTTCTATGTATACCGTAAAAATTTATTCACTATTTTTTTTTTTTAATGAAATATATACCTTTTCAGATAAGGGTCAATGAATTTGAAAATATTTGAAAATCAATGCCAAAATATATATAAATAAATTAATAATCTTGAATCTATTTTAAGTTTTGAAGTGTTGTTGTATTTCGCTGTTATAGACCCCTTGCACATCCTTGCGCTTTGTCGCCATGTTTGTGGTGCCTAATGCATTGTCCAGCATAGGGGAAACTTCGTTTTTCCTCATTTTTCACATAAAAAATAGTTTATTTTAACTCAACAAATTTTTCTCATGTCCTTCGAGCTTATTAGGAGCTAGGAATAAGGTTTTGATTGAGGTTTGAAGCTTCTTTTGCTATTAAAAAAATAAAGATGATGTTTTTCCTATGCTGGCCTATGTATTCCTGACCAACAAAATGGCGGCTCTTAAATATGAGTGCAAGCGGTCTATAATTTACAGAATACATAATGCATTTTATGTGCAAAATCAAATTGGGTCCTATTATCTATAGTTGTTATTATTATTCTTCAATAATACCTGTTATTTTGTAGAAAATCATTCAGATTTTATCATTAGAAAAATGTGATTTAAAATGAGTTATAAAAGTGAAAATAAAAATAAAGTAACATTATATTAGTATATAATAAAATTAATAGCTGCATTAGTAAAGTATTAAAACATCCTATTCTTTAAGGTATATTATAACATTTTCAACACTATAAAACAGGTATATTTGTAGAAGCTAAAAAAGAAAAATTCTCAATTTCCTGTCGAATAAATTAAAAAACAAAAAAAGGACCTCCACTTTTATGTGACATCGTTCTTTTTCTTCTTCCTTTTATTATTATTTTTTTTTCTTCTTCTTCTTTTGCTTCAGATTCATGTAAAGTCAAACGGTAAAAGCTAAATTTATGATATAAACTTTAAAAGAAAAATATATAGCTACCTGTAAACGTATAACTATAACAATGATTTTTTCTTAACATTTATTAGTTTATTGCTTCTGTTTCAAAAATTTGACTGTCATCAATAATTTGTGTTGCTCATAGGGGGTCCATTCTTTCATTTTTTTTGCACCTATTCATGTTCTAACATGTCATGTCACCTTATTTGAAATTCATTATTCGTTTTTTTTTTTTTTTTTTTTCTTCTGAGCTTCTGTGTTCAAAATGATCTACTAAAGAATGTATGTTAAAATATTTACGATACATATACTATAGCTTATTTTAATGTTAATTTGGTAATATGTGATCTTGCTTTTTGTAACATATAATATAGAAAGGTGTAAATAATTACGTTTTATGGTTAAAAATTATTATTTAGTTAAGAATTATCTTCGGTTGTAAATTTCATGAAAAAAATATATGACGAAAGTCGTTTTAAAAAAATGAATTTCCATACAGTAATGTGCTTCGTATATAGGTGAATGAGAATTTTTTTTAAGGGTTAATCATATTTCTTTTTCCTACAAAGTGTACTTTATTTAATTTTGCATGTTTTTAACGAAACAGAAATAAGGTACCTTTTTTCAATGTTCAGTAATAATAATAATAAAATAGGACACGAAACAGAAAAACTGTATTGGCATTCATTTTTGACTGTTTTATTCAATTATTATAACAAATAAAATAGTTTACCGTGTTAAATTAGTCTGAAAAAATCATGTCAAATCAAATACCTAAACATCTTTGAATATTCTCATTTACCAATATACAAAGTTCATTGTTGAAAATAATAATTAATAATATAATTATTATATGAACTCATTTTATATAGTAAATTACATTATTATACGTTGTAATATTCAATATATAAATATATTGAAATTACATTATTATAAAATTAATTATTGATCAATATGATAATATAATATAATATCGGGAGTTAAGAAATGATCTATAAGAAATATATATTTTTTTCCTTCTCTTCTCTTTTTTATTTGTTAGCCTTGATAAATTTCCCACGGTAAGATGTGAACTCAGGACTCTGTTGAAATTCACCAGACCGTAGCCACAAAGTTATAGAGAGCAGTCACTATAACTAAGTTTGTTCAACTTCTATATTATATACGAGAGAAACAGAATTATAAGACAATTTTTCATTACTATATTTGAAATAATATAACTATAGTTTATTTTACTATATTATTATGTATTATTTATTTTATGGTGTTATGTTTAAAAATTAATTTTTTTAATTTTTTTATTGTATTTATAATATATAGTTTTTTTTACTTAATAATTATAAATTGTTTTTTTTTTGCAAAAAACATAAATAATTTTTATAAGTATATATATTTTTTTTATTATTATAATAAAAAATATATAAATAAATATATTTATTGATCACAAAATCATGTCGCATTATTACTAATAAACACCAATTCTTTGTGCACTGATGTACTTAGAATCCATGAGATGAAGGTATATTAACAAATGAGGAGTGATTTACAGACGAAAATTAAATAATGTTAAACATGAAATTTTATACATGAAATTTTATTGATGATTTCTACCTTAACACCCTGAGTAATACAATTACTTTTTTTCTCTCCTTTCCTTCAATGCATGGCCACGAGTCTCATAAAATTCTGATTAGTTGCATAGTTTTTATAATCATTTACTTTTTGAACTGATTATCTGCATAATATATTGATATCAAAATCTTTATGAATTTCAATAGCCGTTCTAATTATATTACAGCCCTTAAAATATATGAATTAAAACAGTAACAAAATGATTTATCTTTTTTCTCACTTTAAAATGTAAAAAGAATATTATAAGAGATATAACTGTGAGTTACTTTTTTATGATACTGCAATGATGCGAAAATTTTCCTATTGTATTATAACTCTTTTATAACAAAGATAAAAAAAAATATATTACTTACAAGAAGACTTATATACTCGCATGAAATCTTATGGGAAAATATAATATGATATAATAAAATAATATACTGTATGTATATATAATCATGATAACCTTTTCATACGCTATATCACTTTATATATACTGTACTTTTAATATTATGTGTAACAATTTTATATGGTAAAATGTAATTTTATTATATTTATACAATATATTCGCAACATATTTAAAGATCAAATTGTTATCATATAGTAAAATTTCTCATTATTATGAGCTATATGTCTGCATGTATTATAAAATGTAAAAATTGTGAATAAACCTTGATGTCATTCTATTTCATAGACATTGTAATGACATTCGCATATATGACAGAGAATCAACCTCATTTTATATCAAAAACAAAAGGAATTACTGTACTGAGTTCTGTATAGGTCGTGAAAATATTAATTTTAAGATATTCGTATTTAAAAAAAAAGAAAAGTTTTATACATCAGAAGAATGTGCATTTGCTTCCACAAAGATGGCAACCGAACACAGTAATATAATAGTATAAAATAATGTCATTTTTCAATTGTCACAAAACACAAAAATGTGGCTACGAATAATAAATAATAAAAAATGCTGAAGTAAAATAAATTTAAAAATTTTCCCATAGCGTTTGTCCTGTAATAAAAACTTACTCAAATAAAGCGATAAGTAAATAAGGCAACTCGGCATTTTAAATTCAATGAACTTTTAAATATAATAAAACTCAAGAGAAAATTGTAGACAGAAAAAGATGAGTATTCCAGAGTATAAAGTTTAAAACTTTTTATATGTACTCAATAGAGTTTGTTCTTCCAAACATTGATTTTGAGAAACGTCCAAAACTTTCTCTCACTTTTTTTTAACTACCAAAAAAAAAAAAAAAAAAAAAGTAAAATGGAGAGAAATCTTTTTGAAGAGACAGAGAGAAAAAAGTGTGATTCTTTTGAAGATGTTCTATATTGATTTTTATGACTGGATAGTTCATTGCTTTTTTTTTTTTAACTTCAAATCTTTGATTGTTTCCTCTTTATATAAACGAAAGACTAAACTAAACTATAACCTTCGTGCCTTACCAATAATAAAGTAGAAATTATTTTTTAAAAATCATTCAAAAATCATAAAAGTTTATAAAAGTAAGCCACCGTGTAATAAATAAATTTCTAATTTTTATTATTTCATTAACAGCAGAAAGTATTGCATGGTTAAATATTTGTTTTTAAAAGATAACTGCAGATGCATGCTTGTTATTTTATATCATTTCAGAGCTGGAAAGAAATTTAATAAAGGTCTTAATTAGAGAGAGAGAGAGAGAGAGAGAGAGAGAGAGAGAGAGAGAGAGATTATAGAGTTTTGGGCTTTAAATTAAAAACAAATCAAATTTAAATTTTGCAAAGTAACACCTCAAAATATTACATTTTTGCATTTCAAAGTATTTGCATAAAAGAACACTTTAAAAATATTGCATTTACTGATCACTCGTTTTCCTATCATTACTATATATTTCACATTTTTTTATTATACATAAAAAAGACAAATATAAAAAGTAATTTAATACTTTCGGAAGTTACTTCATATACAATTTTTATTGTCTTGTGTTTATTATTGTTTTTTTCCTTAAATTAGGTTCAGTGAAATTAATGTTACGGAACCAAAATATAATAAAATTCTAATAGAGCTTCCTTATATCATAAAATTTCATATATTACGAGTTACGAGTTATTTATTTATATATCTCATAGCTCATTTAAAATCTTATGTATGTCTCTTTAGTAAAAATCTAATTTAAGATATATAGAGTATATCTAATAAAGTTAAAAATAAAACATTTTAAATGAGAGAAGAAAAAGGGAGAGAAATATTTTAGTATCATTTTTTTGATAGAGTTATAAAAGTCATACCAAATGTTATCATATTTTATTTTTAACTATATTCTTCGAAGAAAAAAGCTTAAATATAGGATCAAATAACAGTACTTTAACTTTGGAAAAATATAAAGGATTGAGAAATGCATATTTTATTCGCACAACGATCGACGTACTGAAATTTCTATAAATATAAGTTTAAATTCCATAAATTTGATAAAATAAAATTTATGATTAAAAAAAGTAAGGAACTATTATATATGTATAGACTGGTCTATATAAGCTTTTGTAATACGTATATACATATTTCCATTTTTTTTTTTTTTTTTTTTTAATTGTTGCATGTATATTGTGAGCAATGAGCATGATAGTTTTTCATTTATGAAACAATCAAAATGATAAATGAAACTTTTTTATTATTGCTATTTTTTTTTTCTTTTTTTTTTTTTTTACGGCGTTGCTCCTTAAAAGTTGAACTTGTATACTTACAGTGTAAATATCAATATTTATGTTTAATTAATATGTAATTTCTTTTGTTTTAGGGTACATTTTCATTAATCGTTGAAGCATGGCATGACTTCAACTCAACCACTCCTGGTAAGTTTTAAAAATTTAAATATTAAAAATATAATTATAAAAAAAAATAATGTATATCAAGAGAGAGCATTATGAGAGAGAGAGAGAGAGAGAGAGAGAGAGAGAGAGAGAGAGAGAGAGAGAGAGAGAGAGAGAGAGAGAGAGAGAGAGAAGTATACTGAGCAAAAAACAAATAGTATATAATACTGTATGTGTGAAAAAAAGTTTATATACAGTTGCGTAACTAAATTATATTCAGTGTCATTTTTTTGAATGAAAATTGTATTTAAAAATAAAATAGTAATAGAAGAAAAAAATGTCCAAGGTAACATCTTAATTCCTTATTCATTCATAAAATTTTTAAGAAAATCTCAAAATGATGAATTAAAACTTCTAATACACAAAGACACAGTTTGAAGCTGCTTTTTATTTGAATAAATGGATATAAAATTCAATGCTAAATTATAACCGCACATATAATATATATATATACACACCTATTCATTAGAAAAAAAAAAGTGGGTTTGATTTTATTGAATGAAATTTAACCAATAAAAATCAATTTACTGCGCTGTGGTTAAAAAAGTTAGACTAAAAAACTGTTATAATCAAATCAATATAACTTTGATTTAATTTTTATTTCATTTTCTTTAAAAAAAATTTCAATTAATTAAATGTCTTATAATATTATATAATCTTAAACGTTGAATATATAAAAATTTAATTTTTATTATTAAAAACTAATTAATTTAAATTAAAATTAATACAAAGTGTTATTAAATTAAGTATATTAAGTTCTATTTGAATAGTTACGGATGCAATTTATTATACAATAATAAAAAAAGGTTTTGGCAAAATATAAAACGATATAGTGAAAGAGACCTACTCAAATATATATATATATATATATATATATAACGTCTAACAACAAAAGGCTTCCGTGACGTCATAATTTCCGGTCTTACACCCCCAATATATTCTTTTATACTCCACTAAACCCTATACTTTACTTCCGTCCAAAAACTATTGCACTGCACTATATAATATACTCTCTATTGAATAAAAAAAAAAAAAGTGCCATTTTTTTTTCATGGGTAACATACGGTGCTCTTATAATAAATATGAAAAAAAATATTTTCATATTTTTATAGTTCCTTTCCTGCCCTTTAAAAATATACTTTCATGAAGAAAATTTAAAGAGACAATTATTATGATTTTTTTTCATTGAAATAATGCAAAATATATTAATTTGCATATATTTTTAATTAAAAGTTAAAACAGTTGTATTATTCTTTAAAAAAAAAAAAAAAAAATAGAGCTGAAATTTATTATAATATTTTCTAGTATATATTTTTTTTCACAAAAGATTTTCATTAAATGTAATAAATTTTAAGAATTAATATGTAATGTTGATATATTTTTATACAGTGGTGTACATTAACGGTTTTTGCATTCAATTCAAAAGAATAACATAATATACGGGTGGGGGGAGGGGATGCATATAAGATTTTTTTTTTTCATATATGGGGTGAGTATGTATATAACATGTAAAGAAGGGGGAAAAAAAGCAAGAGTTTTTTAAATTACACAAGGTGCTATATGTGTATGAGCAGTTAGCATTATATAGCAGGTCGCATCATATGATAGGGAGAGACAGAAAAAAATCGATTTTTTTTATATTTGAATTAAAAAAATAACGGTTTTATAAAAAGTTTAATGAACATTTTATGTTTTTAGTACGTATCTTTCAACTGTAATAATATATTTTTTGTTTCATTTATTTTCTAATAATTAATATTTCTAACGAATTTGAAAGTCATACTGAAGTTCTGTATACTTTTCAAAACATAATAATAAAATAAATCAGCTAATAATTCGACTATTTTAGTTAATTAGAATACTCCAATATCTTTTAATTTTGATCGTTTATTTTTCTATCAAATATATGGTAGCATTTGAAAACGTTTTATGTTTTAACTACAACAGAATTTCAAGAAAAATTTATGGCTTACGCAACATATAGCCGAACAACATTATTGAAGCTTATGGGACTATATTTTCAACCCCTGTTTGTTTTGTGACGCCCTGCAATTTTTCAGTTAGTCGCGAGTTCCCTTTAATGTAAAAATAAAATATTGTGCAAAAAAATAATGACCTATTAACGATCACTTTTTTTTTTTTTTTAATTAACTACCTCTCTAATTAACTACCTATCGTAGTATTTTTTTTTTTTTTTTTTGACACTTCGAAAAAAGAAATGCTTCTATATTGACATAATTCATGGACGTAAAAGTTTCTCAACGCTTTATGAAAGTAAATAAACAATAATTTTCTAAAATTTGACACGAGAAAATAGCTTATAAAAGGACATTTTTATTCAATTTAACGTATTATTTTTGTAAAATATCACAATTTTGACAAACAGTATTATGCAGTTTTTTCTGAGCTGAGACCAAACAATATGCGTTTCTCTTGAAGTGTGCGACTTTTTCTTAAAAAAAATAAAGGACGTCACTCATTCTGTTCTAAGTCTCAGGTAAATGATTTGCACCTGGTACTTTTCTCAAGGTATTGACGGAAAGAGAGAGAAAAAGATGATGCGTTGCTATATAGTATGAAAAGCAAAGCGGCATATGGACAACATATGTTTAATATTGGTTCACACGTATATAAACGTAAATCCTCAAGTAAGCATATGCCATCAAAAATAAAAATTTTGGATTTCAAGATGCGAAGGAAAAGAAGTAAAAATTACATTAATTTACAGTTAAAATCAAGAGAGAGAGAGAGAGAGAGAATGTTATATACACATGAAAACAAATTAGTTATTAGATTATTTTGAAAACAAGAGATTCGTGTGAATTTGTGATAAAATGGACTTATTTTTTGTTCATAAAAAAAAAATAAAAAAATTTAAATGATGGATTTTTTTTTTATTGCTGTTATATATATGTAAAAATATCATGTATTGCCAAAAAAAAAAAAAATCAGCAATGCAATTTAAAAATGATATTTTATTTTACTTTTTAATGTGCAAAAAAATATAAAACGATGCACGCTTCGCTTTTACTCAATAACAGATGGCTTTGGAAAAAAAAATTATAAATAAAAGGAAAAAAATATATTGCCAATAGCATCCTTTATCCAATTCGCTAGAAATTTGCTTGAATTGATAAATATAAGATGTAAAAAAAGTGACAGCTGGCTAATAGTCTACGGTAATTTAGAAAAATAAAAAGTATCATCTTGTATAACAGATTCTATGTAAACTTTTTTCTTTATATATACACAGTAATTTTGTATGTTAATTTTATTGTGTGTAAATTTTATACACTTTTTATTTTTTATGGATATAAAATTTCAGGCATTAAATTTTTTTTTATATATATCAATTAAGATATTATATATTATGTTTATTTTCTTGGTTTAATTGAATAAATATTTGGACTTTTTTAACATTGATGAGTGTGGATGGAAATCTCTCTCTCTCTCTCTCTCTCTCTCTCTCTCTCTCTCTCTCTCTCTCTCTCTCTCTCTCTCTGTCTCTCTCCTTTGCATGTGTACAAAAACAGCTTAAAATTGTACAAGGTACAGTTGCTGAGATTAAAATCTTCATTATGAATCTACACTTATAATAAGGGACAAAAAACGTGCATTTATTTTGCAAAAAAAAAAAAAATCAAAAATCAAAAATCAAAATAAAGATTTTAAAGTTATAAATAGTACACAAATAAAATCAATATTGTTTATCATTCTAACATAAATTAATATTTCCACAGGTGGTAAACGGTTATTAGCCAGGCATACTCAACAACAAAGTGTTAATGTTGGACCTACCTTTGTTCCTGCAAGTTATACAAATCACCATACATCACTACATTATGAATATAGAGTCACATGTTTACCACACTACTATGGTTCCGGATGTGAAGTACTGTGTAGACCAAGAGATGACAGTTTTGGACATTTCGTCTGTACTCAAGATGGATTACCAAAATGTTTACCAGGATGGGAAGGACAATACTGTACAAAACGTAAGTAAATTTTAATATCATCATTAATTTGTTAATGGGAAATGTGTTTTAACGGTCTTTTAGTACAACGATGACAGTAAATATATTGGTTTATAATTGAAAGAAAAAACTCATTTAATATATAGGTTTAATCATCAGTATTCAAATTTTATCAAGAATCACAAATTTATATCATTATTCATGATCAATTTTGTGGTTTTGATCTCATTAAAAAAGTATTTTTATAAGCGTTAATTGGATTTTTAAAACTGTATCCTGCACTAATGTAGCTTTTATTAATATGGAAATCGAATATTCAAAAAGAAAAAAAAAAAAAAACATCAATTCGTTTTATATGCCTAAAAATAATTTTAACTTTCCATTGTATGATCAAGGTTCTTTAAATTAAACATAAATAAAATTTTAATTCCTAGTTATATATTATAAAGATATATATAGTGTGGGAGACGTATATACTACAAATTTAAATGTCAAGACAAATTAATGAACTTGAAAAGTAGTGGGGAATTATAATATTTTCAATCAACTTAAAATACTAATAATAATAATGTCACATTAATAATTAGCTACTTACATGTAAATTATGTATTAGATAAAAAAAGAAAAAAAAAATCATTGTCCGTACTTTTACAATAAACCTGATTATTAATAAAAAGCTATATTAGGTATATTGAACCATATTATAATAAATTTATTATTCATATCCTAAATTTTTCTCACGCTAAAAAACAAGGTTAAATTAATTGAGTTAGTGTCATTGAAACTACGTTTCCCATGGACCATACTACACATTATGTTTCGTCTTATATATAACCATAAGTATATAATATAAAAAAAAAAGTTGTTTTGATTTTTTTTTATATAATGTTATAAAAGTACAGGTTTAATTATTTATTATTATTATTAATTTTTAAAACATCCCGCATGATTTAATGCATTACTTTTCTTATTCTATATTTGTAATTTTAAAGTATAACTTTTATATATATATAAAAAAAAGAGTAAAAAAAGAGTAAAAATTATGTAATTTTACATGAAATTATAGATTTTTACCATGCAAATTTTTTAATTAAATAAAATAGTGCTAAATATTTTAAATAATTAAGGTCTATGAACTAAAATGCTTATATTTTTAAGTATATATAAATATTTTTCCCATCAACATAAAAAATGAAAAGTAAAAATTCGTGATTAAAATGTATAAAGATATCATATGCACACGTAAATATATTTATATATAAAGATTTCCCCTTTAGCTATATATCCTTTTTTATTTTTAAAATATATTTTCATCGTTGGAGTTCTAATTTTGAAATATGGTTTTGTTGATTTTTAAAGACTCACACAAAATAATTTAATAAACACGTTTTTTTTCCTTAAATATATAATTAAATTATATAGTATAATTATTTCAGTAGCATGAAATTAAGTCAAAGCATAACAAATTAATATGCAGTTTAATTCATATATTCGTAATTCGTGTTATATTTATTGTGATTTATGATAATGATGCATTTATAAGATATTTAATAGTTTGCATGCATATATTGACTTTTTTTTTTTTTTTTTTTTTTTTTTTTTTTGATTTCATGTTGCCAAAATGTAAATATTTTTGATGCCATGTTTCAGCTCGCTGTTTACCTGGTTGTGATTCCGAACATGGACATTGCACAAAACCCGGAGAATGCCAGTAAGTACCATTGCATTATAAACTATAATTATATAAATAGATCTTAATAGAAAGTAAAAGCAGCTAAATATTCTATATTTGTAATCACCTTGAAATATATATTATTATATAAATTTACATAAATCAAATTGAAAAGAGATTAATCTCTATATGTCGCATGATTTTAAAAATACTAAATAACGAGGTAAACATTATATACGCATATATGAACCTTTTTTTATAATAATCTATTTCTATTGAGTCGATATAGATGTATGAATCATTTACAAATTTTATTAATGATTCTTTTTTCTTCGCTATAATACTATATATAATATTAATATTGCTACTATTGGTTGGAGTTATATACATTTTTTTGTTAATAATTTTTTATTGATTTATTATTCCATATATATCGCCTAAAGCTGATTCACACGGTTTTATTACTACTGCTTCTTCTAAACTTTTTAAAAAAAGATAAAAAGGCTACCAGCATAATTGTTTACCTTATATTATCTGTGGGAAGATTTAAAAATTTAAGCTAATTTATATATTTTTGCAAATATACATTTTATATATATATATATATATATATATATATATATATATATATATATATATATATATATATATATATTATATATATTTATTTATAATCTCAAACTGGTTATTTTTCTATTTGTCATTGTTGACATTCAACTAATTTTTATATAATTCAGCTTTTTAAACTATTTTATTTAAACATAAATAGCAATGATGATATTGCGAATGTTTTTGCAATAACTACAACAAAAATTAATAAAGGAAGATGTCTCTATATCTTTATAAGATCCTACTTTCTATTTTGTTTATTAAAAGTATTTTAAAAGGTCATACACGATTAGATTTTTTAGTCCTGGTTTTATTAAAGTGATTCTTATATACATATTTAAATGTTTCTTTTCGCTTGATTTCACTTGTCATAATGAATAAATTAAAATCAAAATCATGCACGATTAAAAGAGTACAAGAGAAACAATATAGCATGGGAAATTTTGTGTATGAAGAGATATATTAATAATTTATAATTCAAAATATAAATTTAATTAAGAAAAATATTTATTTTATTATAATATAAAAAAATTAATTAATTATTTAATATAAAAATATTTTATAACAAAATAATTTTTTTTTATAGTAATAAAATATAAATGTTTTTCTTTTAATTATTTTAACTTAAATATTATATATAAATATTATTTACTATATATAATTTATACTAAAGATAGATTGAAATATTAAGCTCTTCTTATTTGTTGGGTCTGTAAGTTAATGCATGATTTTAGCGTTTATCAAAATTTATACGAATGCGTTAAATCAAAATGATATTAAAAAAAATATATATTGACTCAATACTATATGGATGCAAAAAATTACAAAAATATTTTTCCCATGTGTGCTGCTATGTATATAACAAAAAGAAAGAAGAAGAAAAAAAAACACGCGTGTATTGTATATATTATATTATTATTATTATATAGATATATATTAGTGTGGGAGTTGTATTTTATATGTACGGGACTGTACTTCAGTGGCTATGTGAGTAGAATGCTTCCTTACTTTACCTTAGCCATAACCGTGGGAACATTTCACCTGGGCCCGTTCATGTAATATACTACGCAAGATTATAAAGAAGTCCACTTCGATTTTTTTTTTTCTTATAGTCTTTTTTTATCCATTTTTTTATTATTATTATTTTTTTTATTGTAATAAAATTTCAGTTTTACTTAAAAATGGTTCATAGTATGGATAATGTATTAAAATTAATAATTAATAGAATTGTTAATTAAATAAATTATTTTAATATAATCAACGAATTTATTTATGATAATATTGATAGTAAAAAATTATATCGCGATATTAAAAACGTTACTTGAATTCACAAAAATGATAGAAGCTATAGTCGCTCATTAAAATAAGAAAAAGTGTATTGTAGTCATATATATATGAACATTTGTTGCTAAAATCTATATAAATTTTATCTATAACCTTATTTTCATGGTTTAATAATCTTTGATAAGGTACCATATTGATTTTCTACTCAAAAAATTTTTATCACCTGTATAGTTATATAAAAATATATATACATAAAAAAAGTCTTCTTTATAATATGAAATTCAATGTATTTAGTCACGATCTTGGATGTGCAATTTTCTTTTGTCTATGTTTTAATTAAATGGAATGCATCATGGGAATAAATACTGTTATAATATTGCGAGCTTTTTTCTATGGAAAAATAATAATAATATTTCTATTTATTAGTATTCTATATAGAAACAATACTATAGAAGGTTTTCATGATTGATTTTTTATGTATTTTCTCATAAAAGAGAAATATTGAAGTTTTTATGATATATTTTTTCATCTTTTATTCGTTTTTTTAACTTTTTTTTATGTTTTTCTTTTCCTTTTTTTCTGATTTCTATAGATCAATATATTTTGTTAAAAAACTTAAATAAAATATAAAAACTGAGTATACTGTCATATTTTTAACAAAAAAAAAATGTATAATGTAAAATTCATCTAAAAAGCAATTTTTTTTTATTTAATTTTATATATAATTTGTGTTTAATTATTGAAAAAAGTGGATGATCTATAAGGGGAAAAAAAGACAATTTCTAGTTTAAAATTTTCTATTTATCTACCATATAATTTTCATATAGTTTAGCAATACGTAATGACGTATGGAGGTCGTGTTGTGACGTCACAAATATTTGACCTCAGAAGGTCAAAATCTTACAGGTTATAATAAGTTTTTACCTATTAAATTATTGATAGATATATTTTTTTACTATTTTTTTTTTCTTTGTAATTTTAGTTTTATTTAAAATTAAAATTTATTACTATTTTTAAAAAAATTCATTAAATTAACCTTTATTACATGGTATACCATTTCATGTTTTATTTTTATATAAATGTAAAATAGCATAATCTTTATCAAGTTTTTTTACGGTTAATAATGCGTCAACGTCAATACGTTTTGATTGCAATAATAAGATAGGGCACAAGGAAAGTATAAATGTGATGGGAAATGAATATTTACAAATATGTGAAGGTGCAGGAGTATAGAAATTCAATTCCAACGCTGAAAAGATTTCAATGTCAAACAATATTTATGTTAAAAGGAAATGTAAAAAAAAGTTCTACTTAAATTTTAAATAATACATGCTGTGTTAGACGATATGCCCTATAAAATCCAATGCGTTAATAGCCCAAACAAAAAAATATATATAAATTAAAGCACATTTCTTGAATATTCCAAAAAATAGTAAAAATAAAACTCACAAATTTGTTACGCAAAAAAAAAAAAAAAAAAAAAGGTGTAACTAATAAAATTATTTCACTTATAGTATACCTTTTTCCAGTGTAATTTAATACTTCTAGAATTACAGTATGTTTCAAAATATATATAAAACAACAAATTTTTATACTATACAGTAGTTAATTACAGCGTTACTCATTAAAAAGCTTTCTTGGAATTATTGTATATTTTTAAAGGTTGCATGTGAAATTAATACGACTTATAAAAAAAAATGTGAATGAAGAAAAAAAATTAATAATAATCTTTAGATTGATCCAATGTGATAATTTTTCTAAAAATATCCTTTACTGACGTAAATGCTACTTTTTGGGCACAAAAATAGAAAAAAAAATTTAATAATTATATATAATACAAAACAATACAAAGTTTTCTTTTTTTTTACTGAAAAATAGTTAAAAAAAAAATCTTTGACTTTTAGTATGTCCAAAAAATTTCAAGATTTTTTTTTCTTCTTTTAAATATAAGTATATCATCTTGCTATCTATTTTTTGAAGGCCAAGACTTCCGTTTTCATAAAAAAAAATATACAAAGTTCTAAGTACATAAAAACTACTAAATGCAAAATATTATCTTATTAACAAGTATGTGAAACATTAAAAATTATGATCCTCATAAGTAAGGTTATTATATAATATATTAAAACAAAATATAGTTCTTATATAAAACATGAAAAGTTTAAAGTATAAAAAATTAGTGAACATCCGTAGTTTAATTAGGTCTAATGAGAATTAAAATAATGATAAAGAAAGAAAAAAAGAAAACAAGTAAAAGTTTTTAAAAATTTATATAAAACAAAAAAGTTATCATATATATTTTAAAATTGTAATTAAAAGGGGATTTTTTTTTTTCAAAAGCATTCTTAATAAAAATATATATTAAAAAAAATCCATATAAACAAAACATTTTATGGGTATTTTAAACTTTAAATAAAGTTAATGCAAAAAAAAGTTTATATAATTAAAAGTAATTATTATTTCCTAAACATATATTTGAGTGCTATGGTATTAAAATGTAATGCTAAATTAAATTAAGTAAGAGTTAAAAAACGGTAGAAAAAACGGGAAGAGGGTTGTTAAAAATTAGAAGTCAATGTATTATATAACTTTTTTGTCTTTTTATTTTATATTGTAAGGGTCAAGGAACACAAAAATTACTATTTTTTTTTCTTCTTATTTCTAGCCGTATTGGTGTTTCATGGGAACTTACATTTCAAGTAGTACAAGGGACACTATAATAATAATAATAGACATTTGTAAAGTTTTTATTCGTCTCTCTCTCTCTCTCTCTCTCTCTCTCTCTCTCTCTCTCTCTCTCTCTCTCTCTATCGTTCTTAGCTCCCATAGAAAATACATTCATTGAAGTGTGAATGTCAAATATATATATTTTAAAATCAATTTTAAACGTGCTTTAAATATAAATTTTAAAACCACTGCAGTATTTTCAGAAAATATGGCAAAGAAAAAGTATAACTAACTATTCCTCGAAGAAATACAACAAATTTTAACATAAATATATATTTATTATAAAGCTGAATTAAAAAATTGGTTGCATTAAATTTTTTTAATATGCGAAAAGAAAGAAAAAAAATTTATACTTTTTTTATTACTTTTTGTTATAGCTGATTGCTTAAAATATACTGACCTTTCCTTAATCCAATTTTTTTTTTCTGATTTCAGGTGTAAGCAAGGCTGGAGTGGTGAACGTTGTGACCTATGTTTAAAACACCCTGGTTGTGATCACGGAACATGTAATCGACCCTGGGAATGTTTATGTGAAGAAGGATGGGGAGGTCTTTTTTGTAATCAAGATCTCAACTACTGTACGAATCATCGACCATGCAAGAATGGAGGTAAGATATCAGTTTTAATTGATAATTATCAATATTGTATTTATGATTAATTTATAAAATATAGATTTATATTCTTGTATCATTTACTATAACTTCAATATTTAGAATGTATAGGGAACATTTTTTTACAAAATTCAATAGAACTACTGAATTTCTAAACCAGGGACTATCAGATATAAGGGAGAAAACTTACATTATGAGCTTGCAAAAAAAAAAAAAAAAAAAAAAAAGTAATTCTGGAAAAAGAAATAAGAATTTTCTGCTTTTCTCAAGCCAAACCTCCGTATAGTATCTCATTTTTAAACTTAAAATATATTCTATTATATTTAAAAATTACAATATTTAATATTCTTTGCTAACACAGGTGTTATTAATAAAGTAAACCTGTAACTAAAGAAACCGCAAATACTATTTTGCGGGTGGCCACATATTTTTTGGATAAATAAAACTTAAAAAATAACATTAACTTGTTAAAATTTCAATTTTTTTCTCAAAAGTTAATACTGCTTACAATAATTTATCAGGTGTTTTTGTCGGTGTCTTTTTCTTATAGTATATAAAATTTACCGATATTTAAATCTTATAAATATGCCGCTTTTTATATAAACTCTAACATATGTTTTTTTTTTTTCTTTTGT
Source organism: Ecdyonurus torrentis (assembly GCA_949318235.1). Taxonomy (NCBI): domain Eukaryota; kingdom Metazoa; phylum Arthropoda; class Insecta; order Ephemeroptera; family Heptageniidae; genus Ecdyonurus; species Ecdyonurus torrentis. Next base: position 9,556,020 of record OX439135.1, read on the forward strand.
TATGATTTACAGGTACTTGCTTTAATACTGGTCAAGGATTATACACGTGCAGTTGTCCTGAGGGATATTCAGGAAAAGAATGTGAGACATATCTGGGATTTGATGGTCTAACTGGAAGAGTTTCATCACCAAATTCATGTGTTACACTTGGATGTTTTAATGCTGGAACTTGCGATATGGTAAGTACAAAAAAAAAAAAAAAAAAAAAAAAAAAAAAAAGTTTTAAAATAAAATAGCTAAAAAAAAAAAAAAGAATTATAACGGTACGAGTTATATTACCAGTCATTTATCATAAAAATTGAATTTATCCATTTATACGTATGATATTTTATATATAAATATAATACCAAAATGCTTTTATATACAATAAAAAAATGCTATTTTTTTACGTATAAAAACGTAAAAATTCAATTATTGTAATCATTTTTCACTTTTATGGTATTAAATAAATGAAAAATGTAATAATAAATTTAAAATATAATGGATTATATGCTTTTAAAATAATTTTTTTCTATTCTTTTTGCGTGATATATAATATTATAGATTAATATTTTTATAGTGAAATACTAAAAAGATTAATTTAACTATGTATTTAAATAATGTTGTTAATTTTTCATAATATTTGTTTTAATATTTTATTATTATTATTTTTTTTATTTGATGTACATATTTAGGTAGCTAATTATAGTTTATTATTGTAATTTGTAAAATAATATGTTATGTTGTACACCAAGTGTGTTTAATTAATAAAATGAATATTTATAAATACAATTAATTTTCCAGATATATAAATCAATGATATATTATCTATTATATTATAACATAAAAATAATGATGAATATGTAGTATAGAGTATGCAGTCTTAAAATATATATATCGATGAAGTATTGATTAAAAATATTAAATGTTCACAGAATACAGAAGTATGCAGATGTCAAGATGGATTCACCGGCCCTCGATGTGAAAATGCATCACCGTGTACACGCAATCCTTGTCAAAACGGAGGTATCTGCGATGTTTTAAGTCCAACCATTGCCGCACTTCGTGGATCAAGTACTGGATATCGCTGCAAGTGTCCTTTGGGATATTCAGGACAACTTTGTGAAATGAAACCTTTGGATTGTGACGCAAAATCTTGTGTGAATGGTAAGTCCAAAAAAAAAAAAAAAAAAAAAAAAAAAATCCCCTTTAAAAAAAATAATAAATGTTGAAAATATATTCAACATTAAAATATAATTTATTTGAAATTTTTAGACAGTAAGTTTAATTAGATTGCAAGGTATTTTATATAGCACTTGATAATATAAATATAAAGTTAAAAATAAAAATTAACGCACTGTTAATTATAATATATAAAATCGTAAAAATATTGTTTCGGTAATGTAAACATTAAAAATGCAACATTTTCTAACTTTCATAAAAATAATAATTAAAAATTACATACATTCACTTATAATATCATATTTTTTTAGATTAATATCTAAAGAATGTTAACACTTTCATGAACAAAAATTAATATTTTTTCTCTTTTTTTTCTTTTGTTTTAGGTGGCCAATGTGTTACTAAAAATTCCTCACGAGTTTGCGAATGTATTAATGGTTATTTTGGAAAATTCTGTGAAAATTCATTTAAATATTGTAAAACTAGACCATGTCAAAATAGTGGTACTTGTGTTGATTTAGAAAATAATAATTATCAATGCTTATGTCACGATGGATTTACTGGTAAAAATTGTGAAACTTCATTACGTGAATTTTCTGAAATATCACGTCGAATTTCAGATAATGAAGCATTATTAGTTTCAGAATTATCTAATGAAATACATGGTTTAAGTTCAATACAAATAATAATTATTGTTATTATTTCAATATTAATTCCAGTTATTGCATTAATTGGTGCATTAACTGTAATTATATTAAAACGTAAACGTGAAATTGAACGTAAAAAATCTGATAATTTAGCTAAAATGGAAAATGAAGCAAATATGATAACATCAGGTGTTAAAATGGCACCTGAAAATGTTATGATTCATAATATGTTAAGATTTGGTAATGATACAAAATTTATTAATAATTTTGAAAATGAATATGCTACTATTTCACATTCTGTTTCTGATTCATTTTATGAAGTTCCAAAAAAACCATTAAATACAAATCGTTTTTCTAAAGATATAGACAAGCGATTATCAAGAATTAGTCTAGATTCTAATTCAACAAATAATACTGGAAACATGTCGTCTACATATATTAGGTAAGTTGATTTTTTTTTTTATGTAATAAATTATATTAGAAATCAAAATTTTAAAATATTGCTTTATAATAAAATGATGACAACGCTTTTCTTAAAAGAAAACGGTTATATGATCATTATATATATTTAAGAAAAATTAAAGTTTCGAAAGTTTGGTAAATTATTAAATGGAACTATTACAAAAAGTTATAAATATTATTAATTTTCTTGTCAATCATATTACAATTCAAATACATATTAACTTTTTTTATTTTTTACTATTATTATTTTGAACGAAATATGTATAGCTTAATATTTATATATGCTTAAAAAGAAAATATAGAATCCACGTACTGATTCAAATGATCTCTACTTTCTATAATTGAAATCTAATCAATTTTTTTTTAATTTTTTTGTTCACAGTGAGACGGCAGTATGTAAAGATAAAATGTCCTCATGTAATCCTGGACCATCAACGTCCAATGGAAATGGAGGACCCAATTGTATCTACCAATCAGCATCTAGTTGTTCATCAATGAATCAATCCATTTATTTGATTAATGCTGATTCAAGTTTTCAACTGGATGAATCAATTGTGCCACCAGGATTTTTTGCAACAGAAGTTTAGTGAAAAGTGAAATATTTTCAAAAAATAAACAATCCTGACTTCTAAAAAATCTGTTGGTTACTAAAAAAGACATTTTTCTTTTCTTTATTTGAACATAATCCTGTAAATAATAATTATTAGTTGAGAAAAAAATGAATTAAAAAAAGACATTTATAATTATTACTATTATTGTATTATATTTTAAAGGCTATATTATTATTACTATTACATTAAAAAAAATAAAGAAGAAAAAACAAATAGAAAATGTTAATAATGACTGGCTATTTTTTTCAAAAAAATAGTCATAAAGACTGATTTGAAAAAAGAGAAGAAAAAAAAAAAAGGAAGAAAATTTTGTGTTTTTTTCAAAAAAAAAAATTCATTATTTCTAATAATGATAAACAGTCAAAGTTTTTGTTTTGTGTTTTTTTGTACTTAACATTTGTTCGTTAAAAGATATAAATATTATACATAAAAAAAAGAACATCGTAAACCTGCATAGTATTCCAAGAATTTTCAACTAAATAAGAGTAGGTATTTTCATTTTTTACATTAAAAAAAAAAAAAAAATTAATGATACCTATTTGCAATAATAAATAATATCTATAACCAAACCTGTAATTAAAATGGGGGTGTAATTATTATAACAAATACAATATTAAATTTGTATTAAATTTCTAAATTTAACTCATAAAATAAAAATATTTTCTTTTGACAAAGTTATTCACTAAAAAGCTCAATTATATTTTGCTCTAAATAAAATAATTTTGACAATAAATGAAAATTTGCTATACAAATAATTACATTACTTTTTTGATCTCCCTATACTTTCATCTGAATATGTTCGTAAATGTAAGTTGTTACTGGTGAAATTTTATTGTCATATATATACATTATATAATAATAAAAAGTATTATGTTTAATATCGCATGTGCGTGTGGTATATAAGCTCTATACTTTAACGATGATTTAAAAATGAATGTCGACTTCACAATGTTTATGCTAGTTGTGGTCTGTACTACTCTATTCTAACCAGAACACAACCAAGTGTTAAAATCGAACATAGCTATCATTTTTTTTTTCTATATAGTGTTTTCTTCATTAAAAAATGTTACCACCTTTAAGAAAAAAAAATCATGTCTCTGAAGTACTTTTGACTGATTTTTTGTGTCCTTTTTCAATTTTTTTTTATATTATATATATTCTAAGTTGTTATTTATTGAAAGAAAAAAAAATTGAATACATTGTTTGATTAAAAGAAAAATTTTTAAAAAAAAATGCATCTTCGGAGAGTTAAAAAAAAAATTGTTAGTATTCCCTAATTACACTTTAATCATGTTTTTTTTTTTTTTTTTTTTTTTTTATGTTACACAAAATAAAAAATCTTTTTTTAGGCGCTACCATTTTTTTTTTTGTCTGTAAATTTGTATAAAATTTATTTATTTAAATTATTGTTGGTTTATTTATCAAATGCAAACATACATCAATTTGTTTAAAAAAATTTCTATTATGATATTTCGGTTTATTATAACTACAAATTCGTATAGTTCTGGTTACATTTTATGAACGTAAAAAAAGAACGTAATTACAAAATTGTGGTATCGTTTGACCGATTTAGTAATTCATGTCTTGTTTTCGTTTGTTTTGCATTGAAATATAATATATTAAACGTCATGAGTAATGTTTATTATTTAAAAAAAAAATATTTTATTCAATCGCAAAATTAATGAAAAATGATCAGATTAATGTTTTTTTATATTTATTTTAGCACTATTCTAAAATAAATGCAAGAAAAAAAAAGTTTTTTTTTTTCCAAAATTGTTCAATAAAAAAGTTTAAAAAAATGTTAGAATTCTGGTCAGATTTTTATTAAAAAAAAAAAAAAAAAAAAATTGATCTCAATTTTGTTTAATTAGTCAATTAAACTAAATAATCAAATTTATTATACAAAAATTAATGTATATTTTTATTTTGATAATTCTTAAAATATTGTTATTATTATTATTATTTAAAAAAAATACTACACAGTTATATTATTCCAATGCACAAAAAAAAAAAATTATTATTCACAATTTTATATGAGTTTATAATTAAAATATAAAAATATACATTGATTTTTTTTTTTTTTTACATTACAAAACTATTGTAAAATGTATTTATTGTAAATATTTCTTTTGTCAAATAATTAAAAAAAGTATAAAAAATTAAAAAAAAAAAAAAAAAAAAAAGTATCTGCTCGAAAAAAATAATGTTAAAATTAATAAAATTATTTTTTCAAAATAATTCTTTTGTGTTTTTATTTTCTATAGTTCCATTATCAATGGAAAAAATCCTGATGGATATTTAATAGAATAGAGAAAAAGGGACAGATAGGAAATATTCAAATTATTGGTAGGAATTTATGTGTAAATTGATAAATAACAAAAATAATTATAGGGATATTTAAATAATTGTTATAAAATACATTTAATAAATTCTAGTTTTTTCTTCTACTATTCTATAGTCCTATAACAATATTTTAAGCTTCAATAAAGGGGGGTTGCATTTTAATCTTATATTATATTTATAGAATATTTCAAGTGCAGATCTGTTTTTCGTCGTATTACTAGGCGCCAAGTGTGCGGTACACTTAAAACACACGTAACATCAACTAAATTTGTTCACTATGAGTAATAAAAACAGGAATCTACATTATCAAAGGGAAGTTATGTATTTAAATTCCAATTTTATATTTTTATCGTATATTATTATCACTGCTTGTGGTTTGGTCTGATTTTAAATATTTATTATTAAATTAGATTTTTTTACTTGTTTAATTTGAATTATTCGAATAAAGCTAAATAATGTATTTCAAAAAGACAGAGAGAGAGAGAGGAAAATTCACATACTTTTTATAAATGTTATAAAAAAAGGCAGTATATCAACGCAAGAATATAAGCGATGAAAATGATAACGTTATACAAATAATAATAGTGAAGTAAAAATATATATATATATATATATATATATATATATATATATATATATATATATATATATATATAATGTATCAGTTATCGAAAAACAAAGATACGATGCTATAAGTTCCTGATTGAAAAAAGAAGAAAGAAGAGAGAGAGAGAGAGAGAGATTTTCATGGCACTGCTCGATTTTTTCTTTTATTATATACGATCAATTTTTCTTGCAATAAAATAATAAATGTTTTTTTTTTTTTATTTAAACAATGCCTCCTTCTATATACTATGTTATATGTTATCATATCATGATGATATGACGTATAACAATAGACAATTCAATTTTGCTGTTTTGAAATCAAATTTATACGTACTGCGTGCGCACTGAATTGTTAGAAATTGGACTTTGAACGTACTCTCTATACTTTAGACCCATATTTCTCAGGAACGCTATTATTAAGTGTACAGTACATGTAAGTACTAAGTATACAGTTTGTGCGGATTTTGACCGATATGGTTGTGAAATGATGTAACTACTGCAAGAAATATTAGACCACTTAAAGCCATAGACCACATAAAACAACATGTGCTTTTTAATGAATAAACATGAAATGGGATCCTCAAAACTGATAACAATTTTTGCCTGAATTTTAATGTAGCTCCTGGAGAGAGCGTGAAAAAACTGTAAAGTATGCAATTTACGTAAAAACTCATGTTTATGAAGTCAGAAGTATGAATAAATTAGTATAAAAATGTTATGCGGGTTGCATAAATTGAATTTTCTGATCACTGCTATATGAGGCTATATACTGTTGGGTTTTGAGACAAACTAATGTTATTTATGTAAATCCCATCAAGTGTTTTGTGATATAAATGCTTATTCCTTTCACTGTGCGTATTAAAAGACTGGGGACAAGATGAAAATATTTTACTTATGCAGATTGTAAGTATACAGAATAATCATTATTAATATTATTGGTAGCATAATTTAAGTTACACGAATTAGTATTATAATTTTTTGTATTTATGACTCAAATTCAAACGCCTTCTTCCTTTCAATTATATTATAATAATGTCATTCATTATACGCATAATACAATATTTTATACATTGCAATTATTTAAAACATAGTATTAGTTCAGGTTTATTGTCTTCAATCGAAGACCAAATTTAAGTAAACAACTAATTTTTAAAATAATAAATATTTAAAAATAATTTATATAAATTACATAAAAGATATTTGTTTTTTCAATAACAAAAAATGCATTAAACAATGCATTTTTATTATTTCAATTTTTATCATCTTGATTTATTAACAAAACAAAATAAAATCAATAAAGCTTTTGATATAATATTAAGGTTATAGTTTCTATTCTTTAGATATTCTATAGCTATTTAAAAAAAAAAAGTACGCGGAACAAATTTTTTTTTTTATTTATTTTTTTTTTTTTGAGACTATATATATAGCATATTATAGAAGCTTGCAGAAAACACTCTTTAATGAAGTTATTATTATACTTAAATAAATTACCATTATTTGAAATAAAAATAACAATATACAATAACCAATCATGGAGAAGTTGTAGCAGTGTGGTGTGCTCAAAAAGCTAACGGGTCTCCTATTTTCGTATCCACGATTTTAGCGTTTTCTGGAGAAAACTATATCTTCATTTTCAATGAGTACTAGACAAACTTCAGGCGTGTTTTAAGCTAATATACAAAGTTTTAAGAACTTTTAATCAACTCTATTTATGTGGCCTTTTAATTTTCAAGATCAAAAAGTGTATACTTTTATATTGGCTTTCTATAAATTATTAAAATAATTTTTTCTTATGCCATATGCATGCATCTCTATATATAACTAACCCAATAGCATGGATGGTTTCAGTCATATACATTTAAGTTTTTGCTTCGACACCATAATATTGAGCAGAAAATAGCATTGAGATGTCCTATAGTGTGTATCCACATGACGACATATTTAATGCGCTTGGAGGCCATACTTAACTATACATAGTGATTAACATTGCTCAGCTTGGAACAAACTTTGTTTTAGGCAATTTTCTTTAGGAAATCGGTTAATTTTTTGTTATTTTTCTCACATACTTGAGATACTAATTCAACATCTTTAAGCATCAATGCTCTCAAAATTAATGTTTTCAAACTAGCAAAATAACCTATTTTCCTATACCGCCCATGTTATTGAGTGTTCTAACATGGCATTGACTTTAACATAAAATGCATAGACCCTAGTAAATCAAAAGAGTTCCATATTATGGTTGTAGTTCGGATTTTTAATATTATTATTATTATTTATTCTATATCGATATCCAAAGCTAAATAGCAAAAATCATTTACATGTTGGTGGAATTTATTTTTTAAAGTTACCTGTTTCATACCAATAACAATTAATAAAATGTAAATCGATTAAAATTAATGAAATTTACCTGAAACGATGTTTGTCCTATACTTGCGGATGAGCAATGTATATATATATATATATATATATATATATATATATATATATATATATATATATATATATATATATATATATATCCTCAATATAGGTCCTCAATGCTCAAACATGGCGTTGGTGCGTTATTTCATGAAAGTTTCTTCACCATTTAAGGGAGTAGGGGACCGACATCGGCCATTAGCCTCAAACTTTTATCGTCAAAAAAATCTGAAATTTTTCTCAATGATACTTCAGCAGCTTGAAACAATTTCAAATATATATAAAAAAATTTGGGGGGGGGGGGTCACCGTGCAAATTAATTTTACTTGATTTTTTGAAATTTTAAGCCCATAAGGTCCTATGTTAATTTCATTTTTTTTTCTTTTTTTCGGGACGTTCAAACATCATGAAATTTTTATCACGGCAAGGTGTGACCTTTAGCTACACAAGGACACCAAATTTAGACCCAAAATTTTTTAGTTTTTGAGATATAAGGTCGGTACTCTACTCCCTCAACCGCAATCTCTATTATCATTCATCAATTACTTTTAGTCTTTAACAAAAGTGATATACGACCAATCCAATAAATGAAAGTTTTTATAATACTTTTCCAAAAAATAAAAAATTAATAAAAATTTAATAGAAAACATATTTATAGAAAATATAGAGCTGCATTATTTAATTTATGATTATAATTAAAACTAACATTTTTTTTTCTTAAAAAAAAAGACATTAACATAGTATAAAGTTTTTAAATTTATGATATAACATTATTTGAATATTAAAACTAAGGAATTAAAATAAGAAGAAAAAAAATATGGAAATGAAGTTACAGAATAAAATTATATGTTTATTTTTATTTTAGATGGTACTGCATAGTATATAAGGAAGCCGGTACACAATAAATTGTGCCTCCCTTATATTTTCTTGTGTCATTTTGTACATGGTACGAAATCGTTTTCAAACTTCCCCTCTTTAAATCATATGGCTATTAATTTAACCAAACAGAATTATGGTAAATGTAAAAAAGATAAAACAGAAAAATAAATCAATAAAAAACAATAAAAAAAATCAATTAAATAAAAAAAAAAATTTTAAACTTTGTGTAAATAATTGTTTTTAGCGTTTATAGTGTAAATATTCATAATTATTTAATATTAATATTTCAATAATTATTTTTATATTATATATATATTTTTTTATAAATATTATTAATATAACTTTACTGTTTGTAATGTTAAAACGCAATTGTTTGTTGTTTCTTCATCGGTTAAAATTCAGTGTGTAAATGAACTTGCCCAGAATATTAGAAATGTGAGATGTGAGAGAGGTAAAATGAATGAAATCTATCAATTATAATTATGTATATTATAGAGTATTGCATAACTCAAACAAATGTTTACAATTTATACCCTGGACAAAATAAAAGATCAGAGAATTTCACAACTTGATGCATGCTTTTCTGAAACAGTTTTCCCCAGATAAACACCAAAAATTTACAGGTGATCAATATAATATTGAAGTTAATACGTGTTAAATTTTATTTCTGTAACTTGATTAGAATCCGAGAAAAGGGGGTGAATCCAGTTGTAATAACTTCTCTTCTTATTTTGGTAATGCGTATAATGGTGTATAATATACATAGTTACATACAATTACATGTATACAGTATGTACAGTACACATATTACATTGTATTTTATAGTATAATGCATGGTATACCTGATGAAACTTTTAAGTATCATCAAGTTTAAAGAGAATGTGCAAAACGGTGAGTAATGACAATGATTGAGTCTTATTAACATGATTTATATATTACACCACAAATTTTTTGATGCATTATGATTATAGGCTATCTATATCAGTAACTTTTTATTATTAAAGCCACATACCACATAAAACAACATTGTGCTTTTTAATGAATAAACACAAAATGGGATCTTCAAATCTGATGACAATTTTTACCAGAATGTTAATGTAGCCCCACGAGAGAGCGTGAAAATAATGTAAAATATGCAATTTGAGTGACTATTCATGTTTATACGTCAGAAACATGCAAAAATTAGTATGAAATTGTTGTGCGGGTTGCATATATCGAAATTTCTGATCACTACTTCGGAGCTACGGTTGGTTTTTGAGACAAACTAAAGTTATTTATGTAAGTCCCATCCAGTGTTTTGTGATATATAAATGCTTGTTTTTCTCTGGTCTATTCCTTTAATTTTCTGCAATATTATGATTTATTTCTTTATTTAGAAGAGGCGAATTGTAAAGTGCTCATTTTATCACAAGTTCAGTAGCTTTTTAAAAAGTTAAAAATAAAAAATAAAAAAAATCATTTTTTTGTATATTATATATAAATAAATACCATATTGAGGGAAATTGAGATAAAAGGAATAATTATACTGAAAGTGTTTATTTTGATTGTATAAAATTAATATTGTTGATGAATACTTTATTGCTCTGCAATCATATTTGTTACACAATTGAAATAATTATTTATAACTGCTATACTATAGTAACAGAAATAATAGAATATGGTATTATCATTGCATTTAGAGATAAATTCAATAGTATTATTATGCAAAAACGTTGTTAAGTTTTCATATTGTGCATAAGAATATGATACTTGAACAATGTTTTTGCATATAATACAATATCCTTTTTTTTTTATATAATATATTATTATTATATTATTATTTTTTGATACGTCTGCAACCAAAGTAATGAAATGGAATTATCTTTCCTTGAAGGTACTCAAATAAAATATACAATAATACGAAAATTACATTTATCAGAAGATTGAATCTTAGTGTATAAAGTATAAGTAAAATTGCATTATCTTGTAAAAATAAAACAAACTGAAACAAGACAAAAAAAATATATAAGTAAAATAGGAAAGGAATGGGGATGAAAAAAGCAATGTGTTCTATGTCTGTTCGGGATTGGTACGGAAAAAATAACAGAGAATATCAGAGTTATTCAGCTTTGATTTGTATTTTTAGTTTTGAATCTTTTATCAATAATTGAATTTTGAGGTGACTTTGATTTCTTTTATTTTATTTTTTTGGCGTTAAAAACATGACGAAATAAAATAATAAATGGTCGTATGGAGAGAGAGAGAGAGAGAGAGAGAGAGAGAGAGAGAGAGAGAGAGAGAGAGAGAGAGAGAGAGAGAGACCGGTGATAAAAAATTGATTTTTAAATTACGTATAAAATATGTCTCGTATCATTCATTTTAATTATTCCGGTCAGTACGGTGATGGTGGTTTTCTCCAAAATGAATGGTATATATACCGCAATGCTATAAGGATAGGAAATTAGGTGACTGCATACTTTTCCCTTGCTGTCTGCGGTTGGATAGTGTTCCAACAAGCCACGTTGCTGAAGCAAATCTGTAATTTAATTAACAACTTTGTCGTATGGAGCTTGTGGTTTATTTGCTTCTCTCTCTCTCTCTCTCTCTCTCTCTCTCTCTCTCTCTCTCTCTCTCTCTCTCTCTCTCTCTCTCCTAAAAAATATTATTATTATTTTTTTTTTATTAAAGATAACATTATATTATAAATATTAGAGATTTTAATTTTACAAAAAAAAATTGTTTAACATCAAATTGAAACTTCTCGTGTGATTTTTTTTTGACTAAGAGAGAGAGAGAGAGAGAGAGAGAGAGAGTCCTGTACAGAGTTAAAATATTTATTTAAAGCTTATATTTTCAAAGATTTTTAATTTTTTAAAGATTATTTATTTAATTGATGAATTTTTATATATAATTAAATAAAAAAGGATAATTAAATACTAACAATCATTTTCTTATAGACTCTCATACTTTATATAGTTGCGTCCATCGCCACCAGATGGCAAGTTTCCAATGATTTCACAGAACTATCTGCGACAAACTCCATTAACTTTGCAATTGTAGATTATTGAACGTTCGCCAAAATATCAAGCACTTTTGAATGTAAAATATTGTGACTGCAGAAACATATAAAAAATATACTTGACTAAATTTTTGTACATTTAAAAAAACAACATATTTTTACTTTTACTATATCCAGAATTTTTTTTATATCAATTTAGTCTTAAATTTATAACTAAATTTATGTAATTAGTTTTATTGAAAATTATAATGTTATTGCAAAGAATATTGTAATTAAAGCATATAATATGGTATTTTAATTTGTTATTATTATTATTATATATATTTTTTTTTTAAATATAATTTTATATAAATTATATCAAATGTGTAAATTAACATCACACTTATTTGTAGTAAAATTTGATTAAGGGTTATGATTTGTGGATACATTTAAAGTACGTAGAATATTCGATATAGTGACACTAAAATGTAGAGCTTTTAATGGAGTTGCGTGAGGAAACGAAGGTGAATATTAATTTTAAAGGTGAAATAAAATATGATCATTATAGTAATTTTTTTTTCGATATTTGAACAAATTACTCCACCGATATCGGTGAAACTTAAATGAGAAATATATACATACTTTTACGTTTTTTAAGCCATAGAAATTTTTAAGATTTTTTCAAAGCCGATAACCTCCATTATATTTGATCTAAATAGCTATATAGTTCAACAAGATTTTTAAATAACATTATCGAACTATGGGTGCAAAAAACTACACTACGTAACACAATCCTTTAATGCTAGAAACCTCTTGCTACAGGCTGATACGCCATCCTATTAAAAAAAACGTCTTTACCATTGCCCGATTGACTGATTAAGGAACAACTGTTTTGAAGCTAACTATAAGACATTTCGCTCACATCCGCTTCCGTTTGGACTTACTGCGCATGCGTAGTAAGGAGATACGGAAGCGGATGTGACTGAAATCGCTAATAGTCGGCCTCAAAACTGTTGTTCCTTTACTATATAGTCATATTGACAAAATTTTCCTGATGCGTCTTATTATTATTATTATTATCATTACATTGCGAGTATTATGCATGCAATGCATCTAAACGCGCTTAGACACTTGAGATAATATAGACAAATTCCATACCCATCTCAATATTATGTATTTTATTCATTATTCTCATTTTATGTTTTCTTCTTCCAAGTTTATACATTTTCCTGCACTATTATGTCATAAAAATGGAATATATTAATATAACAATAAATAACGGCATTTATTGGGCGAAATCAGGCGTACAACCACTCAATTTAACCCAAAACTGATTTACAGTACAGTCAGTTACAATATAATATTATTAGTTATTAGTGTTCAGACATAATATGTAATGTTATAATAAATTATTTTAATTATTATATGCTAACAAAATTTCACTTAAATTAGTTCATTTATAAACACAATATTTTAATTTGAAAATGTTCTATTCACTAAATTACACAATTGATAATATATTTACATGCATATTTATTATAAAATTGAAAAGAAATTTGATAACAAACCTTATGAGAACTTTATAGTGAGAATATAATTAGAGCAGCAAGAAAATTTTAAGCTAAATCCAAATATCTCTCAAACGAGAGTTTTTGTAATTGAGATTTAAAAACACTGTAACAGATTGTGAATTTCTCAGTTTAACGTAATCTACAATTTACTCCTCAAAACACTAAAAAAATTATCATACTTTTTATAATTTGCTTTGGGAACTTTATTAATATACTTTTATCACATCTTGTATTTCTTGTTTGTACATCACAAGCTTTAGTAATAAATTGACTTAAAGGAATTGACTCGGAGAAAAACATAAGCATTTATATCACAAAACACTTGATGGGATTTACATAAATAACTTTAGTTTCCAGCAGTGATCAAAAAATTCAATTTATGCAACCCGCACAACATTTTCATACCAATTTTTGCATTTTTCTGACGTCATAAACATGAATAGTCACTCAAATTGCATACTTTACAGTTTTTTCACACTCTCTCGTGGGGCTACATTAACATTCTGGTAAAAATTGTCACCAGTTTTGAAGATCCCATTTCGTGTTTATTCATTAAAGAGCACATGTTGTTTTATGTGGTCAATGGTTTTAAGAGTAATACGAAATACCTTATGTATACCTAATGTACATACAGTATATTATATTTTATCCTGCAGAGTCAGAAAGTCGTCAAAAGTATTGAATTCTAACTATGTTTATGGGTTAGGTTTATATAAGAGTGCGGGTCAGACATTTGCAGGCCTAAATTTCACATGTTATTTATTGATTTACATTATTTTGGTGGAAAAGGTGAATATTTATATATTGACAGATACATATAAAAAAAATGTGTAATTTATGAAACATTTAATTATGTCCTTATAGCATAAATGTTGCTAAGTTGGAAGAGCATAAATAATGATGTTGTTCATGCAATAATAATATTTGTGCTCTTCAATCCATACTCGTACACTACACATCGAAAAAATCGTCAATTATTTATTTTATGCTGTATTGAACAATGGAGAGGTTATCAGTTATTAAAAAAAAGGCTAACAAATTTGTATGGCTTATAACAATTAAAAGTATGTCTAGTATTTCTTATTTAAATTTCTCCAAAATTTGTGAAGCAGTGTTTTCAAAAATCGAAAAAAAAAAAAAAAAAAATAATAATAATAATAATAAAAAACTTGTTTTTTCCCATAAGCGTAATGTTAAATTAGTGTCCCTTAGCTTTCCCCACGTCTCCCCGCGCGCTAAACTGATAACCTCCATTCCATTCCTATACTGCAAACTATGTATAGAGCACAAATAATATATAGTGGCATAAAAACCAATAGCAATCGTTCATCTTTACACCATGCGTATATTATATAGTAAAAAAAAACTTAATTGTACTGTATCCGCTTGAATTAGTATTGGCTGAAGTGTGCCTATTTTGTAATAATATAAGACATATAAAGTAATCATGCTGAACATCTTAACTATTATGCGATAATCTTTATGCAATTTATAACATAAATTATATTATTTTGAAGAAAAAAAATGCTGCATTGAAATATAACATTATATAATTAGTAATTATTTTACGTTTTTTTTTTAATAATATTTTTCTGTTATGAACAAATATTGCTACAAAAATAAGCTATACTTTATATTATAGTATAATTATTACGTATAATATTAATTTTTGTTCGTGTTCATATGTGCGGAAACTAAATAAATTAACATATTTCTTCATATATAAATATTATGGTATTGCCATAAGATATAACATGCAGAAAAAATTTATGAGACATGCAGTCTGTATATAATATACTTCCGGTGAACGTTTTGGTGCACTATACCTACCTGTCGCTTTACCTGTTTACCTTAATTATACTTACTTACATTACAACGTATATAGCGGTTACTTTTCGTCATGATCGAACTCAAAGATTGCATTGTCACTACGTAATTGTTTTCTCGGTGTATATAATTGCCTTCAATTAATGTAATTTAATTATTAATTGGGCAATTGAAGATTATCAACTATGTAAAATATTAATTAACAGTATTTACAACATTAAACAGTATATAAAATATATATTTTGTTTAGTAAATATTCTCATAAAAAAGCTAAAAATTAATAAAGAAAATCACTATTATTATTGTATTATTATCATTATTATTTTTCATTTCACGCGATAATTATTAATTTTTAAAGGTGTTTAAAGGAGTGCGGGGAAAAATTTAAGGCCCTTTAATTTCCTATTCTTGAGCATTGCTTTTTTTTTTTTATTATTTTTTTTATTATTATTATTATTATTTTTTTTTTTTGAAAAAGCGACCAGAAATATTAAATAGGGGATACTTTACAAATTAACGTGCGTTTTACTTTAATAACATTTTAAGTTTTTTTTTTTTTTTTTTTTTTTTTTTTCATACTCCAATAACCTTCATTCTTATATTGCATCTTATTCAAGCTATGAGTTCAAAATTAGTAATAATTTTTTTTTTACGAGGATAAGACAATTTTAAAATTTGTGATGGATTATGGATTTTATCAATAAATTTTTGATATTAAATAACATTTTTTTATATATATTTTACTCTGGCATATATATGTTAATTTCAATTATTTTTATCTGATTGTTACATCATTTGATGCTAATAAGTTTGTTAGTAATTCCTATATATATATTTCTTTTTGTGCTGCTCCGGAACTGAAAAAAAAAAAGAAGAAATATTATTATTATTTTTTTTTTTTTAAATTTAAGATGTTTTAAATGGGATTTAGCTATGGGAGGCAAATGGTATAACAGTTTGAACTTTTTACGAAGAAAACTTAATAATTTTTAAATTATAAAAGATTTAAGAAGAAGAGAGAGAAGAAACAATCGTTGAACACTCGAGTATTATAAAGACAATATTACTTAATAAATTGGCATACAAAAAGTAATCAACAGGTTAACACTACATATTAAAAATTAAAATCATTAAAAAAAAAAGAAGTGAAAAGTAATAGTTACAGTACAGTATACACAAAAATTAACTAAACAAGTATTTAATAATAATTATTAAAAATTAAACTACTTTACCTCTATTTCTATTAATGATTTATAAAGAAATGGTAATAATAATTATAATAAATATATAAAAAGAAGTATAAAAAAGTAGTAAAAAAAAGTCACGCTTGAAAACGGAAAAACAATTGAAAAAAGTTAAGACGCGTAAAAATCTGCGCTTGACTGGTGAACCAACACAAAAAGAAGAAAAAAAATATATAAATAAAAAAAAAAATGTTTCCTTCTTTTATATATATATATATATATATATATATATATATATATATATATATATATATATATATATATATATATATATATATATATATATATATATATATATAAATATATATAATATATGAAATCGATACGTTTTATGAAATGTGATATATGAATCTTATATTTCGGCTTGTTGATACAAAATATACTCAAGATATACAGTATCTTTTTCTGACGTCACAAATTCGTCATGAAGTTCTATTCTAAAATTTTTATAAACTTTTTGTTTTATTTTTGAAAATAAGGTAAAAAAAAAAATGATAAAGTTAAACGTTTTCAAAATTCATTCATTCGTTTCAGTAAGCTCTATATATTTTTTTTATTTTTATTTTTTAATATTATTAAAACAATTTTTAAACAACTAACGCCATCTCTTTAAAACATACAGAAATAATTTTGTCCTATAGTTTTTTTTTCTCCTACTTTTTTTTTATCTTAATTATTTTACCACAATAAAATGATTAAATAATTTTTCTATATATCTTTTAGTTACTGATAATCTTATAAAAAATTGTGTCGTATGTTTAATTTTATGATTTAATTAATATTCGTGCAAAATAAAAATTAAAAAAATAATAATAATTTTTCCAGTGAAAATCATTGAATGTGTTATTGAGTTATACATTGCTGAGATATAAAGGACCATAAAAATATTTTATCTTTAAAAATTATCTCGTAAATATAGTAATTTAAAATGAATTTAATAAATTTTAATCCTAATGTATTAGCGTAAATTTTAAAGTCATGTTTCGTACATAAAAAAAAAAAAAAAAAAAAAAAAAAAAAAAAAAAATTCAAAATAGCTCACATGATTTTGCCCAATAAAATCCATTTATTAAATATTAATATAATTTTGCCTCTTCACTCAATTTAATTGCATTGAAATTTAATGGTTTTACACCGGTGGTGACGTATAAATAATCATAAGAGAGTCTTTGGAAAACGGCGATGGACCACTGCATGGCAGTTAATATATTATATAATATCCTTCAGCATTATACGGGACCAATTCAACGATTTTTAAGAAGACTTTTGCAGAAATTTAGGACTGATAAATTTTAATAACACATTCACTTTGTAGAAAAATGCACCGGCAAGATTTTCTTAACATTTCTCTTAATTGCATGAAATAACTGGACCAACGTTTTTTGTAAAAACCACTGTTACTATATGAACTGCCTAGATCAATAACATTTCTTATTTAAATTTTTTCTACGAGTGATCAGTACACTCCTCCCGGATAAATCTGACCGCAGCGTTCATATCTCCAAATTTTAAGGGGAAAATTTAATGCAACCGGTCAGATTTATTCGGGAGGAGTGTATGGTGCATTCATATAGTATTTAATATTATATTAAAATTTCCAATCTAGGTCCAGCAATTTTCTCAAATAACGCTAAAAACGTATTCCAGAATGCTAAGAGTTCATAGGCGCGTTCCTAATAATTAGGTTAGGCTTTCTGCTTAACAAAGGGTCTGAAAGGGTTGCCTATGTTTGCAGGCGGCGTTGCGCGTTGTATTTTCCCTTATTATATTTATATTGGTCTGTAGAGTCGTATCGTATGACTTTAATTTGATTTTTTTTTTTTTTTTTTTTTTTTTACACAATAAAGTCTATGAATTGAGTTATGACTACGACCAATCAAAACGACCAAAAAAGTTAGTAAATTTGTGGAAACTCCTAAAATTCTCAAAGGATATACGAATATCGTGTATATTAGCTTTATCCGCGCATTTCATATCTCTAATAATCTCTACCGACAGCTTTTATATTAAAATTACTATCCCAAAAATTACAAAATAAAATTTAAAAATAATAAAATAAATAAAATTATAGTTTATGACTATAATTTCTACGAATTATTTAAATATTATATATTTTAAAAGTTAAAAAAAAAATGGTATCAATTTTAAATCATATAGACATAAACATGCCACAATGAATGATAAAGTAATTAACAATGATATACGTCATAATAAATTAAACTGACGTCATAGTTTACATGAAAATACGATTATAATTTGACATAATGCGTGATTTGTAGTGATACTCATCTTTTTTTTTTTTTTTTTTCTATATGCCACACGTCAGAACA
This sequence comes from Ecdyonurus torrentis, assembly GCA_949318235.1. Lineage (NCBI taxonomy): Eukaryota > Metazoa > Arthropoda > Insecta > Ephemeroptera > Heptageniidae > Ecdyonurus > Ecdyonurus torrentis. The sequence goes on from OX439135.1 coordinate 9,575,096, forward strand.
CTTTTTAGTATTGGAGTCGATATCTATTCCGTCACAGGAGAAATGACAAATACGTAATCGTGTTATGTACAATCATTAATTTGTGACGTGTTTTTATTATTATTATTTTGAAATTGTTGCTAGCTAGGAAAAAAAAAAAAAAAACATTAATTTTTTTTTATTAAGTCCACTGCTCTGCTGTCTCATAATACAGTAATAGTCAACTTTTCATACACCCATTGAACAACATGTGAATTGCTTTTTTACGTTTTCTTAGCAAAAAATGGTTTCTAAACTTTTATTTTTGAAATAATAATAGGTTTTTACAATGTCCACATTAGTATACAAGGTTTTGTTGTTACCTGAAAGTAAGTATTTTCAGTGTTTACGTCATGTAGGGGTTCGGACCCGTCACCAAAATTGTCGAGTCCGCGGACTCGGATCCGAAAGACCCGTCCAAAATCTAGGGTCTCGGGTCCGGGTCCAAACCACTGTATAAAACTAATCCTGACATTTAGTTTGATAGCAAATGACATTAGAAATCATTCGCAGTTAAAAAGACCTTATATTAATATTATCAAAGTCTGTAGATAATTTTGTTGTAAAGTATTTGATAAGTGAGGGATATTTGACCTCTCTGTGTCAACGAAATGGGCAGAGTCAGGGAGTAAAGTAAAGAGACAGGAATTTTTCTATGAACCAAAAGAAACATGCATATATGCCTGATCTATAAAACCTGTCCTGAAAAATAGTAGAAAGATAGTATTAATTAGTAATGTAATCAAAATAGTATTTTTATTTTTTTGTATGAAGCATTCATTTTTTTTAGACCTTTTTTAGTGATTTTGATATTCAAATAAACATTAAAATATTCCAATATAGTTATTTCTGTTTCAAGCTGGAAAATGTCTAAAACATAAAAATAAATTTAAATTACGTGTTTTTGTTTTATTATTATATTATTATTAGCTAGGGCTATATAGGTATAGAGCATCGACAATATTATTAAACACTTACATTTTGCTGTTTTTAAAATTGTAATTAATTTTTTTGATAAAATATGATTTTAATTTATGTTGCGTTATATGCAAAGAAGACCCTTTTTTGCAATTGTTTGCAAATATAATATAAGGCTATATTTCATGATTTTTTTTTTAATAGAAACAAAAGAAAAAGTGTATAAATAACATGTTAAAATTTTCAGAGCCTATTATTTAAATTTAATTTTTTCATATGATATATAGTATACTTTACCAAATATTACATTGCAACACTCTAAATAATAATAATAAAAAAAAAAAATTTATATGCTATATTGAAAGCAAAAAATGCAAGGAATGAATATACCATATAACTACTTCTTTTTAGTTCATCTGACTTATTTAAACTAAAAATTACATCAGGTACTTTTTTATTGATTGTTAGTAAATTGTTACATTCACTTTTTTCAAGCTTTGTTGTTATATTCAATTTTTTTTCTTCTTTATTATACCCAAAGACCTAATTTAGCAAGTTAATGAAATTATACATGGTTTTTATTCACTATACAAAAGCTTTAAATTAAAAGATGTCAGAATATGATAAACATATTATATTCTGACTTTTTTTTTTTCGTTAAGAAATTTATTTTACAATTAAAAAAAATCTATTGCGTCATAAAATATAATTTAAAAATTGATAATTTGGACATTCTATATTGAGTTATTAAAACGATAGAAGTTATTATTTTGACACACAATTTTTACTGCTTCTCGTTGTAATAAATAATAATAATTAAGTTCTCCCTGCAAACTGCAATGCTCAAGAAAGTCAGGACTCAGGAAAAACCGAAAAAGAAATAGCATAATGTTTCTGATAAAATAAAATCTATAGTTCTATATTTAAAAAATACATCTTTTTTTTTTCTCGATCTAAAAGATCAGCCAGTAAATATTTTTTTGATTTTACATAAATGCAACAAAATTTGCAATGATTTTGATAAAATTTTATTTTTGTATTTTTTTTTAATACGTCAGGAAGTAAAGTAAATATGTATTGCGTCGATTAACACATTAAGGGTTGTATTCAGATGGATTGCATCTCAAAATCTAAAAAGAATACTTCAAACTTTATGATGCCATTTGAAAGTTAATTGTAACAGCTACCTATGATAAAATTTGTAGAACTCATGACCATCAGATAAGAGAGAAAATAAATAATGAAATTAACATGGGTTCTTATGGGACTAAAATTTCAAAAAAATCTTAATTTAAAATCTAGCATAGTGACGCCCCAAAATTTTTACGTTTTTGAAGATACCCTATCCTAATGTAATGACTGTAAACAAAATTTCAGATTTTTCTTTCTTAATTTACAACTTTTAAGTCGAATCCCGCAGTACCTGATTTCCCGCGCCTTAATACTTCTATATGGGCCTCTTATTGCTTTCATTTTTTTTATTGTGTAATTACTTATTTTAAATTTATATTAAATTTTAAATAATACTCATGACTACTTCGATAATCTATAACGTTATAACCAGGAATTTTTTTAACTTTTTAAACAAGAAAACAAAATCGTCATTACTCACGCACTCTATAATCAAGGCAAAATATATAAAATAAATATATTTACAAATAAATGCTCAAAGAATATATAATGATAATCGAAACTAACTTCTAATAAAACTTTTTTTTTCTTTTTTCGTTAATGTAATTGTAAGTACCTTTCGTGTTCTTTTTTTGCCTCTTTGTTGGAAAACTTTAAAACAAAATGTAATATAAAAATATCGTACATGGATCAGATTATTATTTTTTAATATGCTGACAATTTTGATATACTTATTTATAGAGTTTTATTTGAAAGTTTGGACTCTTTTGTACTAAAATTAGAGAGAGAGAGAGAGAAAGAGAAAAAGAGAGAGAGAAATAAATTTTTTACGTTATACTTGCAAGGTTTATACAGATAAATCTTGCGTTACTTGTATCTTTATAATCAAACATGGATTAATTATTTTGATAATAATCACCAAAGAAAATAAAAATCACTCCTATCAAAGGACGTGACGTTATCAGTGACATTTATCGCACTCTTTTTGTTAATGCCCTTTTTTTTATTATTTTACTACATAGCAATATAGAGGGCAAATACATTTTTATTTGTATTTTAATAACACGTACCCGCGTAAAAAAATATAAAAGTGTAATTTTTCCATTGAAAATGATTTTTTCCCCTTCAATACACTAGAATTAGAATTGTGTGTTTGTATAATTAAGGGTTGTATTCAGAGGGCTTGTAAAAAGAAAACTTCCAAACTTTATGACACCACTTAAAAATTAATAGTAACAGCTACCTACGATAAAATTTTTAGAACTCACGACCATCAGATAAGAGAGTAAATAATTAATGAAATTTCCATATGGGCTCTTATGCGACTAAAATTTCAAAAATTCATAATTTTAAATCTAGCATTTTAAATTTTCACATTTTTGAAGATATCTTATCCATAAAGTAATGTAATGAATGATTAATGATAATATAATGTATCACTGTGCAAAATTTTAGATTTTTCTTTCCTTACAACTTTTTAGTCAAATCCCGTAGTACCTGATTTCCCGCCTGTTTGCATACGGAAAAATTTCAAAAGTATAGATTTTCATATTTCCCCATGTTTATATTGAGCAGTATATACTTAAATACGTTAAAAAGAATTCCACCTGAGTATGGGACTCGAACCAAGATCTGTGACTTGCCGGTTCATATATATGAGAGAAATTCAATGACGCCTAAGTCACGTGACGAAATCAGTGGATTAGAGCACTTTTTTAAACCGTAACCTTTTTTTTTTCAGGCCATTTATGTGCGTGGAAAAAAGTCTATCCTCTTCATGCACTCCGAGTGTATAATACAGTGGAATCAGATAATTCAATAAAAAAAATAGAAAAAAATGATGTAAAAATACATAAATTGGACCAGAACCCCCCCCCCCCCCCCCATGAATTTACGCAATTTTTAACGCTATTTTGAGTGGGTAGGGGGTCCACAAAAGCAAGAAAACCTTTTTGACAAAAAAAAAAAGCATATTTTTGTCATTCTGAGAGCCGCACAAAAACGTGGTTAAAATTTAAGTCATTGAAATAATTTTTGAATAAGTCGGTGACTGAAGAGTCTATATAACAAGAAATAATTATCATGCATTTTAATTTATAAATTATTTTTTTCACCAGTATCCATAACAAAAAGGTTTAAAAAACGTTAATACTAAAATTTGTTGAAAATCAAAGTTTTATATTTCCAAAAAATATGATGTCCAATTTATTAAATATAAAATCAATAAAACTTATTGTCTTAAAACTGTTAGTTTAGTATAAGAATAACAAAAAAAAAAAAAGAAAAGAAAAAAGAAAACGCGAAGACTCAGATTTTGTTGTCAAAATATTATTAATTTAAAATTAATTGTAAAAATAAAATAAAAGTAATAATTAAAATTTAAAAAGTATTATAAAAAAAATAAGTATTAAACATATATTTTATTTAAAAATAATTTAGTTTAATATAAAAATAATTTAAATATTAAATTATAAATTAAATAATAATTTGTCAAAATGTATGTAATATTAAAACAATATTTCTGAAAACCGTGTTAGAGCTGTGAAATCAGCTATAAAGCCATATTATTCTGCTACTGCGAGAGTTGACTCAAAAATAGTTATGAAAAGAGAAATATGACAATTAGATACATTATAGGTTATTGAATCTTAAAAACTGCGTTAACAATTTGGGAAGGCAACATTCTAGATTTTATATTGTGATTATTTAAAAAGTGTTTTTCTACAAGAACCCATTTTAATGTCAATATAAGTATTACTCTTATCTGATGGTCACGGGTTCTAAAAATTTTATCATAGGTAGGTGTCACTATTACTTTTTAAATGGCATCATAAAGTTTCGCAGTTTTGTATTAAAATTTTGAGATACAAGCCATTAATTGACAATTGAATCATAACATTAAACGATGTGTAATTGAATAATTGACATTAATTGTAATAATTGAATAAATTATTTATTTATTATGTATTTGTCAAATTGAATAAATTATTGATTTATATATTATGTATTGTCAAATTGGCTGCTATGATGAATAATGAGGAAGACTAAAAAAAAAAAAATAATAAAAAAAAAAGGTATTTTTTGGTTACTTATTCTAAAAGAAATTGTCTGCATGAATCGAAAAATAAGTGAATTTATGATTTCATTAAGTATTTTTAATTATTTTATGAAAGTTGCGAAATATCGTCACAAGCTGCAAATTTTTTCCTATGTATAAATTGAATGCCTTCATTTTTTTTATTTTCAAAAATTAATTAAAAATACTTAATGAACTCAAAAAATTAGAATTTAACATAACAATAAATTCAGGAAAATTTCCTCTTTTTTGGAATATGATATAAAATTACCCCCTATTTTTTCCCCCTTTCTTATTGAGGGTGGGTTATTGTTATTATTTATTAATACTATTAATTATAATTATGCACTATATGACACAGTGAGTAATAATCAATCACAATTTTATTTACTCATTTTGCTTCTTAATTACTTATTTACTTAATTATATATCATACAAAATGTATGAAAATACAATTTTTGTTGATCTTCAAAAGTTTTGGATGATTGAAAATTTCTAATACTTTACGTAAAATATGCAAAGGAGTTTATCGGTTTATCGGAAAGCTAAAGGTACCCTATAATTTAGCATTATGCTTATAAGGGAAAACACGTTTTATGTAAATTTTGAGTAAACTGTACTCCACCGATACCGGAGAAATTTCAATGAAAAATAATAAAACTTGTACGTGTTTTAAGCCATAGAAATTTTTCAAGAATTTTTAAAACCGATAACTAAAATGTTTTTACTTTAGACTTGGGCACACTGCGCTGAAAATGAAAAGTACACTCTATATGCTTGATCCCTCTTTATTTCTGTGTTTTTATATAATAATAGTACATGAACCATAGTGTGTATAGTGATATTATATATTAAAAGTTTTTAATGCCTAAGTTTGAATTGATTGTTCCAATATACATTTATTTTCAGATAACGTTAACGTAATTAACTATATGATTTCGACCTTCCGCGGTGACGTAATCACACATTTGATGTTACTGTATATTTATATTATTATATACCTAAATTTTATTGCATTTTCAAGAGCGCATAATTTTATTACTATTTTTATAGGATGATCAATATTCAGTAATTTCAAAACTAAAATAAGAAAAATACATTGAAGCACGCCACAAGAAGATTTTTTTTTTTTTTTTGAAACTATTTTTTTTTAGTAATTTAATTGCTATTATTATTTTGGAAACTACATATTCAAATAATTTGCATAATCCTAGCAATTTTTATGATAGAAATATACATTTTTAATATTTGGCAAGTGATTTTTATCAACTCTCATTGTAACTTTAAAAAAATTATATTAAAATTATTATTTCCTGCCAAAAAATCGAATAAAATAAATTTAAAAATAAAACTTAAGTACTTTAAGAAAACCTTTTTTTTTACATGGTAAGCAGTTTAATATATTTCTTTAATTTTTTTTTCACTCATGTCAAAGTTGACGTCATGTTGGATTACTCAATAACACGGGCATGCATTGGAAAATAACTCATTTTGCAAGTTTAAAAATAATGCAAAATTTTGGAGAACATTGACGGTTGTTAATAGGTTAAATGAGTATAAATATAAAGTATGTGAGAAAAATAATAATAATAACAAAATTTCTCATGTTAATAAATTATCAAAAATTTAAATAAAATAAAAATAATCAAATTATATATAAAAAAAATAAGCTAAGTTTATTAATATTGTTTATAGTAATTAACATTATTATCATGTATATAAATGTTTAAAAATATAAAAGTAAATAAATCAATTGTATATTGAAATACATATGAAAAATTCTAATGTATGAAGTTTGTAACTGCATGACTATAAATCAGGGACCGGAACCGCTGTTAATTTTTGCGGTTCTTAAGAACCGCGGTTCCTGAACAAGAGGTTCTTAAGAACCAATTTTTGAGAACCGGTTCTTGAAAGCGGTTCTTAAGAACCGGCTTGGAAGCGGTTCTTAAGAACTGGTTCTTAGAACCGGTTCTTAATAGCGGTTCTTAAGAACCGGTTCCGGTTCTAATTCGTGCCGCGATCGTCGTGAACATTACACAAAAAAATAGGGGGCCCCCTGCACTCTTTCGCGATGTATTTTTGTTTAACATATATATCACTCAAAATTTAATAGGATATGTTATTTCTGCCCTTTTTTGCATATGGCATCATAAAGTTTCCAAGTTTTTTCTTTTTAAAATTTGAGATACTAGCCATTAATTGACAATTGCTTCATAACATTGAACGATGTGTAATTGAATACTATAATTGAATAAATGATTTTCTTAAAATATTGAAAACGGTTCTTGAGAACCGGTTCCTAAAAACGGTTCTTAAGAACCGGTTCCTAATCGGGCGGTTCTTAGAACCGGAACCGGTTCCGGTGGCCGGTCCCTGCTATAAATAGTTGGGTTAAATTGAAACGTCTTTAACATGATTTCGCTCAATAAAAATACGTTAATAAGTAAATAAATATATATTTTTTAAGAAAATAGCCAAAAATGAAGTTTGTCCTATACTGAGCAATGTTCTTCACTACTCCAGTATGGCCTCCAAGCGCATTAAATATGACGTCATGCGGATACACCCAATAATTAAAGCTACTTTTAAAATCACCTCTCCTTAAAATTTGCATAAATAATTCAATTGATATTATAATTATTTAACTCACTAAAAGCATCCATTTACTGCATAAATATAAAAGAAAAGAAAATCAATTCCGTATCCGTATTTTATTATAATTATAAACAATAAAATTCAATAAAAATAGGAAATAAAAATCAATAATAATGAAATTACTTATAAATAATTCAATATTCTTTGCATGTATATAACAATCCTTGCTAAGGTTAAATATCTGTTGTATTTCCTGTTATTTAGATTTAAGTATTATAGGAAGTGCTACAGGCACAGAGAACATAATTCTAGACGGATAAAAATATGAATAATAATAATGAACTATAAATAAGTTTTATTGAAAAAAATGATGTAGAATTGAATATTATACCAATGGTGACTTTTAATCAATCGGGCGCGTGTGCGGAAAAACGACAGGGAATCCTTAATTTTGCATCCATAAGCATTGCGCAACCATACTTTAAAACAATGGCTCTTGTCTTATCAGTAGAAAAGCTAATGGTCCCTTAATTTAACAATACGCTTATGGAAAGAAACACCTTTTTATTATTATCATTAATTATTATTGTGATTTTTGACAAAACTTTACCGCACCGTCCGGAGATATTTAAATGAGGAATGCTAATGACTAATAAAGGAACAACTGTTTTGAATCTGGCTATAAGTGATTTCGCTCACATCCGCTTCCGTTTTGACTTACTGTGCATGCGTAGTAAGGAGAAATGGAAGCGGATTTGACCGAAATCGCTTATAGTCGGTCTCAAAACAGTTGTTCCTTTATCAGTCAATAACGACAGGCATTTTTAAAGAAATTTTCACTACCAATGGCAAAATAACCTCCACTGTTTTGAAATATCTATTTATTGTTACTATATTTTGTTTTTTTGATGAAATACTGCATTGTATAGGACTGGAAAATTAAAATGAAGAGATTCTTTAAGCAAATTGAGCAATAATATTTTAAAACATTTTTCATCTCCGCTAACGCTAACATTCATACATGTATTTGATGAAAAGTTCAAAGTAATGCTATACAGTTTATATGCAAAACAATCAACTTTGTAATACGTAAATTACATGTAACAACTGGCAACTAATAATAGACGATGAGAACAAGTAGTAGTGTGTACGCTATAATTAAAAATAGACACTGATCACATGTCGCGTGATTTTTAGGTCATTCTAAAACAAATTGAATTCACTTCACCGATTTAATGTGATTGCAAAATATTATGGGGCTAATTTTATAAGCGTTTAGTATAGAGATTTTTACTATTTAAGTCAAAACAAGTGGTTAGAAGGGTCCAATAATCTCCAGATTTTGGCTGTCTATAGTAGAATTAAATTTACTATCATTTTTACACCTATTATGTCGCAGTTATCATATCAGAATCATATCAATGATAAAAATCGTAAGATAGGTCATTATTTAGATAAGGAAGAAAAATATTAATTTGAGCCTAAAATATAGGTCACAACAACTTCCAAAATTTGAATGGAACACTCAGGATTTTTTTTTTTTTTTTTTTACAAAATGTTGACATGTCTATGCATTTTACTTGGTCCATATCCATACTACATTATAGCCAGTGAATTTTAAGTTTCATAATCGCCAATTTCAAAAGGCAGTTTTTGGTTACATAAACGATGATTTTAAATATCGAACTTTCATAAAATTTCGCAAGTATTTTATACTTGCATAATAAACAGGTTGAAGAGTTGAACAGTAAATATACAAAATAATAATAAAATTATAAACAAACAGTCAAACCATTATATAAACAAACGAACAAACAAAATGATGAATAAAGTAAATAAATAAGAAATTTTGAAAATTAATATAAAAAATTGCATTAAAATTTGATTATTGATTTGATTCATATTGTTGTTTCCAAATACATAGACATAAGAACAATTAAATGGAGGTACATACAGTACAAAAAAAAAAAAAAAAAAAAATCAGACACATGAAATAGGCATTATATGTAATTTATAAATTAAAGACAAAAATTGCATAATATACTACAGTAAATAATTCATTTTACATACTAAGGTTTAATTTTTTTAAGGGAGTAGGGTACCGACGTCGGCCCGTCAAAAAAATCTGAAATTTTGCACAATGATACTTCATCTTGAGTCATTTTCAAATAAATATTTATTTTACCGTGCAAGTTAATTTTTTACAATTTTTTGAAATTTTAAGCCCATAAGGTCCAATGTTAATTTCAATACTTTTTTTTCTTTTTTTCGTGACGGTCAAACATCATGAATTTTTTTTATTCTTATCACCGCTAGGTGTGACCCTTAGCTACACAATGACAATAAATTTAGAGCCAAACACTTCTAGTTTTTGAGTCATAAGGTCGGTACCCTACTTCCTTAAGTGCTTTGAAGGAGACATGGATTAGGTACAACCATATAATTTATTGCATATATGCGGTATAAAGGTTCTATGTGTTTTTAGATACATCATTCTTACAAGTGGATACATAGAAATAGCATCCATGGTTACTTTCATTGTATATTTTATTTTAAAATTATCTATCTAGTTCCTTATTACTTATTTATAATTTGTCATAAAAAAAAATCATTTACGAAAGGATTATTTATTTAAAAAGCTCCCGCAATTTTATACAACTAAAACAAGAGGCGACGTCGATCGGCAATGACCTCAATTCTGTGTGTAGTAGTGGCACGGCAGTTTGCAGCACTAGCAGCACTGTATAGTGCACCACCTCATAGCATTTGATAGCAGCAGCTGACAAACAAGAAATACTTCCTTAAAATTTCATCAGACTATATCGTGTCTTAATTGAGAACGGAGCATTCTCTCTTCAATCTGGGATATATATCATCAACACAACAACAAATATTGAATTATTATGTGGCTTACCTCCTAGCACACCACAAATTACCAGAATTTTTCATAAAAAGGTAAGTTTTTTGTTATAATATATTTTCTTAGTTTTATTTAAAAATATATTTTGGAAATATTATAGTCAAATATTTCTTTTTGTTTGCTCTGAATGTTTATAGACATATCAATGCCATTAGGTATAATAGCGTTCTCTTATAAAAAAGTCATTATACATTTTTCTTAACTGCAATAAATTTTACGTGCTATAAAATGCACAGTAAATATAAAAATTTCAGTTTTTTTTATTTTTTTTTTTTTTTATAAAAACAAATATTATTATTATGCATAAAATGACCTCTTTATAAGTTCACCAAAACGATCTGATGCAGACGTTTTTTTTTTTTTTATTTTTTTTTTCCAAAGGTCATGCTATTTAAGTCTACTTTCACCAGCAAAAAATTACACTGCAATTAAATTTCTTTTTCATATATTTTTAATTTTAATATTTTTCTAGACGAGTCTAGAAAATTTAATTTATTAAAAATATATATATCGTAATTTTGATATAATAGAGAATTATTTTTAACTTAAAATGGCATTGATAATGATTACTAATAAGTACATACAAGGTATAATGCATAAAAAACTTGTTCTTGGAATTTAATTTGACGTATAACGGAAGAATGAAAAAAAAAATACATTGCTATAAAAACGCCTGAATCTATATGCGACTTTTTTATCTTTGAAGCATGCGCAGTTGTATAATTTACAGGGGCTACGTCAAATTTTAAGCGTAAATTTCTATTATTACGCTTCATTCAAGAAAATTTATTGATTATATTCAATATTATTATCATAATTTTTTTTAAACAATAAAATAATTATATAATATTATAAAATAATTTTTTTTTTTTTAATTTTAAAATAAATAAATAAAAATACTTTATAATAATAATAATTATAATAAAATAATTAAAAAATATATTTATTTAAATAATTACAAATTAATAACAATGCAGTTAAACATGATAATCGTAATTACAACTTCAAACTAGGAAAGACATGATAATAATTTGGATGCGGGGAAAGCTAAGGGTCACCTAAATTATCATGAAGCTTATGGGGGAAAACACTTTTTTTTGCGATTTTTGAGAAAACTACTCCTCCGATTTCGGAGAAATTTAAATGAGAAATACTCAACATACTTTTACGTGTTTTAAGCCATAGAAAAATTTTACGAATTTTTTAAACCGATAACCTCCAATAGTTATAGTTAATAAATACTGTTGGGTTATGAATTAATTCTATATATAGTTAAACAATGAATATGGATACTGTGTACATGAAAATCAGCATTAAGATTTAATAGAAAATCGATTACCTTCAGCTATAATGTACCGAAATGAAATGAATAACCTGCAATTTTAGTGATGCTTTTCAGTCTATAGTTGTGCAGGTTTTTCATTTCCTTGCGGTACCAATAAGTTCCTCATTATTCACAGTTGAATAATTAAAAATATTTTCATTAATAAAAATAATAAGCGATATTTATATTTTTATATAATAATACAAATTTAGCAAATAAAAATTTAATATTATTTTCCCTTTTATTATTATTTTTTTTAATACGCGTTTTACTGAAGATTTATTAGTGTATAACTGTAGCTTTAACGACATAATATGCACTCTGCTCCAATGCCATGCCACGTCATGCATAATCTATGTTATTAAAAAATGCATGTATATAGAGTACACAATTGCTCTTAAACAGCTGCGTTATTTAAGTTTCACAAACTTTTTCCTGAACAAATGTCACCGAAACAATAATTAAAAATTATAACTTTAATATTTGTTAGTCATATATAATATTAAATTACATTGTTTTATTTTTACGAATTTGACTAACTATTGGTTCTAAACTTAAAATCATACGCATTTAAATGTTAATTTAAAATTATTGACTTTGTATGGCATTGGTATATAAAAGTTTTACAAAAAAAAAAAAATAATAATAATGATAATAAAAAATAAAAACTCAAAGTAAAAGATTTACAATAATAAGTTAATAAGTTATTGCTTGTTCTTAAAAATATTATAATATTTTCTACGGCAGATATCTAGGATAGGATTTTTTTTTATTTTTTATTATTATTTATTACTAATATTACTACTATACTAATACTCAGAATACAAGAACGTATACAAGAACTTAAATTAAAATTGAGACTTAAATGGTCATTTAATTCAACATAAACGTGCGTTATAATTAAATTAAAACCTTACATTGTAAAACTAAAATAATATAATGTATTAATAGAATTATTTTTATAATTTGAGCGTGTGAAGTTAAAAGTTTACATATTTATGTTGACAGTGACTCTTTCAAAGTCACGTTTGATTCGATGTGCACCTGTGAAGATGCACGTTTTTAGTCTCGCGGAAACGTGACTTCGTCATTGACTTTATGTGGTTTCTTAACTTAAACATCATGACGTACTAACAATTATTGAAAAAAAAAAAAAAAAAAAAAAAAAAAAAAAAAACGTGAGAATATGCGTTAAATTTATTTATTACTATCTATAAATATTTCGTCAATGTGGTTTTGGATTTAATTATTTTATTTTCAGAGTCAACTTTGTAGCATACTAAACGATTTATTATTTTACTATACAGTATAATATATTTAATTAATGTGTAAAAAATAGTTATATAATACATACACGATTAGAATAATATATTCGCATTTATAAGCTCACACTAAATTGAATTTGCGATGCTATTCTTATCATATTGTAATTAAGAAAAAAGAGAGAAAAAAAAAGTCCGGGTTTATAAACGCTAAAATATATTATTAAACGATCATGTGTATTGTTTACATAAAATAGAAAGGATTTATAAAAGATGCAAAGACATGTCTTTCTTAATAGTTAAGAAAAAAAAATGCAAAATATAATTTCATGCTTTTATCAAACTTTTAGCATAATGGCATAATAATTATGATAACAATAAAATAATAATTTACAATAATAAATGGAGAAATTGTTAATTGTACAAAATATTAAGACACGTCATATTTTGATTACTATTTAAAAATATATATGTACATATAAAATTTTTGATACGCAAAAGAGTGCGTATTTTAAACATCTTGAAAAATCCGGATCTTCGTAGTTTCGCAATTTTGCAATAATAATAAATGCGAAATTCAAATTTTTCCACAATGATTTTTTATTTTTAATCAGTTAAAATTTCTTTGCATTCTTCGAAAAACAAAAAAACAAATGCGCTTAAATTTTTTGGTTTCAATATCACATCCTCACACACGTCGAAGGACATTTGGGCGGTGTTGCTCATCGATGTATAACATAGAAAATTATATATGTTTAATAATTATCGCCCTTTGTGTGATCTAGTTTGTGGAAAAGTTGGCAAGCGTCGAGTCGACAGCTTTTATACGTAAGTTGCTATTATTATTGGCTAGACTTTTTTAATTTATACATTCAAATTTTCTATACCATTATTATATAGTATAAATACATACACATAAACATTTTATATATATTTATTTTCTAATACTTAATATTTAACATCACTAAAAACTATAATGTAGGTTGTTCTAAAATATATATATATATATATATATATATATATATATATATATATATATATATATATATATATATATATATATATATATATATATATATATATATATATTTACATATACTAACAACGATAGTTAATTGCTGCCTTTTATAAAGATTGTGATGCTAAAAGAAAGATTTTCAAAAATTGAATTCATACTAAAAAACTAAATTGCTAAAAAAATAATAATATTAATATTAAAAGCGCATTTTTTGTCAATTTTTTTTTATTGCGTCCTGCTGTTTTTATAAAAAAGAAAAAATAATAAGCGAGTTTACCAATTCAAAGCACAAAAAAGTGCGTAGTTGTAATATATAATACAATAATTTAAAAAATATCTTTAAATAATAATAATAAAGTACCAGGAGAAAAAGAAATGATAGTCATCTGGTAATTTGGATTTTTTTTTCATAAATATAAACTTGAGACGATAGTTAGTGGAAATATTTATTCACAACTCATTAGAAATGATAATTAGGGGTTAATTGTTAGTGATAAAAAAAAAAATCTTGCATAATAATTTTACTATCTTAAAACAATCAAAAGTGTCTAGTACGTATTAATGATAAATTGATTTATTGGATAAATATTGTTTTCAAAAAGTTATTAAGCTAATTATTTGAAATATTTAAAATGCAAGAAAAAAAAATCAGATGACTAAAAAACCATTTTTTTCAATGTTAATAAATTGAACATTAAGTAATAAAGATAAATTGATATTGCATCGCAGTCACAATTATATAATTGATAACAATGATTATGCAATAACTTATATACAAAAAGTATTATAAAATTAAGTTATATATATAAACAATTAACCGCAGGGTCAAACCAAATCCTTGATGATCAATAATAGCTACTCATATTTAATCTGGTTTATTCCAGTTCTTGGTTAGCTATAACACGTTATTATTATCAATATATATAACTGATATTACGTATTCTAATTAGGTCCTGTATAGCGTTTCACACTGCGGTAATACGTATTGAAAAATAGCTCGTGTTTTATGTATATATAATTCTTTTTCGTTTCTTTTGAATAAAACCCATAAATTGAAAAACTAAGTTAACTGACACAATAAAAGTGCAATACTCAAGCTTAGTAACATTTATATTCATAACAATATTATGTATAACATAATAATTATGCTGTACAGCATAAGAGTTAGGTTGTCCAGTCTGTTAATTTATATTGTATACAATACTTATGTAAATGATTTTATCCGTTCGTTTGTATATTGAATGACTATACATGAAAATAGACACCATATATGCGAGTAAACCATGATAATATGGAATCATAGTCTGATATGGGAAAATAAAACATTTTGCAAGTTTAAAAAGACTTAATAATATTTTTGAGAGCATTAATCTTGTTATTAACACATTAATTTAGGGTATTCAATGTATTATAGGTGAAAAACAACATTATATAACAATAACTAATTTAGTAAAAAAAAAAAAAAAAAAAAAAAAAAAATCTCCGATGCTGATTTATGTTATTCATTGCCCATAAACCCTTATATAGAATGTAAAATGTAACCTAAAAAAGGCTCGTATAGTAATATTTTACTATATTGTACTTTATAACTTAATTATGTATGAATGTTTTTTTATAGAAATTGCATGCATATGCAATCAAATTTATTGTAATTTAAAAATAGTGCTTCTTGTGAACTTTTTTTTTTTTTTTCTTTTTTAAATTAATTGGTGCAAAATAATATATATAATTTTGATTCAAATATAGTATTATTTTTATATTTAAAAAAAAATATATATATAATAAAAAATTGGGAAAATACACGGAAACAAATTATAAAATAGTATCCGTTTTATGATACATATAAAAAACGTGTAATTAAAATGATTCCATATTGCATCATTATATTTTTCTCGCAATACCAAAACAGAGTTTATCTATTTTATAATGAAGAATTAATGAAATTATTTAAATTCTAGCAATTTAATAATGTGGCAACAACTCTTGTTAGAAAATAAAGTGCCTAATATATTTTAGAATAGAGTTACCAATAAGCTATATTGATTCAAATTGTCATCTTATCATTCTTACTATAACAGCTGAAGACTTCATCTTTTTATTACGAATAGAGTATTCCTGTTATCAAGATTAAATTGGATTTATAAAATTTAATTTCATTATATATTAAACATATTAAAAATAAAATAATTATTTTATTTATCGTAAATTACATAATTATATTAACTATTATCTAAAATTTTAAAATATGTAATAATAATTATAAAAAAAAAAAAAAAAAAAATACTATTAATGCAACAAATATTATTTTTATAAAATCTTGTACAGCAATATATTTATATAAAACCATAAGCTCATTTAAAATAATGGACGTTATTAGTGATACAATTTTCTTATAATTTCCATCTTTGCATATTATAGCAGATTATTCACATTACGTCGTGTAAATTTGTCGCGCGTTGAAGGATAAACAAAGATGGAACAATATAAACATATGTAGACATTCTCATTGTTTTTGAAAATTCTATGTGAACGGTGCCATTTGTTTTACATTGTCCAAACTTTGTGTATCCGTCAAAGCGCGTTAAATTTACGCTATCGCTAATATAGTATGCCAAGTAAAACTATAGGAAATTAAGGATATATTTTACTATATTTTTCTGTGTTCGCTTGCGTTCCACCGTCAAACCTCATTTTAATTTCCTATATAGCAAACATTAATCTGTAAGTGGGAAAGTACGTAACCAAAGTTCTGTCTTCAAATGTGTAAATTTATAGATAATTTTAAAGTTTTCAAACAGTGCGTATTTTTCTCATGGTGGTAAAACATTCAAATGGTAAAAAAAAAAAAAAAAAAAAAAAAAAAAAAAAAAAAAAAAAAAAAAAAAAATTAAAAAAAAAAAATAATAATAATAAAAAAATCAAAATTTGTTTTGAGTATACGTATACAGTACACATACAGTACACTCTGTCATATAAAATTTTACTTCATTGCCTTAGATTAAAAGGAAAGAATAAAATTTTATATGATAGAGTTTGTAAATGTCCTACACATTTAAATATCTCCCTTATAGAAAGGCAAATAGAATGTGTATAATATTTTCTGCAAAAATATACTTTGAAAGTATTTTCAATAGAGGTTGTCAGTAAGGCACGCTGGAAAATAAGCTTATAGGGTCTTCTAATGTTCTATCCCTATCCTTTACATAGCTAACCAAGGTTTAATATAAACCTTGATAACTTTAACCGTGTTTTTAGATGTTGTTTTTCCCAAATCAAAAATATTTAAACACACTTTTACGAGTTTTAAATTAATTTTATATTTTAAAAAACTTTCATCACTGACGAGGACAATAATATGTGCATTTTCGTTCAGGCACATTTGATATGAAATTTTACTCCATATGGATATGCATTGCCTTTTAAGACACTGCATGACAATAATGCATGACTTTACCGTAATGCTCCATATAAATACATAGCTCTTTTTATAAGACAATGATATGATATTTAATATCAAAGTGTATGACATTCAAATGCGCTTTCCATTAATTTACATAAATAATACTTGCATGTAGGGTGTAAGTGCATGACGCCATATTTAATAATAATAATATTAATAATAAGTAACTTTATTAAGGCGTTGTGAGGGCATATTACAAAAACTTGACCACAACATTACAAATAAACTTAACGAAAAAAAAAAAAAAAAAAAAGAGAGAGAGAGAGATACAGCAATGAAACAACACATATTGTTAACAAATTTGACCAATACATTGCTAGAATTTTCAATTTTAATTTACACATTTTTTTTTTCATAAATTAGCATTTTTTTAAATAATTTTTTTTTTTTTTTTTTTTTTTTTTTGCTTATTTTGAATATTTAACAACAAAATCTGTATAATACTAGATTTTATTTTTCTAACAATAATTCAATTAACTAAAAGAAAAATTTAGTCGATAATTTATACTTATTTAGATTATAAATAAATGATTTTGTCTAGTATTTTTATATAGACATATTAGTAAAAGAAATGGGTAATAAATAATTTATGTGCTTTTAATGTGCTTGGACGCCATACTGGAGTAATATGAATATAGGACAAATATATAGGACAAACTTTGTTTTTGGCTATTTTCTGCTAGAAATCGTTACTTTTGTGTTATTGCTATTACAAAATCAAAAATATTGCTTTCAAAAATAGTGCTTATACTTAGTATTTTTAAACTGACAAAAGTGTCATTTTTCTATGCGGCCCATGCTATTGAGTGATCCAATATGGTGCAGGACTTTAACATGAATGCATGCATAGGTGTTTGAAGTAAATAAACAAACAAATATATAAATACATACATAACTAAATTTTCTGTTACGCAAGTGCATGAAGCTAACCCACTACTAAATGTTTACTAAATTTTATTCTCTTAAAAAAAAGTCAACAACGCATTAAAAACTATAAATAACCACATTTATGTAACCAACATCTTATTTACTTATTGATAAACCATGATTATATAAAAATAACGTTGAACCATACAAACTTTCTTGACAAAATGCCAAGTATTTTGTTTACAAAGTATAATATGTTTTGAACGTCGTCATCATCAAGTTGTGTTGATAGACGAGTCGAGTCCACACATATTTAATTACATTGGGTTAAATGTGGTAGACAGCCTGCCTGCCTCTCTCACACAATAACTCGCATATAATGATATTTGATATACTTTCTATTATATTACCAGTTTGACAAGTTTCAAATATATATATAAAAATACTGTTTGCAACAAAATATTTTCGCACAATATCAAATTTATTATGTATTATGTTGTCAAACATAATACAACAGGATATTATTTTAGGATCAAAACAAAAAGGATGTAAAGTTAAAAAAACAATGTAAAACGCATATAAGGTGTATGCGCATGACGTCATATTTAATACGATTGGGCACCATACTGGTGTAATTAAATAGCATTAATATGCATCTTTTTTTTTTTTTTTTTTTTTTTTTTTTTGCAAAATCTAATTAATGTTTTTTTTTTTAATTATTTACACTTGAGATACTACGTACATATATTATGCAACCTATATTTACAGCATCAATTAATGCTCTCAAATATATTGCTTGACAAAATGAGTCATTTTTCTATGCGGTCCATGTTAATGATTATTGAATTTAATGCAATTTTAATTAAAAGTTTTAATATATTTAAATTTTATGATTTATTGTCTTGAAATTATTTATAACGCAAAGAAAAATACAAAAATACTATTTTTGTTGTTTTAATGCTGCAGTTTTTAGTAAATATATTTTATTATAATTTTTGTTTACTGTAATTGTATAGATATATAATATTTATATTTTTAAATTATTTATTTTTAATATTTTTATTTAATGTTACTATATTCAAACTGAAAGGCATATCATTAACTGCAAACTGCAATTTATAATTCCAAACGTAATTACGATTTGAGACGAAAAGTCATTTCTATGCTGCAATGAGAACGGAATAGAGATGTGGAAACTGATTGATAATATAATATTATATGAACAAATTTTAATGTAATTACAGTTACAGCACACTCTGTTAGACAACACACTTAATAAACAATTATTATTGAAAACTTTGTGTGGTTTAAAACACGTAAACGTATATGTCTAGTATATCTCGTTTAAATTTCTTCGGAATCGGTGTAGTTTCAAAAGAATTAAAAAAAAGTGTTTTTCCTTATAACTTTTCCCGTGCCTTTTTATATATAATACTAAGAATCTCCATTTGATTTTAATTTAAATTAAAAAATTTTATGATTGATTTGTCGAAATTATTTATAACGCAAAAAAGAGATTATGTATAGGTTATATTATTTATTTAAATATTTATTTAGTTTGTATGGTATTAAAAAATTGTAATATTTTTTTAATGTTATTTTATAAATATTCAATATATTTTTTAAATAATTTATTTTAAATATATTTATGATTACAATGTATCTGAAACTGTTGAAGTGATCACTTCATAATAATTTGGTGTCTTCCAGTCTATATTCTTTTCTTTGGTCAGCTTGATGAGCTATATATATATATATATATATATATATATGCTATATGACTTTATGTATTATGTGGCAAGAATTATAAAAATTCAACATTTTAGTTAGCAGAAATGAGATTTGGATTTTATTTATAAAGAGTAAAACAATTTAAATGAGTTTCATTCGTCAACAACGTTAAAAAAACTTACTACAGGGATAAAACATATTATATGATATTACAGTACATTGAATTGCCTTCAATTTTTGTTGGACCATGTAGGTACTTAAGCGGCACGTATGTGTCGTGGGATACGGATCATATTATGAATGATGAATAATATTGTAGCACTGTCTTAAATATAATATGACGATTTGTCCAGCCGATATTTAGTCTGATAGTATAATATATGAACCGTCCCGTTTTTCTTTGTGCAGAACGCAGAACTTATGTTATTTGTAATGCTTGCTATGTCTATATGGGAAATAATTTATTGGTTGTCTTAAAATGATCAAAAAATTTATTTTAAGATAATTATTTAATATTTAACCATAACTTAAAGGCGTAGAACACCTTGAACATAAAAATTATGTGATTTTCTTAAATTATGCTGTATTATTAAACAAAATTATGTGCCAACTTAATTATTACGTATTTATTTTTGTCTGTGTGTATAATATCATTTATTTATTAATTGGTTCATTTTCTAATTTTTTATTAATTTATTTACAATGCATTTTTTTGTGAAAAAAAAAAAGAAAAAAGAAAGAAAGAATGAAAGAAAAAATCTCATGATACAAAAAAATCCCTTGGTATTCAAAATTTTCATTGTGAACCTATCTTTCGAAAAAACTTTAATAAAAAAATCAATTTATTGTGATTTTGATTGACAGGTGACATGGCGAGCAGTAACCACGGCCTATGGGTCTTCGGCTACGGCAGTTTATGCTGGAACCCCGGTTTTGAGTTTGAGACATCACGTATAGGATTTATACGGGGATATAAGCGGAGATTTTCACAAGGAAATACGTATCATCGGGGAACTCAAGAAAAGGTAACTTATTATTATTGTTATTTTTTTATGTTTATGAAACATTAAAAGAATTTTAATTTTTTCTTCTTCATCTGATGATCAAGGGTCCTGAAATTTTTATCAAAGGCGTAGTTGTTAGCCATTGACTTTCAAATGTCACAAATAAAATACATTCCAAATTTTTCATTTGATAGAAATAAAATTGTTTTCTAGGTAGTTTAATATTCTATAACTCCAAATATTTATGAATGCCAAAGTAATAAAAATAAAATAGTAAAATAAATTAATTTCCTTAACACTCACTTATCAGTGCCCTGATCTCTCTCTCTCTCTCTCTCTCTCTCTCTCTCTCTCTCTCTCTCTCTCTCTCTCTCTCTCTCTCTCTCTCTCTCTCTCTCTCTCTCTCTCTCTCTCTCTCTCTCTCTCTCTCTCTCTCTTCTCTCTCTCTTCTCTCTCTCTCTTATTTAAAATAAATATAAAAATAGCTACATTTTTCAAAACACGTGTTTAAACTGCTAAGTTCTATTTTAAAAAAGTTGGGCAAGGTTCCACATTCTTTGCCAAAGTATATAAATTCATAATGTCATTTTGGAATCACTTTTTATACGCAACATTTTTAATATTATTATTCAAGTATAAGATTTTTTTATCCCCTGAATATACCTTTTCGTTTTGTTATATAAATAAGATAAAAATATTAAAAGCAATGCCTTGTACGTATCTCATAGTAATATACTATATGCAATCTTCATACCTGATTACTTAATTATAACTTATCTTATTTTGCAACGTATTGAAATATAGTAAGTGAAGGATTATTAATCTTGGAATTTTCTATACAGAAAAATATAATCTCATATTTACGTGATTTATCCATTATACAAACAGAATGTAACAGACGTTGTATATAATATGTTTCACTTTTCTTTTCAATCATACGCATTATTCATTTTTTATCCAAGGATTTTTATTTTTTTCGTTACTCATTTTGATCAGAGAAAAAGTCATATATTTTGATATTTATTATATACAAACCACAGACTTTTGCATTGTTCATGAAGCCACTTCTTTCTATAAAATATTTTAAAACTAGTCCATCCGCAGTTCACATTTACACAATAATGATAATAATAATAAAAAATGATTAAATTAAAATAAAAAAAAACGTTTTAAGAAATGTACCCATTTTTTTTTTTTTTTTTGTTGACATCTCAGCCTTTTGAGTCAACTTTTATACGAATGAAATTTTATTCCCATAGTACGTCCTATGAGGGGAAAAAAAAAAAAAAAAGGTTGAAGATATTTTAAATTTTCCAGGTTATAATAATTTTAATACAAAGAATTAGCAAATTTCAATTCTCGAATCCCGCGTTATTCGTACTATGCTCGGAGCTTAGGACTCGGGAGTACACCCTATTTTTCAATTAAATTTCTTTTCATCATTTTATAATTGGAAAAAAACAAAAACGTCGAATGCATTATAAAACCATAACAAAGACAAAATATCACAATCAATACTTATAACGTAATGTTGAATAGAAAAAAACACATCTAGAAGCTGTGATTTTAGCTATTGTTTTAAATAAATTGATTGTTTTTAATCTCACATAACAATAATGTTCTAAAACAACAATAAAATAGACCCTTTAAACTTTTTTTTCTTTTTTTTTTTTTTTTTTGCTTTCTCTGAAAGAAAAAAATCCTTTCATTAATTTAAGAATTTCAAATACAAAAGAGGGAAAAAAATTAAATGTTCGGGGGAAAAAAACTTTCATATCTGAAGTGTTTAATAGAAGGGAGAGAAATCAAATGAATATGTAAAAAAAAAAAAAAATGTTTTGGCATCTAAAATTTTCAAATTCATTTTCTTTTTTTCTTTCGAAATCGCATAAAAACGTTTGAATTTTGCTACATAATGTTTCAAATGAATTGATTTTTAAAACACTTTTAATGTAAATAATCAAAGTGTATCATTGTATATAGGGTCTATAATGCATTCATGTTAAAGTCGACGCCATGTTGGATAACTCAATAACATGGGTGGCATATGAAAAATAACTCATTTTGCCAGCTTAAAAACACTATGCAATATATTTGACAGCATTGATGCTGTTAATAGGTTGAATTAGTATCTCATAAGTATGTGAGCAAAATAAAAAAACAAAAAATTAAGGCGGTGGGGGACCGACTTGGACCGGAAATCGCTAAAAGAACAACTATATTTTCCCAATAATTTTTTGTACATGATTTAATTCCAATAAAACAAACACTATAATTTTCAAATAAAACAAAGTAAATTTAAAATATATTTTTTTATACCAAAAAATTTTTTAATTATATTTTTAATTGTAAAAAAGTTTCTAATTTGACTAAAATTTCCCGCTCAAATTTGAATTTCCTCATTTACATGTTATCTTTAAAGTGTAATAACTTAAATATTTGATCGTGTTTTCACATGTTTGACATAACTTAATTTTTAAGTAACATTTCTTCTTTACTTTGTGTTATTTATTATTATTCCCAACCGTCCTAGTTTGCGAGATATCAGTCGGTCACCTACCCCCTTAACAGACTTTCCAAAAAAAAAAAATATCTAAAACGAAGTTTGTCCTATGCTCAATTATGTTATTCACTACTCCAGTATGGCCTCCAAGCGCAGTAAATATGATGTCATCCGCATAAACCCTTTAAATGACTTATTGTTAAACTTTAAAAAAGTGCAGTAATTTAACTTGCAGTTAAAGTGGCAGTAAAGTTGCATTTTCTTACTATATGTATACTATAAATAATATAGTTATATAAATATATAAGTTATTTTAGAATAGGAGATCAGATCATCATTCAAATTTTTGAATTTTTGCAATACTCATCTTATGATAAGGCATTATATCATTAATTTCAATACTATTCCTTATTAATATCCTGATGCACAAGAATACTGAAAATTTTACAATATAATTTCAATCGGTATTTTATCCATAATATATCAAAATAACTATCATATTTTAAAAGTTCAGATATACCAAGAAAAGGAGGGTAGTGAAATTACATAATTAGTACGAATTAATTAAACAGGCGATGAGAAATATTATATATTAATTATATGTTTAAATAATATATAAAAATAATTATTTTATTTTAATAAATATAAATTTAATTATTTTTTTACACAATATTAATATAATTAATATTATAAATTAAAAAAAAAAATTAATAACAAAAAATGTCGGTCATTGTCATTATCACATGCACAGCAAGAGTCTAGACAAGTATTATGTGAGTTACGTTATATCATAGTATAAATATAAATATATATATAATTTATACTATGGTTATATGCACTTGACTTTATTTTTAAGACAAAAATAATTCTATTTCTTAATGTTGTATAATTTAGTATATTGTAAACATACCCTCCCTTCTCCTTGAAAACATATAAACCACAAAAAAACACCGTTTTTAAATTTTTTTTTTTTTTTGTCTGTGCGGTTATTGATAATGTAATGGTTGTTATAAATCTACTTTTTACTCAAAATTGGTATATAAAAAGCATTGCTCTTTCTTGATTTTCAAAGAAGTGCGTATATTTTGGATAAAAATGTTGACTTTTTTTTTTTTTTTTTTTTTTTTTTTAGCATACTGCCAACTTTGCATCATTTTTATTTTAACGTTTTGTTTAGCAATGTTTTCTAATCTGTATATTTCAAGTAAACTATTTTTAAAAAAATATGCCTTTATTTTTGTGTTTCAGCCAGGACGAGTCGCAACATTGATAGAGGATAAAAATGTAAGTTTTATTATATATATTTTTTTATAATTATAATTTTAAGGCGTAGAACAACTTGAAAAAAAAAAAAAATTAATACTGTAACTAACCTAAATATCAACGTTGATTAGGCCGGATTCATTGATTTCTTCTTTATTTTCCATTCACAAAATAACGGATGCAGGTTTATGACATCACATCTCACTGGTTCTCGCGCGCGGTAACAAGTGAGCTGTGATGTCATAAACCAGTATTTTCCATTTTGTGAATGGAAAATAAATTAGAAATCAATGATTACAGCCAAATCAACGTTGATACGTATTTAGGTATGCTAGAGTAACAGGCAAGCTTTTTTTATTCAAGGTGTTTTACGACTTTAATTAAACCAAAAGTTTAAATAAAATAATACTTATATAATATATTGTAGTTACTTAAATTTGGTTAAGTTTAAAATAAAATTATATATATATTTTTTATTTTATCAAAACTTTAAATTTAAAAACATGTTAAAAAATATATTTTTAATTAAATCTACATATTTATTTTAAAATTTGTTATGAAAAAATAAAATTTATGTTAATTTAATTAATTACATTATTGATTTTATAGGATCACTAATAATGACGTCCTAGAGTACTCTCTATGTCTTTAGAAGTAAAGGGAATTAGAATTAAAATAAAGTTAGTGTAAAACAATTAATATCACAAAACTCAATGTAATTGAAAGTGAGTTATTTTATAAATCATTAAAAAAGAAAGTAAAAATGCTATTAACTTTGAGTGTTATATCGAAGTAAAAGAAATTCGTGTTAAATGTTAAATGCATGCAACAAATTTTTTTTACTTAACATTTTGACTTATACGGTGTATGCGCATGACGTAATACAGAATGCGCTACGACGCCATACTAGAGTAACACATAACATTGCTCAGCATAGGACTAGAGAACTTTAATAAGAGAAGCGCATTCCCACAGATGTTGGCTTCCCGTGCAACATAGGGTCACAAAGGGTTGCCTACGTTCGCAGGCGGCGCTGTGTGACGTCACTCGACCAATCAAAAGCTCGGATTTTAGGGGTACCAATGAAATCGCGTAAACGGTTTTGACGCGAAATTTAAAATCAGGCAATCTTAGCATGACTGAGGATTGAAGTGTTTCTAGAGCCTTGTTAGAGACTTGCCTACCTATAATTCGCGTTTTATTATCTTCTTTGTTAAATTTGAAAAACAAGATTCTATTTTTACTGTTTTATTTTGTCACGGCAATAATTAAATTAAATACGATCGCACACCTCTGTATACCAACTGCCGTCATATTCCCCGCATATCTATTTTGTTCTGCCGTGTTGTTTGTAATATTTTCATCTGAAGGAGACTATTGAATCAATTATTGAAATTTCAGTTTGAAAGAGAGGAAAACAAATAATAAAAAAATGAACACAGGGCGGAGAGAGAGAGAGAGAGAGTCTGGACGGCAGCGGGGCAGCGCTTGCTTTTCCCTGCTTGCTAGAGCTTTATATACAGATGGTTCATACGACGTTCTCATCCTGGCTTGGTAGCTCTGTTGTCTACGCCATGGTGACATGATCGCAAGGTCAGAGGTTCGAATCCATCTGCTATTTTCCTTATTGTTTTTTTTTTCTTCTTTTTCTTTTTCATTATTATATATATATTTATCATTAATTATTATATTACACAATAATAATTCAGTTAACAAAAGGTGAAAAAAAAATTAAATGAGAAAATGTTGTACGTTTTGTTATTATTTATATAATTAAATAACTGGATTATTATTGTGTAATATAATAATTAATGATAAATATATATATATAATAATGAAAAAGAAAAAGAAGAAAAAAAAAACAATAAGGAAAATAGCAGATGGATTCGAACCTCTGACCTTGCGATCATGTCACCATGGCGTAGACAACAGAGCTACCAAGCCAGGATGAGAACGTCGTATGAACCATCTGTATATAAAGCTCTAGCAAGCAGGGAAAAGCAAGCGCTGCCCCGCTGCCGTCCAGACTCTCTCTCTCTCTCTCTCCGCCCTGTGTTCATTTTTTTATTATTTGTTTTCCTCTCTTTCAAACTGAAATTTCAATAATTGATTCAATAGTCTCCTTCAGATGAAAATATTACAAACAACACGGCAGAACAAAATAGATATGCGGGGAATATGACGGCAGTTGGTATACAGAGGTGTGCGATCGTATTTAATTTAATTATTGCCGTGACAAAATAAAACAGTAAAAATAGAATCTTGTTTTTCAAATTTAACAAAGAAGATAATAAAACGCGAATTATAGGTAGGCAAGTCTCTAACAAGGCTCTAGAAACACTTCAATCCTCAGTCATGCTAAGATTGCCTGATTTTAAATTTCGCGTCAAAACCGTTTACGCGATTTCATTGGTACCCCTAAAATCCGAGCTTTTGATTGGTCGAGTGACGTCACACAGCGCCGCCTGCGAACGTAGGCAACCCTTTGTGACCCTATGTTGCACGGGAAGCCAACATCTGTGGGAATGCGCTTCTCTTATTAAAGTTCTCTACATAGGACAAACGTAAATTTTTTGATTTTTTTTTCTCGCATACTTGAAAACCTAACTCAACCTGTTAACAGCATCATTAATGCTTTCAAAAATATTGCTAAGTATTTTGAAACTGGCAAAATGTGTCATTTTTATATACCAGCCCATGTTATTTAGTGCTCACATATGGCGTCGACTTTTATTTGAATGCAACCACCCTATATGATGTGTTTCTACTGTACTCGAATTAAATGTACAATAATTAATAATGACTTAATGAGGAAGGTGAATTGAAATATTTTTGTTATGAGTTTATGATATTTTTGGAAAAAGCTTTAAAAAATTTTGAGGCGTTATTTTTTCTTAGAACGATTGGAGCATGGTAAAAGTATTTTTTAATTAATTTTTGAAAATCGACCTAAAAAGCCTGTGACGTCATCAGGCCACTTTTTTCTCGGCAAATACTAATAATCGTTCGAGGTTCAGTAACCAGTTTAATGATATCAGCTCGTCCTCAGGATTTTAAAAAACTGGCTACTGAACCTTCTACGGTCAATACTTTCCAAAATAAATGCCCGATTGATGACGTCACAGGCTTTTTAGGTCGATTTTCAAAATTTAATTAAAAATACTTCTCATGCTCCAATCGTTCTAAGAAAAAATAAAACCTCAACATTTTTTAACGCTCTTTTCAAAAATGTCATAAAAAGTGGGGGTTAAAAAAAATTCACCTTCCTCAAAAAAAAAAAAAAAAAAAAAAAAAAAAAAAAAAAAAAACTAAAAAAACTAAAAAAATATTTTTGTTCTGTTGCAGGGTATAGTATGGGGTCGTACATTCCTAATCACCGGTGAAGCTGCTCTTAACTACTTAGCTGAAAGAGAATGCAAGATTGGAGGCTACAAAACTGTATTCGCACCTGTATATACACTTAAAGAACAATCCATCTCTGATATCTCACAAACCGAAGTAGAAGAATTTGAAGAATTAGATCTTGAAGAACAAACATGGACACAAGAACAGCATTATCTACATAGAAATTTATCACAAAATTATGAATTTTCATTAGACCGCTTAGCATCTTCAAGTAAAAATAATTCATTTATAAATAATGATAAACTGGGAACATCATCAAAACATAAAAAATTCTCTGATTTTGAATTAGAATCTGAAAATACAAGAAAATACTCTGAATTTTATGATAATAATAAATCAGAATTATCACAAAATAGAAAAAAATTCTCGGAATTAAGAACATTTTCAAGTTATTCTGATTCAAAATCAATTCAAAACGGTAGCTCATCATTCATAAATTCTGATATCAAAGTAAAAAAAGATGAATTTTCTGAGCAGAAAGTTGAAAAAGAAAATCTAAAAAAACATGCTAGTTTCGCAGCTTGTCTTAAAAGTTCCTTAGATATAACAAATAATGAAAACACGCGGTCAGTATTGTCAAATTCATCAACCAATGAAAGCTCATTATTTAATTTACTTAAAGATTTTCCATTATTACCAACAAAGCACAAAAAGATCAATGAAAAAATAATTGAAAAACCAAACATAACTGAAAAATCACAAATAAATTCAAAATTACCAAAAACTTGTACAAATTTAGGTTTCCAAGACAGTGATTTTGATCAAGTTACCCAAGCTGCTATAGTATATATCGCTACTCCAGATAATGAGCATTGGTTAGGAGATGCAAAAGTACCTACTTTAGCACGAGAAATATGTAATACGGCAGGTAAAAATGGACATAATATTGATTATGTCTTAAATTTGGCAAAGTTTGTACGTGAAAATTGTCCATTTGAAGCAGATTTTCATTTATTTGAGCTTGAAAATGAAATTGTAAGACAAAAACCTGATCATCAATGTATGTTTTATGAGAGATTGGAATTACATATTGTTAGACAAAATGGACAACAAAATGTGGAGGAAGTTGAGGCTCATAATCAAGTATTGGAGTTCTCAAAGAGAGTTCCTAGTAAGAAATTACGTTGCCTTAATATTTAAGCTGCTCTATATTGTATATTGTATTTTATGTCAAATAAGCTTGCAAAAAAGTAAGGTCCAAAAATTAAAAAAAAAAAAAAAAAAAAAAAAAAAAAAAATCAAA
This sequence comes from Ecdyonurus torrentis, assembly GCA_949318235.1. Lineage (NCBI taxonomy): Eukaryota > Metazoa > Arthropoda > Insecta > Ephemeroptera > Heptageniidae > Ecdyonurus > Ecdyonurus torrentis. The sequence continues at coordinate 9,604,837 of OX439135.1, forward strand.
TTTTTATTTTATTAAAGATTGACGTAATATTGCCTTATGATAAAATCATTATTATGTTAAAAATAATGAAAGGTCTTTTTAATTGCCTTCCGTCATATAATTATAACAATATAATAATTAGAAATACTTCCCCAGTGCTCATAAATTTGAAAAGTTAAATAATAAATTAATAATAATTTTATTAAATTCTTTCAGAAAATGCAATATATATATATTTTTTTAAAGTCTAAGGAACTGATTGTTCTTAGTGTAATTTGCTTTTCTTATAATTAATATACGTTAATTTGTCAAGTCTATAAGATATACTTTATTTTGCGTTTTTTTTTCTTTTTTAATTGAGCAGTGATAAAAAGAAGCCAATTCTGTTAAAGCTAGCAACAAATAATTTTGTTTTTGTTATAAAATCATTATTATTATTTTTTTAGAATGTGCAAAAAAAATAAAATAACATAAAAAAATAATAAATTAAATAAAAATAAATGAGAAAAAGGACCTATATAATAATTGCTTACTATTGCGCTTCCTTAAAAAACAAAATTATATGATTAAATTCATTACTGACAATTTAGGTATATAAAATAACAGTTATGTATATATTTTAAAAATTATAATCTCGCAAAGCTTGTAATATAAAATGTAATATCATTTCAGTATTTGAATGGTTGCTTTTGCTATATATTAAAAAAAAAAAGTTCATTATTATGATAATTGCTTTAAGATAAATAATAATTGAGATCTCATAAACAAATAAATGAATCTCAGGAGCTTATAAAACTACGCACTAATCATGTAATAATATTAAAAATACAAATTGTTTGTATTATAATATATTTTAATCGTGAATGTTTAAGGCCTACTTAAGAAAAAATATATCAATTAAAACTGTGATGTTTCCATTTTTTGTTGTTTTCAGTGAGTTTTTTATTTTATTTCATCAATGATATTGTTCAAAAAAGTGATCGTCAAAAAAAAAAAAAATAAATAAATAAATAAATAATAAATAAATAAAAAATAATAATAATAAAAAAAATCAAGCAGTAAACTCTTTTTTACGATTTGTAAATTGAGTTAAGGGAGTAGGGTACCAACCTTATATATCAAAAACTAGAAGTGTTTTGGGTCTAAATTTGGTGTCATTGTGTAGCTAAGGGTCACACCTAGCCGTGATAAAAATTTCATGATGATTCCGAAAAAAAGAAAAAAATTATTGAAATTAACATTGGGCCTTATGGGCTTCAAATATCCAAAAATCGTATAAAATTAATTTACACGGCGGTGACCCCCCAAAATTTTTATATATTTGAAATTGTCTCAAACTGAAGTATCATTATGCAAAATTTCAGATTTTTTTGACGAGAAAAATTTGAGTCTATAATGGCTGACGTCGGTCCCCTACTCCCTTAAGTTGAATGAAACTATCTGTAATTACGCAGTGTTGTAATGCCGTGTTTTAATCATGAGATTTTGAAAATTTTAGGTCCATGTTTTTCAGTGGCGACCTATATGAATACCCTAAAATTTATATCAGATGGGTGACATAATAAAGTTAAAAAAATATCTATAGAAAAAAATAAATGAAAATATGACGATCAAAATTTAAGGATATCAAACTCTTAACCTCTCCATGCTTTCATTTTTAAAATTGTTTCTCTCTATATATTTTTAATGTTTGTACGAGAAAATTAGCGTATTATAAATAATTTGTTATGTAAATATATTTTTTGTTCCTTTCCTTTGTATTGATTTGTACATTTGATTTCATTTTATATTTAACTTAGTTTTTGTATCTGTTTCATTGATAAAATTTGAAATTTGTTTGATAATTGTATTTATATTAATTGTGATAAATATATGAGGCTATTTAAAAAAAAAATAAAATAATATTTAAAAAGAAAGAAAAAAAATGAGTAATTTATTTTTTTATGAATTCTGACTGATTCTCTTCAATGTTTAAAAAATAGAATTTATTATCAAGGTAGAAATGACATTCATAGCAAAATTTTGTATTAGGAGATCATAGGTGTCCAAAATTCAATAATCCCCGCCCTTTATTACCTCAGGTTATCAACAACCTCTTGTAGTCTTATGTTGTCCTATTAGTTTGCTTAAATTGTTTACCACATTTCCGAACGTTTTTGTGAAATCTTGTATTGGGAGCTCATAACTCAATAGGAGGTCGTAAGCTATTAATCCCTGCCCTTTATTGCCCTAGGTCAGGGTTTCTCAACCTTTTTGAGCTGCGGAGCACTTTTAGAAGCAAGGAGTGTTCACGGAGCACTGGGGGGGGGGGGGGGGGGGCGTAGTCTCCCAAAAAAGCGCGCCGTAGGCGCGATTTTTGTTTCAACCACGTGACTGTTTTTTAAGCAATTTAAGTGAATAAATATTACATAATTTCATGAAGATTTTAACATTCTCCCCATTTTAAAAACCCTAGGTAAAATTACAGCTTTAGAAAATTTGGTAAAATAAATTGTTTTTATTGTGCTCAAATTAAAACAATAGATTTTAATTTTATTTTTAATTAAGATAGCGATTTGAAATTTTTTATGCTCATTACTCAAGTTATTTTTAACAAAAAATATTATATAAACTTTTGTCGTTAGATCAGCCGTTACACTGTAAAAAAATTATATCCATGTCACCAGGGGTCAAAGTTCACAGGTGGATCCACGGCCCCCTATGGGGATGCTGAAGTGGATCCACTTCATTTCATGTGCTACTAGAGGTCGTTAACAAGTCCTGAAATTTTGAAACAAAATCTTTTCCATCTTAATATTTTTTTATTAAAAAACATTTAAATACAATATTTATAACTTACAACATTTAATTTGTATCAAATAATTTTTGTCATAAATTTTTTCAATTTTTTATTTTGTCCATTTATTTATTATAAAAACATTTAATTTACAATATAATAACAATATTAATTTAAGTAATATGTACCTTTTTTTTCTTCTTTTTCTTATTATTAGTATATAGGGTTTAAATTTTAATACTTTATTTTAATATATTTTTTTAAAGAAAAAAATTAAGCTATTTTATTTAACATAACAAATATGTGCGTAAGTAAAACAATACTGAAAATTATGGTAATTAAATAGATTTTTTTTTTCTTGGGAATTAATAAATTGTTAAAAATTATCAAAACAATTTTATTAGATATCTACTATATTTAAGTACCAAACTTAAGTACTTAATTAATTATATTTTTTACAGAAACTACTGAAATGCATTTAGGGTTTAAAATCTAAGCAATAGCAAAAGAAAAATGAAAATTTATGAAATATTAATACCAACCAAAAAATTAAATTAACCAGTATTATTTGAATGATATTTAGTAAAAAGGACAATGAATGTTTATGTTTACCTAAAATGCGGAAAAGGAAGTGGCCGCAAAAGGAAACCACGTGACGGTAAAAGTGGGAGAAAAGTTGGTGCCAGCAGCAAGCTATAGGCCTGAGCTGCTTCCCACTTATACCGTCACGTGGTTTCCTCTTCCGGCACTTCCTTTTCCACATTTTCGGTAAACATAAGCGGTCAATAGCTTACAAGCTTTTGACTGTATAATTGAGATATCTGCTTCCGTTTTAAGGTTCTGCGCATGCGCAGTAAATTAAACTGGAAGGAAGATATGAGCAAAAATCTATAGTCGGCAGCTTGTAAGCATGTTTTCTCTACCCGTAATTCATAATTAAACATATTATTAAAAAAAAAAAAAAAAATCAATAATACACTTTAATGCGGGAGAAAAATTGCAACCGCGCAAGGGTAAGAAAAAAATAGAAAACCAAAAAAATTAATATTTTAGGTAATTAATTTTGCTATTGCAGAAAATAAAACCTTCAAAAATTCTACATTTTTTTTAATATGAGTATTTAAAAAGTTATATTTTAAATTTTCTTCTTTTTTTCTTTATATATTTCTACATTTATTTACTTTACTTTTTTCCCTACTATTATTTTAATTACCAATTTTACTTAAGGTTTGTGCTATGATATATATAGATTAAAAATTTAACCCCTATATTTTATTGATTATACATTAATTATCTACATGATATATATTATTTTTTTATTATTACTTTTCTATTAAATGCAATGTGTAATAATAAATATTTAATATTAATATTTATTATTATTATTATGTTCAAAAACTTAATAGAAATAGCAGTTTTTTAAAACATAAAATAGCAATTTTTGTTTTAGGCAAGTTTTTTATTTCGGCAAGATCGCATTAAAGGAGTAGGTTACCATATCTCACAAACTGAACAGTTGCAAAGACGATCAAATATTTTAGTTATGCCATTTTAAAGGTTACAATTTTTGCAATGTTAGGAAAAAAAAAAAAAAAAAAAAAAAAAAAGGAATATAATTTGCGTAAAAAAAATGAATTTAAAAATAAAGTTTCTCTTGGCAGCCTTAAGTTGGTAACCTATTCCTTTAATAATTTCAATTATTCCCCACCCCCTATTTTAAATTAAAAAAAAAAAAACATTTGGTGGTATTTTAAAGGCGTAGAACACCTTGAACAAAAAAAAATTGTGTTATATCCTAACAAACCTGAAAATCAACGTTGATTTGTCCGGAGTCATTGATTTCTAATTGATTTTCTATTCACAAAATGGCACGAGCGGTCAATTACGTCACAGCTCGCCTGGTCCACGCGCGTGTAAAACGAGCGAGCTGAGACGTCAATGACCGCTCGCGTCATTTTGTGAATGAAAAATAAATTAAAAATCAATGACTCCGGACAAATCAACGTTCATTTTCAGGTGTGTTAGGATATAACACAACTTTTTTTGTTCAAGTTGTTCTACGCCTTTAACTGTAATTCAGAGCTTAGGACATGTTTTGCAGGTCACATCCCAAAATTTTAACACATTGCTACAAATATTACTTAATTAGTGACCCAATAAAAACACCAACAATTTAACAAGAAACAACACATTCCCTACTTTAATTAAAATCATAACAACATTTGTGTTTAAGAAAAATAGCAAATTACAATATATATAATATCCCAATCAAAACTTGCTATTTTATTCTCAATTGCAAAAAGAGTAAAAAAGCATTTTATTATTTAATACAATTTTTTTTAAATTTTGAATAATTTGCTTACAATAATGCAAATGCATTTAATAATAAAATTCATTTAGTACATAAAAAACTTCTTATTTTTTTACACTTATAATTACATTATTTAGGTACAAGAAAACATAAATTCGATGTATTTCACGTGAGATTTAAATGCAATTATTATTTTTTTTTTAAAGTTGTATCACTTTAAATGTAGCTAAAACAAGTGAAGGGAGCGGAATAAAAAGTTTAAAATTACGCAAAATATTAATAAATGTGACAAATATTGTCTCAATAGCAGGAAAAAAATCTTACATTATTAAAAAAAAAAAAAAAAAAAAAAAAAAAAACTTTTTATTTTATAAAACGTATTTCTTAAAATCCGAGAAAGTTAATATTTAACTCAAAAAAACATATTTTTTTTTACCCCTTTATTTAATGTTGAGATGTTATTATTTATTTACTTTTTTACAACTTTTACCATATTTATCACAACCTTATCAAAAACACTCAAAATACCATTACAGAAAGTCAAATTTTGTTAGTACAAAAAGAGATACAACTTAAAAAAAATGTGATAATATGAATCTATGCTTAAGTATGTTTACATTAGAAAAAAAAAAAAAAATGCATAGCTATATTACAGCTACAAATCTAAAAAAATTGTATTATTAAAAAATCACAATATTTTTATACAATTTTTTTTAGATAAAACTAAAAAAAAAAAAGAAAAAAAGAAAAAAAAAGTGATTTTTTCCCCGTAGTTATTTTTTAAATATTATAATACAAAGATTACATGTTGATATATTTACACTTTATATAACACAGCTAAGTTTATTTATTTATATATATATATTTTATTTAATTATTTTTAATCACAAATTGCACTGGATAATTAGAGGAACATAAAAAAGTATTGATTTATTTTGTCCATAAAATAAATGCAAACAAAATTTGAAGAATTTTTTTTAATAATAGTAATAATATCAGAAACAATTATAATTGAAATTAAATTGTTTGAAATTATTTAGTAAACAAGTAGGATAGAGAGCGTAGGTTTTAATTTTTAGGGATACTTAATAGTACTTTTATTGAAAATGTAGAAGTTTTTGTAAAGAAACAAAAATACCTTTTCATTAAAAAAAAAAAAAAAAAAAAGGCAAGAATGCTAAAAAAGATAAAAATAACTTTTGGACAGTCGACTGTTTTTGTAATAAATAATTAAAAAATAATAATATTTAGTACAACAATGCTATTGTTATGAGAAAACTATTAGATATAACAATAGAAATGATTTTAAAAGCCATTTACTGATAATTTACAGCTGGAAATGGGGAAAAAATGAGGAACTTTTTTGATCACGGAAAAAATTACGTAACTTATGCTACATTTATAGGATAAATGTTCCTTCATTGAAAAATCACAATTATTTATGCTACATCACAATATTTATGTAGAATAGCAAGCAGTAATAGCTGAGCTAGCATAATTAATACGTATTATTATTATTTTTTGACCCATGTGAAATGTCCCCTTTTTTCCACAACCAATTTCCAGCCATAACATAAAAGACTGGCGATTGAAATTAACATATAAATCGTAAATATATTTCAAAGTGTCACCTATGCTCTCCAGTTTAAATATTATGTAAATAATTGTGTGCCAACAATCAACAACCAAAGAGACATATTAATGCTATTGCACATGAGGGATCAAAACTATTTAAAATATCACCAAATTATTTTAAAAAAACGTAACTTTAAAATTATGTTGTTTAACACTGATTCACTGGTTTTAGGTTTGGTTTTTGTTCACTGGTTTTTCTACTCATGTTTCATTAGAGAACCTTCATAGAACCTCATGTTTTAGGCATACATATAACAGTAAATCTACTTCACTTTATTTTGAGGTAACAATAGCAGCCCATAACAGGGCATTCTGAGAGACCAATCAGAGAGCGTGACAGAGCAAAGGCACCAAAAGTGAGCTTGTGGTGTTCTGATTGGTGACTTAGAATGGCCTGTTCTGGGACCTTGAAATAAAATAAACTGACGCAGGCTAGAGAACTTTAACAGAGAAGTGACATCCCAATGTGTTAGGCAGACCCGCAACACTCATTTCTTTAAACTTGGCAACGCTGCATACAAAATAACTAGAGCGCGCACTCTGATTGGTGCCTTGAATTGGTCACTTCCGGCCTCTGATTGGAAAAGCAAAGTTGACAAGTCAAAACTATCGAGTGTTGCAGTCTGCTTAAAACACGAAGATGACCTTTCTCTTTTAAAGTTCTCTAGTTATAATTACACTGTACTGGCATATCAATGTTTACCCGTTAAAGTGAACAAACTACACTTTACAAATCTCCCTCAAAATGAATGATCTACGTTTTGGCGCTTCTACGCGTTTTAACAGAACTATATGTGTGAACTTGGAATTTGTAAAGTGTCCGGTCATTTTGAACAAAATTTGTAAAGTGTAGTTTGTTCGCGTTGACAGTAGGCATCTTTATATAACAATCTACACCCTTAATTTCTTTCAAGCAGTTGAGTGAACATTGTTAAATGTATTGAATATACGTTTAAGCAAAATTATTGCTTCCAAAAATAATAATAATAGGGTAATAATAATAATAAATAAATAAAAAAAAAAATATTATTTTCCTATATATTTGTACGTATTTCCAATTAGCTAATTTTGCTCTTAATGTTTGGTATAAATTTCCCTCACATAAAAAGGTGATATTTTAACAAGCTTTGCAATTACATAAAGAGATTGCATTACTTAGAGATAAAGATACAAATAAAAAAATAAGACTGATGAGGTTACTTTAAAAAACCTGTGATTGCAATTATAACCTCAGTAACTTTGTTTTTATTTCCAAATGTCACAAAAAAAAAAAAAAAAAAAAAAAAAATTGTTGGATTTAATTTCTGTTTTCATTTCATAAGTATGTGATTTACTGTTTATTATTTTGATGACTCGCGTTATTTGTGAATTTGAAGTACAAGAGGTAAAATATGGTTTTTGTCGAGAATTTTGACATGTTTTCTGGGGTTAGGTTCAATGTTTCCCCTACAGAAATAATACATGATTCATTTGTAAGATAATATTTTAAATTCGATAGAAAAATACATTTAAATACATTAGGAAATTTGGGGTATGGGAGATAGTATGAAAATAGAGAAATATTTATGGCAGAGAAAATATTTTCTCTACCACAGCGTCCCTCTTAAAGAAATAGACCAGAGAAAAACATAAGCATTGATATCACAAAACACTTGATGGGATTTCCATAAATAACTTTAGTTTGTCTCAAAACCCAACAGTAACCCCGTGGCAGTGATCAGAAAATTCAATTTATGCAACCCGCACATTTTCTTAATAATTTTTGCATGTTTCTGATGCCATAAACATCAATTTTCATGCAAACTGCATACTTTACAGTTTTTTCACGCTCTCTCGTGGGGCCACATTAACATTCTGGTAAAAATTGTTATCAGTTTTCAAGATCCCATCCAGTGTTTATTCATTAAACAGCACATGTTTTATGTGGTCTATGGCTTTAAGGTAAACTCATACTATCTCCCATTCCCCAAATTGTCCTAATCTATGTATATGTTTTTCTATTGAATCTTTTAATTATCAATTATTGCATAGACAATATTGTCATAATATTTTAATTTTGTAATAAACTGTAATAGATCATGCTAAATTGTCAAAACATAACTATATTTGTGTTCACAACTACACAGTGGAAAGTAAAACCTATGTTTGTAAAGGTGTTCATAATAACAATCATAACAAAACTGTACTTGATGGTATAGGGTGGTTGCATTCATAATAAAAGTTGATGCCATAAGTGAGCACTAAATAACATTAAGTTGGTTTGGGAAAATAACTCATTTTGCCATTTTAAAAATACTTAGCAATATTTTTGAGAGCATTGATTCTGTTAATAGGTTGAATTACTATCTCAAGTATGTATGTGAGAAAAATAATAATAACAAAAAAATTATCTGATTTCCCAAAGAAAATAGCAAAAAAAGCACATTTGCCTTATGCCGAGCAATGCTATTCACTGCTTAAGTATGGCATCAGAATGCATTTACTATGACGTCATGCTCACACACCCTATAGCAAAAAATAATAAAAAGTTACACCTTGATAACTTTTTACATTTTTGACAAAGCACGATGGAGTTTTACAATAATCTATTTCAACTCACAGCATCTATAAAAAAGTCCAGATATTTTATATGTGCTTGTCATGAAAATGTCAAATGTCCTATCTACATAATAACTGCAGATAAAACGTTTGTCTATTTTATATTTTATGACAAGCACAAATAAAAAAGTATCTCAACATATTGAACCAATCCCCCCCCCCAAAAAAAAAGTTGTATATTTAAATGTGTTCTTACCTTTTTTCTTAATTTTGAACCATATTTTAACCCCTAAAGTCACTTTATATAGATCACAATTCACAAATATTTAAAAGAGTTCATCTATGATAAATATTCACTATCAGTATTCCCTAGGATCTCTTAGACTTCTGTGAGGGAAATATCTGGAGGAGTAGTAGTAAGAGAATTGTCCTTGTCCCATATAGTTCTGTCCGTCACCTAGATCTAACTCAATCTCAGACTGGGGTTCGTTAAGACCTGACGAAGCACTTTCTTCTATTTCAAGAGCGTTGAAACTTGCAGTTGCCATGGCCACGTCAGGCATGATCTCACTTAGTTGGCCGTCACTGTGCGACGATGCTTCAAGCTGTAACATAAAAATTAAGTCCGTTAGTTAATTTAGTACATTTTTCTGTTTTATCAATTCAAGTAATGAAGTTATGAAAAAACACTTTTTTACAATAAACATTTATCAGCTAGTCCCATTAAAATATGACCATAGATAGGCTCACAATGTGGAAATGACATCACATAAATAGAGCGTGTGCTATTTTTCAATTAAATGTAAACAATCCTGACGTCAGAAATGTTCCAAATTTGTGCATTTTGCCTACTTTACAACTTTTTCGCGTTCTCTTGCGGGGTTACATTTGATTGATAGTAAAAATTGAATATGCTTTTGGATGTCCCATTTTGTGTTTAATGAATTAAAAGGGCATGTTGTTAGGCCTGGACGGTCACTTAAGTATGTACCTACCATTCCATGCCTTAAATTATATTTAAAAGCAGATAATTGACTACCTACCATAATCTGTAACTTAGTCTCCATAAGTATGCAATTCTTACCTCTGGCCTAACTCTCCGTGCTAACGACATCCGATGCCCAGGTCCATAGATTCCTCCCAGTTGTTCCTCGGACGCTGCATAAAGTCCCATACGAGGGAAGGTAGAGTTTCTAGCTCTACTAGATCTATGTAATAGAGTGCTGGTATTGGAGGATGTAGGTCTGTGATGTGACGTGATTGGTTGAGATGTGGTCGGGGGAGGAGCATCTTCAACTTCAGAGGAAGAACGTTCCTCTTCTTGGTCCTTATAATATAATGCTGCATTCTGTGGTGCATAAAGAAACACAGTTCAGTATTATGCTTGAAGAAGTTGTAACACAGGTAACTTCTGTTACCTTTTCGCGTCAAGACGAAGCTTCTACAATTTACAAATTTCCAATGAATGAATGATCTACACTTTACAAAGTCACGGCTACCTGGAGCTTCTGCTATATAAAACAGGTATGTGAAGCTCCAGGTAGCCACAAATTTGTAAAGTGTAGATCGTTCATTCTTTGGAAATTCGTAAAGTGTAGTAGCTTCATTTTGAAGCGAGATGATCAATATTTATTCTAGAAATTCATGACGTTATCAATTCTCGTTACCTATATCCCCCTAAACTCTTTTGCACCCTCACAAACTGGGGTTAAAAATTTAAAAGAGACAACTTTTGAAATTTGTAAAGCTACAGAAGAGATAAGGGACATAATATACGAATGATGCCTCTTTTTCAGGACTATCAATACATTGTTGCTTTCACTACAGTAACTTAATAAAATTAGAAACCTTTTTGTAATATTTATCATTAGTTTTTTTTTTTTTTTTTACTTACACTAAATTAAGTACAGTCAACCACGGTGACTTTGAACACCTACTTATCTCTACTTTGGGCTCTCATTTCAAAATTTTGAAACATATCATTAAGATCAAATACAAATTTGAATAATAGTAAGATTCTTCAAATTTCTAAAATGAGGCCCCAAGACGGAGATAATTGGGTGTTCAAAGTCACCCCAGTTGACTGTAACCTTCAATAAAATTAAGTACTGTAATTATATTGTTGTAAGATTCATCATATTTTGTAAGTATGAGATTTAGACCTAACCATGTCTTGCCCTCTGTTATGCTTACCTCTAAAAGTTGTGCCGTAGAGTCCGGCAGATTGAACTCTCTGACGACGCGAAGTCTGACTTGACTGAACACAAGATGGCGTGACGTGAGAGGCAAGCTTAGCGCTCTCAGAACCAATGGACTTTGGCGTAGCTTTTGTTCTCTCTTCAACATCTGACCCATCGTAGCTGCATCAGGCACTGTACAGTTAAAACATCAATTAATTTCATGAAGTCTTTCCTTACTTTCTCTACTTCTTGAGAAAGTTCATGTTTAACAATGAGAATGGGAAATGATAATTACTAAATATTCCAGTGCACGTGTTTTTCTTATAAATTTTCAATTTAACGTGCTCTAATCATTATGCATACTTTTTGTCTATGTTTTTATAACACCATATAAAAAATATAAAAATTGAGTTAGAGAAAATCAAAGCATATCTAATTGAAAATTAATGATAATAATTAATATTTTATTTAATTACGGGGACTTGGGATTTGGAATCCAAAATTACTGGCTATTGCTAGATATTTTTATATATTAATCTACTAGTTCCAAAAACTGCTTTTTCTATTTTCAATGAAGGCGAGTTTCTTATCCCTATTAGGTATGGTATCACCTTTGTTGAAAACAGAAGAAGCTGTTTTTGGCAATTTTACTAGTTATTGGCAGATAGTTTTTTGTTTTTTCCAAGTTTTTTTTTTTATTTTTAAGTTGTAAATTTAGTTTCTTTTTTTCTCACAGATTGCATGAACAAAAATACTTATCTGCTGATAACTAATAGTTAAAAATTGTTATGATAACTGACCAGGAGGTAGGGCAGTGAGATCTGAGACACTACTAGGCTCTCTGAGATGCTCCTGAGCTCTAGGTCTGTCTTCTACCATGTACAACGTATCAGGAATATCCTGGTTATCACCACGACGCAGTCGACCACTGCGATTGGCACGCACCAAGTCGATGCCTTGCTGATATTGGTCCTCAAGTATTGACTGTAAACAATCAAAACATCAATCAATTGGACACTTTTTAGAACAGGGTTGAGGAAAATCTGATATATTACTAAAAAGGAAATATTAAACAATACAAAATAAACATTGATTAAAAAAAAAAAAAAAAAAAAAAATCTTACTCTAAGGTACAAAATGGAAAAGGAAAAGGCAGAAACAGAAAAACACTGCCTGGGTCAATAAAGACACTGTATTCATCTTAAAAGTGGATGTAAACTCATGCCAGTTAAGAGACTACAGTATTTCAATTTCTTTATTTGAATTGAGGCAAAACTTTTTTCATTACATAGTTTAGTTTCCACTTTTTCCATTTCTGTTTTTACAACTTAACGTAGCAACCAAAGGACTTCAAATGAAATTGCTGCATGAAAAGTAGTATAGTAAATGTTCAGAAACATATTTTATGCGGTTTACCCACCTTAATTTCTTCATAATACGGCATGAAGAGCCTTGGTCTGACAAACAGACCTTGAGTTGAACCAGACGATGTTCTGATCCAAGCGTTGATTCTCAAGCTTTCTCTGTCACCCCCTGCAAACACAACAAAAGTTGAAGCAACCTAACGATATCAATATGACAAGATTTGAAAATATTTCATGAAATATCTTCAAAAATGTAAATTATTATGTTTAAGGCCTAGAAAACTTATAAATATATTCTTTAATGAGGGATTGTATAATAAAATACATGAAAATTCTTAAAAGTATGGTATTGGATTGATAATTTTGATGTTAGAAACAGGCAAAAATAAAAATGGTGCTATCACTGCTATTGTTGAATTTGAGACAAAGTAATGTTATTTATGTAAGACCCATCAAGTGTTTTGTGACGTAAATGTCAATGTTTTCTTCTGGTCTATCCTTTTCAGTCTCAGTATACAATACAGTAAACATCAGATAATGCAATAAAAAATAGAAAGAAAAAAAGAAAAAAGAAAAAAGAAAAAAGAAAAGAAAGAAAAAGAAAAGAAAAAAAAAAAAAAAAAAAAAAAGATAATTGGACCAGAATTTAAAATGTTGGTTCTTGAATTTATGCGCCCTTTAAAGCTATTTTGAGCACTCTAAAATGCATAGGAAGTCTGCAAATGTAATAATAATAATAATAATAACATTTTAAATGCTTTTTTTGGGAGCCACACAAAAACGTGGTTAAAATTTACGCTAATGAAATAATTTTTAAAAAAATTGTGTGACTGAAGAGACTATTAACTTTGTTGTTAACTACTTCAATGCCATCAGATTGAGCCTAAAGGTACCAGCAACTTACCAAGCATATGACTGGGTGGCGTAGGTACCAATCCTCTTCTAATTGCCTGATTTAGAACTTCAGAACTAGAAGGTAAGACGTGGTCCATGCGTACCAAAGGCAGAAGTGGAGATAAGATCTCTCTCAGCTCAATGTCTGTAGGCAAAATTAACTTGGTGGTAAATACATTGTCTAGCATAGGAAATGGCTTCTTTATAAACTCTACTTTTTTTAGTTTTGTGTTCTTAAATACAAAATTACCTAGTGCTTTATAAAGGAGATTAAGATTTAAAAAAAAAAAAAAAAAAAAAAAAAAAAATCCGAAAGTTTTACAGGTTTTATAATTTTTTGTTAATGGTTAGTTCTAACATTTAATTTTTTTTTTCATTACATCTAAAACTACAAAAAAAGGAACGAAAAAAAAAAAAAAAAAAAAAATGTAGTGACATGAAATGATTAAGAACCACGTGACAGTATTCCTACCTGATAGATCTCTCTTCTTGATCCCCTTGCGTGCCACACTGTGAGCCGTGTGAGACAACAAGTTAGGTTCTCTGTCCTCCATTCTCCTGATCAACTGATGTTCTCCCCACTTGAGCACTGACTGAAGAACTTCCAGCTCACTTGCCTGTAGAAAGAAACGTAAGTCAAAATTTTGTCAGTATGTATTTTAACAATTGAAAAAACAAAAATACAATGCTAATCATATGCAAATCGTAGCCCTAATTATCTCTAGATTTCAATGGGCACCTCAATGTTTTGATAACTGGAGCTTGTAGATCATCCCCCTTTTTTTTAACCCCCTCAAAAATTTAAAAAAAAGTTATTGATTCATTTTTAAGATATTTCTGTTTCCAGGTCTGAGGTTAATCCTTTATCATGTTTACATGAGGTCTCTAAAAGTCTATACATCTGAGTAGACCTACCTGCAGAAAATCACTGGATAGCGCCTCTCTCAAATGCTCCGTGTGCAGTTGAAATAAGACCGGTGACTGAGAGATAGGTTGAAACTCATCACGTAGAAAGTTGAGAGCCTGTCTGTGGACCCACGCTGAACCATAAGGTCTGCTACCCCAGGCGAGGACGATGGAGAGATTGTTTGGACCTAACATCTCCAGGATGAGATCTTCACTGCCTTGGGCTAGGATATCAAGTTCTAGGAACCTGCCTATTTGATATAGCTCCATGGCATCTTCTAGGGCGCACGTCGTAGGGTCAGGGTTGCACGGAGAACCAACTCCAACTGTGAACATGCGGGAGATTTTCATGTCTCAGGCTGATATTTAATTACCTTAAGAAGGTGATTTAGGGAGTGAATTTTTTATATTTGTATGACGTGATTTTTTCTTATTTGCCACTTTATCTATATATTTTTTAAATAAATTTTTTACAGTGAATCTTATTTTATAACAAAAACTGTGCCACGTGAGACTTTGACCTCTCCATGGAAAACTGATGAAAGTTCTCCATGGAACTTCTACTGTGGTAAGGCCCTTGCTGGTATCTCTATCTTTTTCTTTATATTATTGCTCATAACGGCAATGCTTTTTTTCCTTAAACTAATTACTAAGAAGAACAAAATAAATAAATTAAAGTCTAAATGTAACACAAATCTAATGAACAAATTGAATAGAAAAAAAGTACAATCCAGCAAAATACTCAAAATAAATGCAATGGCATGTATAACTCATCTTCTAGGATTTTTTTAAAGGGTGTACGGGTAAAGGGGTGTATCTTATTCATTAGTAGTGTTGTTCGTAAACCCTGATTTCTTGCACCAAATAATGTAGATTACATTTGAATAACCATTGTTGATCTTTATTTTAGTAGCAGAAACCAGAGTTTACAAATAGCATTAGTGTTATTCGTAACCCTCATTTTCTGGCTATAAAAATGCGCTTTATATTTGAATAACCAAAGTTGACCATTATTTTAGAGGCAGAAACCAGGGTTTACAAACAGCATTAGTATATTATAGAGCATTTGTTATAACTGCACTGTGGACTGACCATGATTCCTGGCGACAAGACTGAGGTCCACCACATCAAGGTAGATGGCGTGAAGCAAAACTCTGGCAAATTTCTGAGGAATGACGCTCTCGTCCAGCACGATACGTGTAGCCAGGTTGAGACCTGCTCTCTCAGGCTGTAGCTCCTCCCCTCTGTCAAACACAACATGCAAACTAAGATAACTTTATTGAAATTCAACCTGAATCAAGAATTATTAATTGATGGCTGAAAATGGGGTACAATGTGATGATTTGGCTTTAATGACAGGAATTTTCTTTTCTTTTCTTTCTTTTTTTGAACAGTGATATTCAAGGATAAAACAGTTTAAAATGAGTGTTTAGAAAAAAAAAATTATTGCATTACAATTTTAAATTTACAAGAATTTTACTGTCAATGTTAATACATTTGTGAGTCCACAGGCCCTATATTATTATTATTATTATTTTTCTTTATCTGTTGGTTACAGATCTTAAAAATTTAATCTTATATGTATAGGTATTTTAACATCGACTCTTAATAATAAATCAACCTTTTAATTTCAGAGATATATAAGCCCTGTAATGACAACACTTAAAGGCATAGAAAACATGAAACAACAAGTTCTTTTTAATCATTAAACACAAAATGGGATTTACAAAACTAATGATAATTTTTACCAGAATGTTAATGTAGCCCTACAAGAGAGCATGGAAATACTGTAAAGTATGCAATTTGTGTGAATTTTTCTGTTTCTGACGTCAGAAACATGCAAAAATTAGTATGAAAATGTTGTGCGGGTTGCATAAATCAAAATTTTTTGATCACTGCTACGTCGCTACAGTTGGGTTTTGAGACTAATTTATGTTATTTATGTAAGTCCCATCAAGTGTTTTGTGATATAAATACTAATGTTTTCATGTTGTCTATGCCTTTAATAAATGCAAAGAAATATTTAAAGTTCTCACCTGTTCCGCCTTTGTACTAGATTTCTGAAGAATCCACTTCGCGACGCCAACACTGCCTTGTGGCACGGCAACTCTAAGGTACTGAGAGAGCTAAATCCATACTCCGAGTTGCCAGAGCTAGAACTGCTGGAGCTGGAGCCTGTGCCACTGGGGTGGTGTGTGTGATGATGCATGTGTGGGCGTGGCATCGCCAGACCTCCGTGAATATCACCTTCCGAGGTGAACACCAACATTGCGTCGGCAAAGTCACCTGTCTCCAGCAAGTAACGTAAGTCTTGGTCTAGGGGGTTGGGGGTACCTGTGAACATACGTACAAATTTAGTCCTTTACCCATATTAGTTAGAGAACTTTAACAGAGAAGTGACATCCCAATGTATTACGCAGACCTGCAACACACATTTCTTTAAACTTGGCAACACTGCAGACGAAATTACTATAGCATGCTCTCTGATTGGTGCCTTGAATCGGCCACTTCTGGCCACTGATTGGTGCTTCAAAAAGCAATGTTGCCAAGTCAAAACTGTTGAGTCTGCCTAAAACATGGGGATGTCGCTTCTCTATTAAAGTTCTCTAATATTAGTGTTAATGTCACCCCACCTATTGAATAATCTTTACTACAACTCTTGGCAGGGCTAAAAGTAGAAATAAATCATTACCGGGGCTCATCTGCGGCGAGCGCGAAGCGCGAGCCGCAAGGGGGGGGGGTGCAGGGGGGAGCCCCCTGCCGGGGGGTGCGGGGGGCAGAGCCTTCCGTAAAAAAAAATCGTGATTTTTTATGTAAAGTAACGTGATTTTGCATTACTAATTATAAATAAATATCTATGTTTTATATTCTTTTATTAGGGTTGAGCCGACAAATCCGGAGACATTTCAGTGTTTATTTTCCGCTGATTCGTTTGCACTTTATTTATTTTTTTTTTTTTCATAAATATAAGTTAATGATATGTAGAAATGGCCATAAAACACCGAAATTTTTAAGTGAATTCACTTAAGTGATTAAAGTTGGTAGATGAAGTTTCGGTAAGGAATACCTCTGATCGCGCCGGAAAACCGCTAACTGATGCTTTAGAAATCTTTATAGTTACAACAGATTTTGCATGCACAAAATTTCACTGCAATTTTCTGAAGGCAAAAAATTCATACAAAAGAATAAATACCTAAATTGAAAACAAAGAACATGTAAGAAAAAGGGCAGAGGACCTGTGAAAAGCCATCCAGGCTAAGAAAAATGGTCCTTTAGGTTACTAATGCTATAATTATTTAGGGGCAAAATTATATAGAGTCGCAGCACCACCAAAATAGCTTTCAATGCAGAAGAAGACCTCAGATAGCATATTTTGTGTCATTATAAGACAGGAAATCAGGTGCTGCGGGATTTGACTAAAAAATCGAAAAGAAAGAAAAATCTGAAATTTTGCACAGTGCGATACGCATTGTGTATGATATTTTCAAAATTTTAAACAAATTGGGGGGTCACCATGCTAGATTTTAAAACATAATTTTTTTGAAGTTTTTAGTCCCATAAGAGCCCATGTTAATTTCAATAATTATTTTCTCTCTTATCTGATGGTCACGGGTTCTGGAAATTTTATCATAGATAAAACAATGAGCTGTTACTATATTAACTTTGAAATGGCATCATAACGTTTGCAAGTTTTCTTTTTAGATTTTGAGATGCTATCCATCTATATACAACCCTTGTAGCTTTATCTGTCACTAAATTGTATAGAAGCAGGAGTAACTGGGATTAAAAGTTGCAAACTTTGGGGATTTATAATTTTCAAAAATAGAAAATTTACAATATTCAATTTTTAAAAAATGTTAAAACTTCTTCTCAAAACGCAAAAGAGAGTCGTAGTGCTGACAGATGGCTCGATTATAACCCTGATGAAGACCCTTGGGTAGCTAGGACCAAGTTTCGTGCTAGTTTCCACGTCCTAGCCGTCCTTCCTATAGCAATATAATCGGGCGCGAATAAAAACTGTACTGATACTTCATCTACCAACTTTAATGACTTCACTTAAAGATGCCGGTGCTGTGTGGTTATGTTTTTTTTTTCTACATATCATAGGCTATATGAAAATCTTAACGGAAATAAAATCGCACAAACATATCGGTGGAAATCAAGGTTAAAATGTTTCCGGATTTGCCAGCCTAAACCTGTATGCTTTTTCACAATATTTTGGATTCAAAATACAATTAAACACCATTTAAACACAACCATATTAAACACCTTTTTTATAAGAATTAGAATAACTTAATATTATATAAGCATAATACACATCATGACACTGCGTATTATAATAATATTTATTATCTAGATAAAATATTTGAGTGTGTCTGTTTCCTTAAAAAAATACATAAAAATATTACAAGGCGCTAAAATCTTTATTTCAAGTATTTACTAAAAATTATAAGAAATTTTATTACCGGGGCTGAGCACCGGCTGTTAATTTATTACCGGTGCTCAGCCCCGGCAAGCCCCGGCTTACTTTTAGCCCTGACTCTTGGTAATTGTTTTGTAAAAGGCAGAGAACCCTGAGGTGAGCATGAAGGTTACCCGTTGAAGTGAACAAACTACACTACTTTACAAATTCTACTCTAAACGAATGAACATTCTACACTTTTCAAATTCCAAGACTACCTATTTACTTCTGTTAAATGCATTAAAGTGCCAAATATACAGTCGACATCATATAAAGATGTGGGTGATTAATCAATTCCCCCCTGGTCAGCCAATAGACACTCAAGAGCTCAAAATCATTAGAAGGTGGGGCAATGTTAACTATATGCAGTTTTTAGGCACTCTCTTATTGGTTGCACCCTTAGCTGGCGTGGACTGTAGATTGTTTAATTTGAGTGAAATTTGTGTGTAGTTTGTTTACTTCGACAGGTAAGCATGGATATAGCTTAAGGCTTCCAATGACATTAAAATTGCACACAACTACTCCTAATTAATCAATAAAATGTATTCATATTTAAATACTACAAGTTAGATTAATTTTCACCCCCACACGTAACAATCGCAGTTCAAATATTGTAGTGCTATTACCTCCAAACTCCTCTGCCAGTCGTGCCAGCAAAGGCAGATCATTCTGACAGGACAACTCTCCAGTGTAGAGGTACTTGAGTAAACACTGGAACATCTTGATGTCTATTCCAGGTGTGCGTAAGTCAAGGCAAATGCGAGCTCCAAACCCAGGACATCTGAAACACAAAGCAACGCACATAAGTTACCAATGTACTTAAAATATTCAATGAGGAAGACTGAAATGACGTCTCTGACGGCAACCTTTCCTATGACCACATGCATAACTTGCCACCCGTGATGTCATTTTTTGATTTTTCAAAAATTTATTACCTATATATTACTTCATGGACTCAAAATTTAGAAATTCACATACTCTATTAACAGATTCAGGACAATATCCTTTTAGAATACTGTACACGATAAAATTTTCACTTAAATCCTCATTAATTGATAATAGAGAATAGTAGGTAGAGCAATTAGAGCATGCTGAATTGAAAACCAATAAAATGAGAAAATTCTCTAATTTATATAGTTAATTTGAAACTGGGATGTATCAACTGCAATGTCCCCCTCCCCCTCATTTAAACATAAAAATAAATATTTAATTAGGAAATAAAAACAATATTGGTTTGAATATACAGCAAAAACTCAATTTCATGAAGTCGCAACAAGGAACCCAAAAAATGACCACCTTATAAAATTGAATTTCATAAAATCAGTTTATTAACATTGAAACGCCTAAGTAGCTCAATGACTGGGACCTAAAAAATGACTTCATAATATCGAGAAATTCGTAAAAACGAGTTTTTACTGTTATATTATTATTATTTATAACATGGGTAGTCTCACCTGGCCAACACTTGTCTGAAGTAAGGACATCTTGCTGACAAGATGGCTCTGTGTGCCGGGAAACAGACGCCATTGAAGACGATCTCTACGTCAGAACAAAGCTTGGAGTCGAATAACGTGCACAAGTCCAGCTTCTTGCCTGAAGCTGGGGGGCGTGCCAGGTCTGCTTGCACTGATAAGTCCTGGAAACACGATAGGTGGTGATTTAGAAACATTGCTTTTGTACGATACCTGTGTTATGGCGGTAAAATTTAGTTAAAGTTAGCTTGTATTGTGAATCATGTCTGAAAGTGCCTCAGAAAAAGCAAAAACAATATGAATAATTCTCATCTATGTACAAAAAAAAAAAAAATAATAATAATAAATATAGGTATATATATATATATATATATATATATATATAATACAAAAGATGGGGGGGGGGGTATAGAGTAGAATAAAATGGTATTACTTTTATTTCTTACTAAATGTCTCTGTTAACTTAAAGCTTACTGTCTCCAATTCACCAAATTTTCTAATCTACCTGACTTTCTACATGACAATTTTTAACTATTCAAAGTAGTTTTCTTTTTAATTACAATTATCTCAGTATTTTCTTGCAAAAAAAAAAAAAAAAAAAAAAAAAAAAAAAAAAACTATGTTGTTGCGAACAAAATGCCTAGCTCGTATTGTGTAACGAGAAGCAACTATCTCGTATTTTGTCATGAAAAGCAAATGTGTAACTTGAGCGCCATCTACACAACGTTTGGAAACGAGAAACTGTAGATATTTTGCGTCTCATGGCAAAATATGAGATAGACATTTTGCTTACTGTGACAAAAAACAAAATAAGACATTTTGTTCGCAGCACTATCAATATGTTCTTTTTTTATTTTTCACATTTTCCTTAGGTTTTAATAACTAATGCTTATAATTGACTCACCTTAAGAGCTGACAACGCTTCATATTGTTCACACAAAGCTGAGATCTCTCCAATACTCCACCCTGATACTAAATCTCGTAAATGTTTTGAATGATCAGGAGATTTGCTGGTGCGACGTCTACGTAACATCAGCCGACGTCTTAGGGTGGCTAGGCTGCCAGAACTGTTACGTGTCTTGCCTTTGCGATCCCTGCAAGCATACAAGCATACTGCTCAGTAAATATGAAATACATGATTACTACACAATATAACTAAAATAATATAATATGTTAGTATGAGACCTGTAATAGAGGCGGTTTAGTGGGAAAACTAAAGAAACCTGCATAGTCCATCAATGTTTACAAAATCATATCATATTGATCAGGAATACACAGGCCAGCATAGGAAAAACACAATTTTTTGTCTTCTGAATAGCAAACGAAGCTTTAAACTCCAATCGAAACCTTATTTTTAGGTCCCAATAAGGTAAAAGAATATGAGAAAAATGCTTTCAGTTAATATAAGCTTTTATTGATGCAAAAATAAGGGAAAATAATGTTTTTTCTATGCTAGCAAATGCAATAGGCACCACAAACATGGCGTCAAAGCGCAAGGATGTGAAAGGGGGTCTCTAGCCATCATTGTTACAGTTGCTCACTTGTTGAACATTGTAGAAGACACGGCCTTATCCAAGTTCAACACATATCTAGAAGCTGACCAGCGGTTTAGTTAGTGGAATAGTACATGACTTTGTGTTTTAACATGCTGTCTTATGGGAGAATTAAACAACTATAATTCAATTTATAATTGCTGTCAAAAGATTTTTTTTTTCTGATACAGGCAATTCTGTACTATTTCTGTGTAAAGCAGCACACAGTAAATTGCAAACAAGCACGTTTTATGTTCACCTTCAATGCAACTCCATTGTTATTTATAGCAGGTGACACTAAAAGTAATAATTACTTTTTAAAGTTTATATATAAATAAAATAAAACAAAAATTATTGAATAAAATATGTATTTATATTTGAAGTGCGTCTTTTATTTCAAACTAAACTGGCACACTGAACAGAGCAAAACATTTTAATATTTGTCTAAAAAAAAAAAAAAAAAAAAAAAAAAAAAGCTAAGAGATCGTATATTTTCAATATTACAAATAAAATGATATAATGTATTAATTAAATGTATTCAATTTTATAATAATAATCATTTCCTGTATTTAAGAGAAATAAATCTGAGATTCCTTAATCCTAAAAGGAGGAACACTGTAAATATTTTCCAATGCGCACCTTGCTTGTATAATTGACACATTTTTATCCAAATAAATCCAAATATTTTTGGTATGCAATTGATTTTAATTAAATTTCCTGATGTTAATTAGCAATGATAAATATTAAGTATTGATATATTCTGGTAGCAATGTCAATTACAAATAAAACTGATAAAAATATAATTAATTTTTATTCATATTTTACATGTTTACCAGTTTGAAATTTTCAATCCGTGTTAGGTATCGCATTAAGCTTTAACATTAAATTTGATAGCAGTAAAGAAGATCGAAATATTGGAGCTCAAGCCTTTTTATATGATATTTATTAAGGTAAGCATTAGATATATACACAGGACCACGATAATATATTGTACCATTTAAATCCAGCGCATATTTTTCTCATAAGAATATAACATTGTAAAATTAGCGCGAGTTATATACATGCATTGCATATAATATATAAATAAATATATAATATGTAAAATACATATTATTGCGCTGTTTTAAGTCGATAAAGATAAAATAATAAAATGATTATAAAAATTAATAAAAAGGAGAAAGAATGTCGTTTTCATTTTCTGATTGTTCATAATATATTATTTTTAATTATTTTTACAAAAGGTGAAAAAAAAAAAAAAAAAAAAAAAAAAAAAAGGAACATAATATCTATAGTTCTATTATACATCAAAAGAACTATGCATAATATTACAATTCAAATAGAAAAATTATTATTATTAAACTATAAAAAGCTAGAAAATAATAATGATAATAAATAAAAGTTTTATCAGAATATGCACAGTGAAATTTTTAATTGTGGAATCTAATGGAGCTTATCGGTCTAGAATGCGGGGAAAGCTAAGAGTCCCCTAATTTAACATTACGCTTATGAGGAAAAACGCAGTTTTCCCCCGATTTTTGAAAAAACTACTGCACCGATTCCGGAGAAATTGAAATGAGAAATAATAGACATACTTTTACGTGTTTTAAGCTATGGTCATTTTTTAAAGAATTTTTTAAACCTACATTGACTTTTAAATAGAATTTAAAAAGTATTTGGCCATATTTTGTATTATACAAGCGTCTTCTAAAAATTACAGCTCTGAAATTGATTAAGTAAATAAAATGTAAATTTTAGTTCTGAGACATTATGTAAAATGATAGTGCAGATTGCCACGCGACACACTGTACCAGAGTGCAATGAATGCTCATGACATGACTTTCCATATTTAGCACGCAGCATGGTTTACCTAAGATCATTGTTATGTTCTGATGTGCGACATTGCGAGAAATCACTCACTTGTGACAAATAGGTCGTTCAGCTAACTACAATACCTAACGCTCACTAAATTAATTAAAAAAACGTAATTATATTTTATTTCTTGCTTAATGTAAAAATAATAATAAGAAAAAAAATCATTGTGCATATAAAACTGCTCAAGAATGTTACCTAATATATTTAAAGCCATAGACCACATAAAACAACATGTGCTTTTTAATGAATAAACACGAAATGGGATCTTCAAAACTGTTGACAATTTTTACCAGAATGAGCCCCACAAGAGTGTGAAAGTACTGTGAAGTACGCAATTTGCGTGACTATTCATGTTTATGACGCCAGAAACATGCAAAAATTAGTATGAAAATGTTATGCGGGTTATGGGTTTTGAGACCAATTTATGTTATTTATTTAAGTCCCATCAAGTGTTTTTTTTATATAAATGTTTATCTTTTTCTCTGGTCTATTCCTTTAAATATAAAAAAAACAATGGAGTATATTTTTAATTTTTTCTCAGTAGAAATATAAAAGGATGATACAGCGTGCATACGTCTATAGTTTTCGATGTCAATAGTATACGTGTAATAGGGGGATGTGTTAAAATTAATGATTTAAATTATGTATTCATTTTATTTAAAAATGAATTTCTATTTGCTTATGGCCATTTAATACGATCAGATGGAGATTTCAGTTGACACAAAACTCCATTTAAATACATGTTATTTATGCCAATGGATTTTTTTTTTTTTTTTTTTTTTTCATATTATGAAAGAATATGTGCGTACACGCGATAATGATAGTATATTTTATCGTTCAAATTCACTGCTCATTTTGTTCAGATTATGAGGATAATACTGCGATAATTTACGATAGTGCAAAACTAAAAAAATTCTCTCCATATGAAAGTCGTGGCGAAAGATAAAAACAATTTTTACTGCAATGTTAAAAAAATAACATTTATATTAGAACATACATAGTAGGAGAGATTAGAGCACGCTGAATTTAAAATTTCCTAATAAAACGCTAAGATTCTCTATTGGAGATTATCGGTTTCGCGCGCGGGGAGAGGCGGGGAAAGCTAAGGGTCCCCTAATTTAACATTAAGCTTATGAGGAAAAACACAGTTTTTGCGATTTTTGAGAAAACTACTCCACGGATTTCGGAGAAATTTAAATGAGAAATACTAGACATACTTTTAAGTATTTTAAGCCATAGATTTTTTTTAACATTTTTTTTTAAACCGATAACCTCCATTTAAATAGGTAATTGGGACTTGGGATCAAAAAAATGATCTAGGGTACAGGTGCTAGATACCTTCTTTAATTCTTATTTTTATAAATAAATACCTAGCACTCGTCTATGCTAGAACATTTGATCCCAAGTTCTCATTAACTATACAAATGAGAGAATCTACGCGTTTTATTAAAGGAATACACCAGAGAAAAATATAAGCATTTATATCACAAAACACTTGATGGGATTTACACAAATAACATTATTTTGTCTCAAAACCCAACTAGCCCAATACCAGTGATCAGAAAATTCGATTTATGCAACCCGCACAACATTTTCATACTAATTTTTGCATGTTTCTGACGTCATAAACATGAATAGTCACGCAAATTGCATACTTTACAGTTTTTTCACGCTCTCTCGTGGGGCTACATTAACATTCTGGTAAAAATTGTCATCAGTTTTGAAGATCTCATTTCGTGTTTATTCATTAAAAAGCACATTTTTATGTGGTGTATGGCTTTAATTATTAATTCAACAAGCTCAATTCTCTCTCCTACTTTCTTCTGTTATATTTTTTTTTTTTTTAGCATATTACATATCAAGCGCGTTGTTTTCCCCCTATCATTTATATATATATATATTACTAATTTTAAACCCTCAATTTTCCGCATTATATAACATAGAACTAATGTAATCATGTACGGTGTTATATTTTTGTCCTAACTAATGTGTCACAAACTTTCTACCATGCTAAATCTAGTGTTCCCTATTCAAACAGTGCAAACACAAAGATTTCTTTACCTTATGATAAGAAAAATCAAAATATAATTTCTACGTACGTAATTGCATATCTAACAATAAACACACAAAATCCTAACACATAGAAAAAGATAAATGCTTCATTCTGGTTAAAAAAAAAAAAAAAAAAAAAAAAAAAGCTTAAACATGCAAAAGTGTGACTAGTATTAAAAAATTAAAAAATACATATAATATTAATAAATGCACTCTACAAAACGATTGGACTTGGAAACATGATGGGACCAGTTAGGTCTAAATAAGCGTTATGTGACACAATAGCACAACACACAAACAGGCTCCAATGTACAGAGAACACAAGAGCGCACCCTGTCTCTGAAAGAGATGCATAGGTAGTGACAATGCAATGTTTAGCTTTGATGACGATGCGATGATGCAAGTGAATACAAAGGTAATTGATAAGTACAGGTGAAGTAGCTATCCAGGTAGAGAACCAAACGTTCTATTGCTATGCATTCACCTGCATGTACTAAAATACTATGTTACAGTATATGTAATCTTGTTGGCATTATCAATTACTCATTATACTTCATTGTCAATTAAGAAATTACCAAGTAATAATGTGTTTTAAAAGTAAATATCGTTACCTTGTGTGCAATTGTCATATATCCAACAATGTTTGATGCGATTTTTATCTTTATTAAAAGAGGAAATAAGGGTCAAAATCCAAACAAAAATTTTGAGCTTTACGACACTTGCACTCTAAGCCAACAATATAAAAATAATTTAAGTTACATTAGAAATTTGAAACATTAATTTTCCAGTTTATTATCATGATTTTAAGGTTTTAAGGTCCTAGTTTTTATATGTACCAGATTCTTTGTGTATGTTTTGTTCTTCAAATCTACCTTCTACATAAAATAGGCCAGGATAAAAACATCTGTCTAGTTGGCTAACCCCAAAATATATTTTTGTGTCATGATCGGCATATATGTGCATACAGTAACAATAATACCATAGTCTGTTAATATCGTCAGTCGTTTTCATAGTTTGGTGCTAAATTAAGCTCACTGTTACACTGGCTCTAGTACAGGCTTAGTAAGAAGAAGAAAGAGCAAGACAGAATAATAATAGAAAGTCAGAAAGCTTGGGTCCGATAGTTGTTGATCAGTGCCCGCAATATTAGAGGTATGTGCTTCAAATTCACAATGGATGGCTGAGGGAAACCACGAACATAATAATAATGAAGATCAAAATTTGTACCACTCCCTGTCATTTTAGTTCACTTGACGCTTGATGTGTGTTTTCTCAACAAAAGACTTACCTAATATTGACAGGCTGATGATCCTGACCACCACTACCACTGCTACTGCTTAATCCAGTATTTTCTCTGAACATAGAGGTCCGCTGAGACGATCCAATGCCACCAGACGTGGACTGAGTAGTCCCCATCTCTACCTGACAAACCTATCGGCTGTCGCTGAAACATAAAATATCACAATTTAGGAGGTTAGAAGAGGCAAATAAATTAAATAGTTAATTCTCTTCTTTTTTTGGTGTCACTTGAAACTCAGTGGTAAATATGATAAACCCATGACCTAATTTGGTGACGTTGCTAGTACAAGAGTAATAAAATAGATAACTGGTCTTCAACTAAGAAATTACGCATTTAGTTGCTGAACATAGTTTATTTTTATCATACAGTACAACATAAAGAAAAAAAAAATTGATAAATTAAGAAAAATTTAAAAATAATTGAAATTTTATCTAAAAAATTATAAAAAAAGACCATAAAGAAGATAAAAACCTAAATACTGTAAGCTGTATTTGCATACAAACCCATAAAACAGGATGCAGTTTATTATGCATTTTAAGAACAATTGTAGTGAATACATACATACATACATACATACTATTTAGTATGTTTCTGACACTTAAGGATGGTTAAATGCTTTATTTTTTTTTTTTCAGGTACTGTAACTTAATTAGAAAAAGGTAGATTTCCATTATGTATTATCACTTTTAAGAAATATTGACTTAGGGGTGATTTTAATGCCACTGTCCAATCCTAGGACTCTAAGTTGTCTAATTTTACCTATACCATACAGCTTTGATTGGTTATATATGAGTTACTAACAAGTATGATGCATATAAGTACAGTACATACATAATTATGTGTGTACATAAGAAGTCTTTCAGAAGTAGTGTCCGATTAATTACAATAATTTTACTAAAGATACCACGATATGAAAAATTATATGTATGTATATCTTGAATTGCGTACACAACTAAAAATTGTGAGCGTGAATTCCAAGAAAAAATAAACACTGTTTTATAATACTCATGAGTGTTTACATCCACTTATATCATTCTGTATATCATTTTAAATAAAACAGATACTCCATTATATCAATCAACTTTTAATTAAATTAAAATATGATGGAAAGACGATTATATACATGGATAGAAAAATAATAAAATCCAAAAAGGGGGCGGTTCCATTAGAATAGGGCAAGGACCCCAAAAAAAATCATTGACATTTATATTGTAATATAAAATAATTTCTTTTTAAATTTTATAAATAATAATTTAATGACTCTAACTTCTTAAATAGCAAGCGTTATATACAAAAAAATTAATATAATTATAGATTATAACAGTAATAATACCCAAATAACCAAAGGAAAAAAAAATTAAATGGCTACAGGGCATTTAAATCGCCCAAAACTTTTCAACTTTTTTTTTAATGAAAATATAACATTATATTTACTTTCAGTGATTAAATGAGGAATTAAAATAATTATAAGAATATCATTTAATTTAATTTTAATCATAAAAATAAGTTATGCAATCTGTAAATAGTAAATATTCAACATTTTAAATGCGATATCAATGTTTTTGTCAATTTTAAATAACCTAGAAAACAAACCCGTTTATTATGATTTAAATTAATATTTTCATGTCTATATCAAATGTATGGTTTTATTAATAATAAATATTAAGTAATAATTTAATATTTACCTTTAAGTAAACATATTTCTGTTGAAAAACACTACAAAATTTGAAATATTTCACAGTGCATAAGTCTTGTTGTCAGGCGGCCATTTTCTCTCTCTATAAACTTTGAAGTCAAATATTTGTAGATGTATTTTTTTAATGTTTGTAAGAAAATTACTTTTATCAATCAAATATTTAGTTTTTAATATCAGTTTTATTGGTAATTATTTAATAAGTCACAAAATTAAATTTTTATTCCAATGTTTTGTTTAAGATTAAAATGTACTTCTGAACATTTTTAACGTCCCGCGAAATTTTAAATGCACACACCACTTTTTAAAATTCATCGAAATTCATGATCATGAATGAAATCGTACAAATGTACAAATACGTGGTTATTAATTATTATATAATTATGTTCTGGTTATAGAGTTCAGGAAAATGAAGAGGTATAAAACTCTAATAAATCAATATTTAAAAATAAAATGGCAGAAAAAATAATAATAATAAAAAAATCAGATTATAAAAGAAATAAATAGTTTTTTTTTTTTTTTTTTTTTTGCTCCCGCAGCAAAGTAAATAAAATTCAAAATATCTTTTTTATTTCCAGTCTCCTACATACTAAAATAAAAATATAAAATACAAACTTATTTTTAAAACTCAATAAAAGTGACAATTAGATTTATGGCTGAAAAATGAGATAGCAAAAAGTTGTAATGTAATGGTATAAGGAATAAAATGTCCCCCTTTTTTTTTTCTTTAAAGATTAGACAACTATTAAGTAAAATATTAAGAGAGAGAGAGAGAGAGAGAGAGAGAGGAATAAGAAAACCAAGAAGCGCCTTTTACCACACACACAATGCGAAGTGTGTAAATAAGCTCTTGATAGCACCATTAATTAACGCAAATGACATTACAAGAGTGACAGCCCTCTTCTTCCGATTACACTTGATGGTAGTATTGTTAGATTACACTCACCACTCACACTCTAACAAGTAAGTAACTAAAAAAAAAAGAGGGCCATCAGTGCCATCACCTTCAAAACTTCAACGTAAATATTTGTGTTTATATACTGTACGTGCCATATCAAAATCCTCACCTATAGCTACGGACCTCATCATGGTAAAAGCAGCTTGTTGGTTTTGCTAATCTCTCTTTTAATAAAAAATTCACACCAAAATATAGTAATTACTTCCAAAACAGTTAAGCACACCATACAGTAGCACAAGAATGTTCTGTTCGTAAACCCTGTTCTCTGCTCCTAAAATGACGATCACTTTTGGTTATTTAAATGGATTGCCCATTTTTTGGTGCAAGAGAACAGGGTTTACGAACAGCATTAGGGTTTACAAGGGAGATTCATAATAAAACACATTTTATATTTCATTCAAAAAATTATTTATTTTATTTTTTAAACTTTATAATATAACCATAATTTTTTTAAAAAATAACATGAGCATTTTTATCACTAAAACCAAAAATATAACAGGAAAAAAAAACTTTTTTTTTAACATTAAAAACAAAAGTAACGAAAAAAGAGAGAAAATTCATACAACAAGTTCTATTATATTAAAAATTTATTACAAATAATGAAATTAAACTATAATATATTCTTATGTTTGATAGAAAAAAATTTTACAAATTGGTCCTTGAGAAAGCAAAAATATAAAATCACACACATATATCTAATGTTCTAGTTATAAATATATATGCCTATATTTAATAATCTGATATTTTATGATAATGAAAAGAGCGTAAAATGAGGATATATTTTTCAAATTAATTAAGGCACACGCAGCCACAGAAAAAAAAGTTTTATATTTAAGAAATTTAACTCACTGTGATTGGCTAAGAGCAGTTTGATGTCATTTTTTTTTTAATGTTATTTAGGCTTTAATTAAGACTTTTTTTTTTATTTGAGACAGCTTTGCCAAGCCAAGCTACCCAAGTTTAAAATCTTTTTATTAGGCTAAAAAGAACTTCTTTTCCACCACCCCGGACAGGTGCATATAGGATATAAAAAGGGATGCTAGTAATAGAAGAGAAATTTCTGACAGTTAAATAAAAACAAATTCATTTAAGTGTGACAGCTGTGTAGGCCTTTAAGCTGGATTTTGAAAATATCTTTGTACATAAAAAAAAACACAGAAAACTTCATTTAATTACTGATAATTCAGTAAAGAAACCAAGTTATAGTTTGGTAAAATACCAATTAAAAGTAAATGATTCAGTAAAGGTGCGCTGGTCCTATCATATAATATCCTATAGTTTGGTGACAAATCTTAGATATTTTTTCCCTGGATATATCTTAAACTATAATAAGACCAATATGCTGGTTTCCTCTACTCTTTCCATTGAAAATTAACAAAAATTCCAAAGGACATTATTAAAAACAAATGTTATATATTTTACAGATTTGGTACAATATACAGTATAGGACCACAAATTTCCATTAATTCTTATATACTACTTAATATTTATGTCGATGCATTGTTGAATATATTTAATATTATGATCATGATTTATGTACCATTATATGTAACACACAGTGCATTATATTCACTCATATATTTTATTTTTTTAATTTTTTTTTATTATTATTTTATAATACTATTCTTGGATTTAATTTATATCTTTAATTATTTTGTACAACTGGCCTATATTTTGTATAGATATTTCTGGCAATTTTTTGAGTTCTGGATTTTTAAATAATCAAAGAAAGAACATAGAAACAAATAACATACACTCACTCGTTTATTTATTTTTTTTTTTCTTGGAGAAATTTATTAGCTATGATGAGAAAACACTTTCAACGTGACAATGCAATTTTTTAGTTTAAATAATGATGACCAAAGCATTCATGTCGAGTAAAAACGCAAATCTTATAAACATAATAACTATAGGTGAATTAGCTATTTAAGTAGTGCATTTGAAAGTTGACTAAATTGATGGGTAAAAAAACAACAACTCAATTATCAAATAATTTGATAGCTATTGACTTGAGAGCAGTTTATGCCCATGATCCTATGCACGGAGAATCTCTCTTTTTTTCTTTTTTTTTTATCTCAGCATAGATTTATTAGTTTAGGAGATAATATGTTTTAGAGTTTCTATTGACACTTAAATAAGCTGCTTTTGCTATCAATTGCATTGACATTAAAATGTGTTGTTTTCATTTTTTTAAATTACATTAATTTTTATGCAAAAAAAAAAAAAAAAAAAAACTCATTTAAAGCCACTTTCACAATGGAAACAAAATTTTATTATGTAATTAAATCCCCATATTTTCACTATAGCAGCAATAAAAACATTAAACTACCAAGAATACAAAGCCCTAAATGTGAAAGCTGCTTCATAAAACAATACACATACCAATACTCCTTTTTTTCCACCTCATAAATAATCAACAATGCCCAAAATAACAGGAAATGTTAATTTAATTGTGTGTACCAAACTTAAGTAGAAAGATACTTAAAATTCTTATATATAAATCATGCATTAAAAATTAAATAATAAAAACCATCTTACCGATCAACAATAAGAACAAAAGAATTTTATTTTTTACATCCAAGAATAGCAACATAAGTTTATTTTACACACAAAAAATTAAGGATGAAAAAATGGCTATAATATAATAGCCAGATGATTTACTTTATTAGTTATATAATATATATTTTACATTTTTCTTATTTCCTTTTTTTACATACATAGGAAACATACAAAAAAAAATTGACATTTATTATGTATATATTTTCTTTTATTTAAAAAAAAGTTTTAAATTTCTCCTACAATTATTATTTAGAGATATTTTTATGAGAAATTTTTAAATGCACAAAATAAATAATATAGGCAAAATAGTGTAATAGAAAGTTTTTAATGCATTTTTTTTTTTGTTATTTTTCTCGTTGCTTTTTTTTTATA
Source organism: Ecdyonurus torrentis (assembly GCA_949318235.1). Lineage (NCBI taxonomy): Eukaryota > Metazoa > Arthropoda > Insecta > Ephemeroptera > Heptageniidae > Ecdyonurus > Ecdyonurus torrentis. The sequence continues at coordinate 9,637,692 of OX439135.1, forward strand.
TAATTTTTTTTTTTTTACAATATTTAGGTTAAAAATATAACTTTCAATTTCTAAAAACTATGCCTATTAAGCTAGCATTGAGGATGGGATTATTATACCTACTCATTTAGCATAATAAAAAGCTAAATTTTATTATTCTTATATTAAAAAAAAAAAAAAAAAAAAAAAAAATCATTCAAAATATACATTTTAAATATTTTATACATTTTTTTTTGTCAGAACATTTTTTTTTTTTTTGTACATTTACGTATACACAACCATACTAATTATTCTAATATTAGACATGTTCATAAGCCCTGTTCCAGTACAGCTTTGTTTACATGAGTTGCATATAAGAGGAACAGGGTTTACAAGCACCGCTCTTATTTTGCCTATATTATTTATCATCGTTGCTCCACTATAGTGTCCGACTTTCAAATGACCTGTGAAATGGCAAAGTTTACAATTTTAGGCTTATTGGACGAATTTAATATTAACGGAATTTTTTAAATTCCTCAAAAAGTATTGAAAAGCTGCCCAATGGGAGATTTTCAAACATAAATAACAGTAAACTTGCGATTTTATGAAATCACAAGGGACCCAGGAAAAGGTAATTTCTCAAAATCGAATGACTTTAACATTAGAAAGCTTATATCCTTTTAGTCCCCACCAATAGCTGATCTCACAAAATTGAATTTCACAAATACGAAAGTGTACTGAATAAGCATGAGAGAAAATGATGATTTTTAACCGAACATTTTTTCAGTTAGTTTTTGTACAAATGTACTATGATAATACCTTTTATATATAGCCATGTAAAAATGCATTTTTTTTCTGTGACAAATTTGAATAATTTGAGTATTGTACATTGATAGAGGAGCAACGATGTTACGTGTGCACAGCAAGCGTGGCCTAGCATTGACGCTGTAGTTTCACTCAGTCTCAGGTTGCACCACAGGTGCAGGTGGTAAGGTGGGGGAGGTGGCTTGAGAGGTCTGTTGTTCAGGGTCCAGGTGAGACAATGTACGTATCGCCTCTGCTAGTTGTTGAGCACTGAGACGTTGTGCCATCGTCACTACGGCTTCCAGGGCAACTTCAGGGCATTCCTAGATATTGAGAATAGTGTGTTAGTATTTGTATATGCAAAAATAACTTGTATAAGTTAATATTGTCTATTTTTTTTATCTATTTCCTTTCCTCTCTCTCTCCCCCCCCCCCCCCCTGTCATTTTTTCATTTTATTTGTATTTTTTTTTCTAATACATTAATAAAATAAAAATAAAGCTTTTAACAAAAACCTAAGTACTGTACATACATAAACAGATAGATTACTAAATAAGTAGGACTAAGCAATACACACATTTTAATTTAAATTAAATATATCACATAACTACTAAAGATAATACTATCACAGTTAATAATAAAGTATGATTTTTTTTTTTTTAAATGTAGTATTTTGGCCTAAAAAAAATTGCACAGCATGTGCAAATAAAGTGAAAACAAAATTTTTAACAAAATAACCTGTGAGATAACTATTTAAAAGACATCATATAAATACTTTATTTATAATATCAGCACATAAATTATATATGATAAGCATTTCCAGTTTCCTCAAAGAAAACAAGAGGAACAGACTTACGTCTAGAGCAGCAGTGACTTTCCTGACGACTGCGTCTCTGGTGACGCTGCGAATGTTGTCTCTGACGATGGAGGAGCCACGAGAGTTGTTGTCAAGTTGTTCAGACAGCCAGCTCACCATGTGTTCGTTGTTGTCCCATAAGTAGCTCTGTTAACATCAAACATAAGGAGGTATTAATGTTAAGCCTGTTCTAAGTTAAATCACAAATGTTAATTTTATGGTGAACCTCCATCAACTGGAGTTACAATACTTAAAAAAAATAATAATAGCCTAAATAAATAATAATAAAAAAAAAAGATTAAAAAAAAAAAAAAAAAAAAAAAAAAAAAAAACTGAAAGAAAAAAATTAAGCGCTTGAAAAATATTTTTGGTGACACATTATCTTAGCACTAATTATTAAGGCACAGTATAATGATAACAATCAAATTTCTATTGAGTTTAATTCAGTTTACATAAGTAATTTGTTTTTTCAATGATTTACTGTGGTTTCACTGGATACGTCCCTAAGTTACAAAACGTTAGTTAAGTACTATTATGCAAGCCATTTTTATCTCTCCCTTTGTTACTGCGCTTTAATAAGAATGTTAAAAATAAATTTATAGCCCCTGATTAGTTTTTTCTGATATGAAAATAAGTCAATGGAGTCTCAATAAAGTCAAAAAAATAGAAAATCATATACCGTATCAATCAAATTAGGAAGATCCCCTCTTTGAAGAATATTCAATAAAATGACCCCTATATTTTTTTCCATCTTTGCAATTTTTAATATTTAAAGTACGATCTCTTACCTCAGTTTGACCCTTGTCCTCAACAAACCACCTCCTGAGCATGGCTTCAGTCTGTCCAGGTCCCAGGTCAGGTTGGCAGGTCTCCAGCTGCACCTTCACTTGCTCCTCAAGTAACAGTCGACGTAGTCGCCAGTACAGCTGCTTGCGAGATGAGCGCCATGGAATAATGTCCTGTCAAACACAAATTTATTGATTGTTAGTTTATTGTGTACATTGTTCACAATTTAATTTCAACATTGAAATAAATTAAATTTATACCTACATTAATTTAATTGTATTATTTTATTTAATTCAAAGTAATATCATCTGCATTATTACATTCATATTCATTGAAATTCGTCAAGTAAAGAAAATTTTATGCAAAAATAAAAAATAGAAATACACACATATATGAATAGATAATAGTAATTAAAGAAAAAAAAAAAAAAGAAAAAGAAAAAGAAAAAAGAATAAAGTGCAGAAAATAAAACATGATGCACACTAATTTAAAAATGTTCCTTTATTAAACATTTCAAAGGTTGTGTATTATACTGTAGTTAATAATTCTAAAATTAACAATACTTTAGAAAAAACAAGTGATTTATGTGCTGTAATAAAAATACAATAAACTCTGAATACAAAAAAAGTAATACCTAGTTGCAAATTTAAAAAGTTACCTCTTAAGATTTTAAAATAAAAAACAAAATAATAATAATGTTTGAACACCGTTTTTTGTGCTCAAAAAAAAAAAAAAAAAAAAAAAAAAAAAAAAAAAAAAAAAAAAAAAAAAGAGATGATGATGATGATGATGATCACCTATTTTTTTTTTAATGGAAATGCGCATTTTTTGGAGTAAGAGAACAGGGTAAACATTATTAGTAAAGGAGTCAATAATTTGAATGGCAAGTAAATAATTGACTTGTAATTTGTAAATAAAAATGATGTCTCACCTGGATGACTCCCTTCTCATGCATTCTCTCTGGCAGATCATGCAGGTCAGCAAAGTGCACGGCCACTTGGTGATACATGGGCAGTAAGAACTTCTCTCTCTCAGTCTGCGCTGTGGCAAGGGCGGGGTCAGAACTCAGAGTTTGTTGCTCCTTCAAGTTTAACAAGACTGGGTCGAGGCGACGCATTGCTTTCAGTAAGTCCTTCTCACGGAACCTATATCACCAACAAATTATGTTGTAAGTAGGGTTTGCAACACAGAAACAAATTCTTAGAAAATGGTGTCTTTTCTTCATATAAATAATTGTTTCTTGGGTGGGGAAAAAAAAAAAAAAAAAAAAAAAACTTAGAAACTATTGTTTGGCAAATTTGAAAATACTGTATTTGACTGACTGCATAAAGAAATATAACAGGTAAAATTTCTTGCTTTGATCCTAAAACCTTTGAAAATAAAAATTTAAAATACACAAAAAATATGATTTTTTTTTTTTTTTTTTTTTTTTGTTTGTTAAAATGTGACAAAATGCAAAGAAAAAGTACTTTGCATTGATGTGTAAATATATAAATTAAAGCTCTATAAATGTGATCGCCAAAACTAAACATTAATCAAGTACACTTCTGCATCTAAAACAGCAGGAATACAATGATGTTATAAACCTTAAAGAACTCTTAAACTTGATAGTTTACATTTATTTTTTACAGCAATAATAATAAAAAACATATTTACCTAATTTCGACAACCCCCTCAGGTTCTAGCACACCACCCCTGCTGTCAGGGTCTGCATACATCTCCATATGCCGAGGGTTGATGCTGGGGTCTACCACGGCCCACGCACCTCCTCTCAGCTCGCCATTGGGAGGAATGTACACAAGAATGGGTTGAGTGTACTGTCGTAGTCCATCCACGATGTACGCTCCGAACTTGACGACTTGCTCGTACATATCTGAGGTTCAAACATCACTTGTATTATTTAAACTAAAATGATGTCACTGAATTACATATTATATAAACAAAAATTAAAAATACAATAATGGTAATATGGATAGGCTTAATTTTTTCATATAGAGATGCTTTTCTTTTTTTCTAACTGTTGAAACATAAGACATATATATGAAACATATATTTAGTAAATTTGAAGTAACATTTTTATAATAAATATTAATGACAAATTGAGGAAACGATATGTATGACAACTAAAAGATTTGATAATAAAAAACAGACAGATACACGATTACCAAAACAAAGAGAGGTTATTACAATCGGATGGACTCACTTTTCTTGGATTCTAATCAAGTTATAGAAATAAAATTTAACATTATTAACTTCAATATTATTGATCACCTGTAAAATTTTGGTGTTTATCTGTGGAAAATTGTTTCAGAAAAAGGGGTGCATCCGGTTGTAAAAATCTCTGCTCTTATTTTGGCCAGGGTGTAGATTAGGACAAAATTGGGGAATTGGAGATAGTATTACACTTGCAGAGATGTTGTGGTATTTTCTCTACCATGCTATTTTTTTATCTATGTGTTTTACTATCAAAGCTTTTTACTATCATAGAAATACCATAATATAATTAAAATATTGAGAAACAAATTTAATAGCATCTCACCTCAATGCTAAAAAAAATCAATAATAATTAAAACCCATCCCCAGTACATTAAAAACTTATTATTTTATATAATAAGAATGTATGTAGTATGAAATGCAAAAGAAAAAAGTATGAAACCAGATATGAATCTAATGGAAGCAGAGAAATATGTCAGGATAGAAAGTGCTAGGTCAGGTTAAAAATTCTCTATGTTGTTGGCTTAATTTGAAAGGGAATATAGCGTCATGATATGTATGTATGTGTTATATGCATATAGCATATATAGGCCTATAAAAAAAAAAAAAAAAAAAAACGATCAGTTGACATGTTGATGTTGGCTAAAACAGAATTGAACTCCTTACCTTTCATTCCACCTGAGAAACCTCTCCAGTTGGCAAAGATGAAGAGAGGAAGACCTTCTCTAGAGAAGTCCTGGATGGCCTGAGCAGTTTTGAATGCAGAGTCAGGGAACCATACTTGACCAGCTTGAGATATCGTCTGTAAAATAACATTCATTTTTGTACAGCAAACTTTTAGCTGGAAAATGTAAGGTATGCGACGTGTATATATCCACAGTTGACTTCAAGAATATCACAAGATTTTGTTTGTTTGTTTGTTTTTGTTTTTAGTACAAGATTCTTTTTAGGGTGGCCACACTTTTTTTTCTTTCTTATTCTTATAATATGTTTGAAACGTGTTTAAATTTTTTTTTTAGCTATTATGGCATTTGTAAGTATTTTTTTGATCTCTACTTTTGTTGTTGTTATGTAGGCTAGAAGTACGCACAAACATTGCTCAGAGAGAAGCAAGCTTGGGGATGCAAGCCGTTGATATTGCACTGATGTGGAAACTGAGAGAGCAACATGCTCTATAGTACTCGACAGTGCTACTAGTAGGTATATATTTTTATTATCTTAGAGTGACACTTAACCCTAAAAATAAGTATTTTTTGTTCTTTTCTAAAACAATTCAACAGTAGTCAGTCGTTTATTTCACATTTCTAGTCCGCAGAATAAGCAAGCCCCGCGAGGGTTACGATATAGAGTTAACGCCCCTCTACTGTGAGAGTAAAAAATATGTACCCCTTGCTCTACCTGGTAAGCTTACTGAGATGGTGTACTGATTTTTTACTCACACAGTAAAGGAAATCTACTACGTCAGAGTTTTCCTATTTACCCTTGCGGGGCTCGCTTATCCCGCGGGCTGGAAAAGTCAAATAAACAACTTATGTCTATTGAATTTTTTTAGAGAAGAACAAAAAATACTTATATTTAGGGTTGTGTGTCACTTAAAAAAAAAAAAAAAAAAAGTTCCTAATCTTATAATAGTATCCTTAACCATGATGTTTTTTCCCTTGCATACATTTATAATGACTCAAAAACTCAAAACTGTACATGTTTTCATAATTATTCAAAATACTTGTGTTACGAATGTTTAATATAAAATTCTTGTCTGTGGTTTATGTTTTGCTAAACCCACCTTGGCCTCTGAGTCCAGATTGGCAGGGTCAGCAGGTAGATTGAGCTCCACAGTTCTCGTCTCCACGGCAATCACACCCACGGGGATACCTCCAAGTCTGGCACGTCCACACACCACGGTCTGAGCCCACGGCTGGAGTATCTCGCGGAATGAGCCACGGTCAAAGAAACCGCTCTCCCATTCACTCAGGTTTGCTACAGAACACACGAGCAAATTACATTGTAGTACTGGCTTGTTAGGTTGGTAACAATGCTAAGTTTGTACAGTTTAGTGGATGGATGGTAAATATTGTTTGGCATAAAATAAAAATGCAGCTGTTTTTTATATAGTGTACCCTATATATATTTTTTATCAATTTAAAATTTTTTACAATTGTTTTAATGATTATTATTAGAGACTGGATTTAATGTTGTTGTTTTTTTTTTACAAAAATGTAAAAAAAAAAAAAAAGTAATTTTTTGAGCAAAAAATGTTGGGAAAAAGTTGAAAAATGTTGAAAAAAACAACAATGTTGGTAAATTTTGAAAATAAGTGGGTCTTAAATGACTTAAAATTGCGTGATTGGCACTCATTTTTCACCAAAAGTCACCAAACTATGACAGAAAAAAATGTTGAAAACATTAAATCCAGTCTCTAATTATTATAGGTTGTTGTTTTTTCTACCAGGAAATTTAAAAAAATATATATATATAAATTCTAGCACAATGGGTTGCTGCTATCAAAACTCCCAAGAAAAACTGTACAAATGAAAATATTATATAGGTACTAACGTATTGATTTTTCCTATTTCCCCCCCCCCCCCCCATTATTTCATTATTTTTCCTCATTTTATCTTGTTTTTGGTACAAATTTAATGGTATAAAATCCCCTTCCTTTTTTAATGGCTAATTATAAATTAATAATTTTTGGACTGATATAGGAATTAAGAAAAAATATTGGTAGTTCAAAAAGGTGGAATTATGTTCTAGCCCCGTGGTCTCTATATGACAGTAACAAAATGGTGTTGTGTTGTTTCATTGTTTATACTTTTATTTTGCTTACTTGGGCTTGGCCTGCCACTAAGCATCCAACGAGGGTCGTACGGTGTCTTGGTGGGCATGTAGCCGACCTCGCGGTCTACTGGATCGACTGGAGTTATGGTAGGAAGTAGAGCACCTTTGCTCTGCAAGTATCACACAAAATGTTACTTATTGTGCTGTCACATGGAAACTTGTTTTCAATATTCATTATTATTAGGACAGATATAAAAATTATGATAATTATTAAAGTGCTGATATTTCAAAAGCAAAATTACTGTGTACATATTGATGCCTCTGTGTCAAAAGCGAGCATCTACACTTTCCAGATTTCTGACAAAATGACTATCTACACTTTCCGAGCAGTGCTGTAACTCGACTGGCGGCTATAAACTTAACATTGCAGATGATCATCAGCGGAAAATGTAGATAGTCATTTTGTTGGAAATCTGGAAAGTGTAGATGCTCGCTTTTGATGCGGAGGCATCAATATTTTTTTTCTATAGGGAATTAGAAGAAAAAAAAATTTAATTAAATTACAACTGGGTTATGCAAGAAAATAGTCTGGTACACTCTTTAATTTCATTTCAGGACTTTCTACTGCACCAAGTCCAGAAATATTTAAATGAGGAATACTTCATAAACTTTCATGTTTTTTAGTTTTTAGTTTTTTTTTTTTTTTTTTTTTTTTTTTTTCATGATTTTTTTTTATCTCCGATAACCTACTGTATATAAAAACTTTCCAGACCACCTTCACTATATAAAATATTACCTTTGGAATGTAAGAGAGCCACTGTAGAATGGTGTACACCCCCTCGAGGTCTCCCTTGGCAGTGACATGAGATACACCATTGTTGTACATGATCTGTACTCCCCCGAGCTGGTTGTTGCTGGCGTACACCTCACGTCCCAGTAGCTGCAACGTCACACAATAACAATTTAATATCTTTCCAATTATATAGTGATAATAGCAATGAATAAATTTATAAAATTAAAATATAACATAAAAATATATACATCGTTGATACGCAGTAGTGGCAGGTGTGTTAATAAAAACTTTAAAAAATAAATATATTAGGCCTATAATATACTAAACCAATAAAGCTAGAGATTTTAAAAATTGGATACCCAGAGTATAGAATTGGACTCAATGGTGGTATATACATCAATCTTGTTGCGAACAAAATGTCTATCTCGTATTTTGTCTCGTTCAGGAACGAGATAGACATTTTGCTTACGCTTTAAAAAAAAACGATATAGACATTTTGCTTATGCTGACAAAAACCGAGATAGGCATTTTGTTCGCAACAAGTTTGATATATAAAAAGAAAAGGGTTTAGCTAATTTTTTTTCAAAGTTCCCACAAGAAGTAATCAATTTCTTCCATGTAAATAGCACATTATTTAAATTAATATTAAATTTATTTACGGTACCCTAAATGTTTTTTATACACATTATTGAAATAATAATAGGAATAACCACATTCTATCAAATAATAATAGCAAAGTTACTGACATCCAATAACAATTTATTTTGTTGTAGAACCTTTATTTTTTTTTTATATATATTTTTTTTTTTAACATGAAAATTTTAAAATAGTGTATTAACTTTTTCTAAACTATTATGATTAGACAAAAAACTCAAATTAATGCTCATTGGCAAAAAAAAAAGAAAAAGAAAAAAAGAAAAAAAAAAAAGAAAAAAAGAAAAAAAAAAAAAAAAAAAAGAAAGAAGTTGTAATAAAAGTGATAACAAATCAGCCTTTTTAAAAACACTACTTTAGAATGTAAAAATACTGTATCAATAAAATAACACTTTTTATACTTCAAAGATGTTATGCTCAGGACTGTAAACAGCAGTCAAAGAGAAGTAAAGTCATACCTTATTGAGTGCAGCATATCCAGTGAGGATGATGTGTGAGTTCTCCAGCTGGATGACTCTCTGACCCAGACGTACAAGGTAAGAGCCGATACCAATAGCTCGACATGACACCATGGATATGGTCACGATGTCTTGGTAAGCTTGTGAGGTTTCTCCTGCAATCATGCCAGCATAACGCAGGTTCTCTACCCCAAGACCATCCTCCTTGCCTGCACACAAAATATCAATTAGGTATGTTAAGTTTGTTATATCAGTACAGGTATATTATAAATGTTGCTATTTTAGATTGCACTATATTGGCAAAATCCTTATTAAAAGAGGTTGAAAATTTGCCGTATTACAAATTGTAATGGTTGTTGAGATTTTCAATAATGATGTTTGTAAACTCTGTTTTACCTGCTCCAAACCACAAAAAAATGACGACCGCAAAAATGGAATTGCGCATTTTTTTGGAGCAAGGGAACAGGGTTTACAAAGATTCATTAAAAACTCACGAAGAAGAACAATCCCAAGTTGTCATTGTTTTGTACAAAGTTAATGTTATATATGCACCAGTTAATTGTTTTATTTTTTTAAATATATTTTAACATATTACTAAAAATGCAGCCTTTTCTCACAGTGTTTTTATTTATTATTTTTTTTATTATTTTATTTTTACAAATAAACTATTGCATTGAGGTTTGAAATTTTTAAATGAGTGGAATATTTGAAGATAATAAATCATTTTAACAAAATACAGTAATAATATAATACTAATGATATAATTTTTTCTACCACATAAAAATAAATCCTTGATTTATTGAATTAAATGCTCACCAATGATGTCTGTGATTTTATATCTTGCCTCTCCTTCATCGTCAATCAAGATAGCGTGTACTGAGTTGACCGCAGATACTTTCTTGAAGTCCTCGGGGGTGAGGTACAGGTACTTGAAGCCCTATCAACACAATTTTGACATTTAATCCAGCATTTTCTATCAGTTTTATTGGTAAATACATCACAGTACACAGGACTGCGATACTACATTTTACCATTCAAAAACTTGCACTAAATTTGCAATGTAATTCTTATGAGAAAAATATGCGCTGGATTTCAATGATAAAATATATCATAGTGGTCCTGTGTACATAATATGCAACGAGCTATTACAAATAGCAGTAAAAATGTTGCAAATGTTTAGGCAAATTACTGGCAAAAATACTGGATTTTGATTTTTTATGTTGAATTTTTTTTCTTTCTCTCACGGAGAGAATTATGAAATAGTATGCTACATGTATGTCATGTTAGCATAAATGTTACTAAATTAGGATAACATAAATAATTCTATGCTGAATAACATAATACTTATGCTACTGTAACTTAGAAATAATGAGGTTAAAAAAAAAAAAATAAAAATAGTGCTTAAAATGAGCTAGCATGATATTACGTAGCTTTGTTTTGTCCGTGTTTCTGCATCAAAGCCAGAAACCTTTACATGAAGTATAATATACAATGACACATTTAAAGTGATATTGGACAGCAAAAGTTTTTTTTTTTTTTTTTTTTTTTTTTTTTTTTTACCCATATATAATTAAATCTCAGAAAAAGCGGAATTGTTTTTTGACTTGATACTTTTTTTTTTTTTTTTTTTTTAATTTCACCATAAGTTTATATTTGCTACAATAGCATGTGCACCAAATTTAAAATCGATTTGCCCATCGGTTATGTGAGAAAAAAAATAAAATGGTGAGCATAGGGCATCCTATATTTCCCATGTTATTTTTCCCCATATAACTGATGGGCAAATGGATTTGAAATTTGGTATACATGCTATTGAAAGCAATACAAACTTAAGTAAAAATAGCAAAAAAAAAAAAAAAAAAAAAAAAAAAAAAAAAAAAAAAAAAAAAAAAAAAAACTTTATTAGTTTACCTTATCAGGTTCTTCAGGATCCTCCCACGCGACCTTGAAGAGAGGTTTCAGTTCCTCAGCCAGTCCAATCCTAGCTCCAGAGTTAGCAGAGAGATAGATACGAGGAATCTTGAGTTTTCTTGCAAGTTCTGAGGCTCTGAGGAACACTATGTCTTCCTCAGGACCGAAGGAACCTATTCTGTGTGTGATGTCATTGGCAATGACGATTATATCACGTCCTGTGGGGTACTCGGGTGTATACATTGTCATTCGCCATGCTACCATACCAGCCTGGAACAATTTGGAACCAATTATTTAATGGAGGTTATCGGTGAGGTGGCCAGGAAAAGCACTCAATTCCTAGTTGTTGTTTTTTATTATTATTATTTTTTTTATTTTTGAGGCCAGAAATATTGAAATCATGGATACAGTACTATAATACAAAATTTTAAGATTTTTTCAGCAACCCTAGCCTAGCTTTTCATTTATATTAATTGAGGATGAAAATGAGCTAGTGATGATTAGACTAGTATTCAATTTTTTTTTACATAATAATTATAAATAAATTAATAAAAAAAAAAAAAAAAAAAAAGGGTTGATATTTGTACCATTTTTTGTCTTCTAAATAACATTATAAATTAGGAAGTCAAATTTTTAATTTAAGAAATGCTGTTCTATTCGCAAAACTAGTTTAAGCGGATGCAGTGTAATTAACTATGTACGGTCGACTGTGATTGGCTGGTAAGTTTATAACATGCTCTTTGATTGGTTTAGCACCGCGGATACAGCTCTGGAGAGAGTAACCTTGTTTTAGCATATTTTTACATAGTATAAAAGCTATAGGCCCTATATTATTAACACAGGTTCAACTTACGTCATTTTCTCCAGGTAGACGTTTTTGCTCAACAAGAACGTCATCAGACTCCAGGACAATTTCCACGTAGTCCAATACTTGTGAGGGAGGCTGTAGGTCTTCTGTGGAATACAGGTGCACGCATATTTTATTTATATTGTAATATAGAGGTAATGAAACATCAGGGAACAAAAAATCTATAGTTATTTGCAAGTTGAAAATCATATGTTTATTTTAATAACACTGACAGGTACTGTACCATATAACAACTGTTTTTTTTTTTTTTTTTTTTTTTTTTACAAAGATTAAATAACAAAAGAAAGAAAATAAAAATTAATAAAATAAATAAATTATTATTATTGGGAAAAGTTGTACTTCAAATAAGCAAACTTTTTTTTTTTTTTTTTTTTTTTTTTTGCAATAAAATTTAAGAACCAATTTAAATAATTTGAAAATGAGTTTACTTTTAAAATTTATTTACGATATCTGTATTTAATATTCAAAGCTGAATTTAGAATTTATTGTGTATGTTGTAGAATATAAAAAAAAAAAAAAAAAAAAAAAATTCTGCTGTGGCTCATTTTTCTCATTTATTGATAAAATAGTAAATCGTTAAGAAATAGCATGCCTAGTTTAGGTTTTGTATGGAAGGGTTTTCAGGCCCTTACAATTAACATCTTAGTAAAGTTATGGAATATTAAGTATTGTAAAATTAGGTATAAGTAAAAATAATAATTATAGGCCTAACAATAATAATAATAAATAAAAAAAAAAATAATAATAAAAAAAATAAAAAATAAAAGTAATGTAATAATAAATAAATATGTGAAAATGACTTACCGCCAGGTCTCTCCTCTACAAATTCCTTCCACATCCTCTCAATCATTTGTCTGAACATATCAGGATAGTCATAGACATAAGTGGTGCCTGCACTTTGTGCCTGGAACCTCTTTTGTTGTAGGTAGTCCTTGGTGACGTAGGGGGTAGAGATTGGCAGGCCGTGGAGCACGCCATTCCGAATACCATAGGACTCAAATTTGATCTGGTAACATCAGTTACATCAATGTTTTAATATCTGACTCTGACATATTTGATTTACTGTATATTTGATAGGATGTTTGATATATTTTGGTAGGTAGGTGAAATATGGTCATACTTGGGTAACAATTTCAGCAAAAGATGTTATTAATTATTTTTTTTTATATATAATTTGTAAACAATAACGCAAAAAACAAATATGTAAAAAAAAAATAAAAAAAAAAAAAAATGCATGAATACTGTACACAAATAAATAAATGATTTTTTTAAATAAATAGATAAATGAACGATTGAATGAAACAATAAATAAAAATAATAATGTATATATGATAGTTAGATGACAAACTTACGATGCCAGTCTTGGGGTCAGTAACCTCCTTGTATAGACAGATGTCGAGGTAGTAGCCGCTATCGTTGGCCAGACACAACCTAATATTGGTCAGCTTGGCACCAGGAGCAGAACGTATCGTCATTCTGAGCTCAGCTTGCAGGACACGTAACTTCCAGAGACGAGGTCCGTAGCGAAGCACCATGCTAGTCACGCTCTCTTCAATCTGGAATATCATGTCAACGATTTGCATATTAAAGTAGGGTAATATTAAAGTAGTCAAGCCCTTAAAGTCATGAGTTGCTCATCTCAATAGATGCAAAAATTTGATCAATAAATTCAAATTTGTGATATTTTTAATAACTGTACTATCATTTCTTTTGATGCAGAATAGAAATGAAATGAAATGAAGCAATACCCATGTAAATGACTTCACTTTCACTCCAATGTTTTTTTTTTTAATTTACAATTTTTTTATAGATTATTAATTGATTTCGGAATATGTGATAATGAATTATAAAAAGTATATTACCTATATTTAAAAAAAAGTTAATAAAATAAAAGAACCTGGTATTCTTTCAATTATAAAATAAATTTCATTGATCCTGGTAACATTTATTATCAAAACGTAGATGATATTTGATTTTACACAAACTTTAATTCTTCCCATTGAGGGTGTTGTAAAGATGAATAAATATTTAAGAAAATATTTATATTTTTAATTATATTTCAGATATGTTAACTACTAATTCAAATAAATTACTGAATAGATAAATACATAAACACACAAGCCAACAAATAAATGAACACATTACATTTTATCACACACTGGGAAAAGCTAAGAGAATGCACAATTTGTTTTTAATGTGACACCAAAGCATGAGCTAGTTTTAAGAAAATATTAAAGGCATAGAACACCTTGAACAAAAAAGTTGTGTAATATCCTAACAAACCTGAAAATCAACATTGATTTGCTGAAAGTCGTTGATTTCTAATTTATTTTCCATTGGCGGTCACTGACGTCACAGCTAGATTGTTTTACTCACGTGTAAACCGGGCAAGCTGTGGCGTCAGTGACCGCTAGTGACATTTTGTGAATGGAAAATAAATTAGAAATCAATGACTCTGGACAAATCAATGTTGATTTTCAGGGTTGTTAGGATATTACACAACTTTTTAGTTCAAGGTGTTCCACGCCTTTAATATTCTACTTCACAATATGCATAACATGTTTGCTTAATGCTCAAGCATTATTACATAGTCACCTGCATCTCAATGTTACCTTTACACACAAAATATCTCGTAACAAATCCTCAAAACTGAAACATGGACATTAAGAATCACAACGTACAAACAAAGTTTAGACAATAACAATTAACATATCTCGTCTATAACAACGACATACAAAACTGTGCTGACTCCATGTAAGGACATCAAACAAGTATTATATGTGTTAAATGAACATGCCTTGTCTCGTTGTACCTTAGCTGGATCCATGATGACAGTCGGCACAAAGTTGAGGAAGATGTGATTGCAGTCCGTTCTCTTGCTCTCAGGGTGTGAGAAAGCGACCTCTAGTTCATCCATTGCCTCAAGTAACACACGTTCTCCCTCATTCTGCAGGTACTCGAATGACGCCTCTTTTGTTATTAAGTCAGAGTGACGTATGATGGTGCGGATGAAGAAGCGGTAGTCTGTGACTTCCTGGCCTTCTGCCACCTGTGGGGAAAGTAATAAATAATAATATATAAAAATTATAATAGAAAATATGATGATAAAAAAAAATTATATTAGGTATAAAATAGTAGAGAGACATTAAAGCACGTTGAATTGAAAATTCATAAAACACAAAGATTCTGTGATTTATATGTAGTTAATGGGGTCTTAGGACAATAATAATAAAATATAATAGGCCTATAGCGATTTTTAATTATGTGATTTTTACTTCTATGAAAATGGGGTTATATAAAAGGATTTTGTTGTTGTTGTTGTTGTTGTTGTTGTTGTTTTTAATTTTTTAATACCTTTTCTATTTAAATACTTGAAGATTTTTGTATAAAAAAAAAATTACTAATTTTATTATAAGTTTATGCTTATAAGACTACAGAAATATGAGCTGCTTAATTTAAAAAAATATAATACAGGTTTATATTAATAATCATAAAAAAAAAAAAAAAAAAAAAAAAATCACATTTTTTACATTTTTATCATAAGCTTATACAACTAATACTAGAGAAATATGAGCTACAGTACGTACTGTACTTACTTTAGCTTTGCCGAGGTAGAGATGCATTTTCTGGTTTGCAGTCTGCAATGCTTCCAGTTCATAGTTCTTCATTCTGTTGAGCTCCAGCTGGAAGGCGAGTGCTGGTTCCAGGTGGCGGTATATTCTATCCTCGCGATAACCATCGCGATGTCTGGAATACAGAGCATAAATTATTATCTCAATTTAAGGAAAAAACCATCGCGGTTAGGATCAATGATAAAGAAAAGGATAGAAAAACCAGCAAGGGCCTTACCACAGTAGAAGTTCTATGGAGAGGTCGAGGTCTTGCATGGCACAGTATAATGTTATAAAAGTTTCTTTATAACTTGAGAGCTTTCGTCATATGATAATGACATTATCAATTGATAATTATCGATTATCGATTGATAATGTCATTATCATATGACGAAAGCTCTCAAGTTATAAAGAAACTTTTATAACATTATACTGTGCCATGCAAGACCTCGACCTCTCCATAGAACTTCTACTGTGGTAAGGCCCTTGCTGGTTTTTCTATCCTTTTCTTTATCATTGATAAATTATTATCTGAATATTAATAGTTTTTGTATTTTTAAATTTAATTAATTTATTTTCAAAATACACAATACAGATTATATACTGTACTGTAATGATATAACACTCTACAAAGACCTCAATGTTAAAAATTTTTCCCTCTCTTTAAAAATTAATTGGAGTAGAGACCTAGCCTATCTCAGGTAGTGTATCAAGGCTTGAAAAATATAAATAAAAAATAAGAGGTTCACTTTTACGCGTTTTACTTAAAAAAAGAAGACAAAAAAGTATTAATAATACCTATTAATAACAATAATCCCTGACTAAAATTTTATCATTCATTAATTTGAATCATGATACAATATTTTTTTTTCTCTGTGGTGTGAAATGAAATTTTAAATATTGGACTTGATTTACCTAGTACTAAGTAAGTTACACCACCATTATTTTTTGTTTTCCTGAAAAAAAATTTATTGGCTGAGATATATTATATTATAATATCTAGGTACAACCAAAAACGTTCAATTTCACCCTGTTTGACTATATTACACTACAATAATAACCTGTCATTTTAAATTCTTTTCATTAAAAACGACCTAGCAATTTCTAGTGAATTAATTTGAATCCCTTTCCCATTAACTATCAAAATTAGAGAATTTCACTTTGCATTAATTTTCAAAACACAATACTTAAATTTCTCTCCTTCTATTTCTATCTTTTTGTTTTAGTATAATGAGAAAAAGATGCGTAAAGTTCAACAGACTAAAAATTTAAATTTAATAGTTATTTATATTATTTCTCACCTGAATGTAAAGAACTTGGGGAAGTGTTGCCTGACGAGCACTAAGAAGGTAATTCTCCTGATACTACGCTGAGCCAAATCTTCAGCGTTGTTTGCACAGAAAGCTGCCAGTTTGCGAGCCATCAGATTGTCGTCAACGTCTTTAGATGCCTGTTTGACTGCTACGTTCAAAATGTGGATTGGTTCACGTAGCTATAACATCAGTGTAACAAAACAGTTAGCTTCTTACTAGTTTTTTTTTTTTAATGTTTTAATTTTTTTAATAAATGTATGTTTTGCATCAGTTAAATTTCTTGCAGTTCTAACAGAGGTAAATTTTAATAAAAACAATAATTAATGGCTTTATTGGGTAAAATCAGTTTATACAAACCAGTGGATGCTCACTTCCCATAGAGGACGTTACACGTTTGTGAACCAAAAAAAGTTAGTTTGTTGCACCACCACTCAAAGAGCAGCACCGTCGAATGTGTGGCTTGAACCCCCAGCTGACGTCACATCGAGCTGTTGTGACGTCATGGCTGACGTCAACATACTATTCGACGGTGCTGCCAATGAAGTGGTGGTGCAACCGAACTAACTTTTTAAACGTGTAACGTCAATCTATGGGAAGTGAGCATCCACTGATACAAACTCCCAATTCAACTTTACTATTTTACAGTAGATATAGGCCTATAGCCAGTTTTTTCACAATAAGGATGGTTTTGCTATATGCTAGATTAGAGGTTTCCCAGCATTTTCCTAAGCAAATTTGATGAATTACCATTGACAAATATTAAATGCATTTTATGTAAAAGAGATTGAAAAAAAAAAAAAAAATGTTAACATTGAATTGAAATACTGTACTGTCTTAATATCAATACTGTACATTATTTTTCAGCAAAATCGGTTCTGATCCATAGTGAATTAAAGCCTTTAATTTAAAGGTACCAACCAATGGTGATTTGATGCATACCTTATTATCCTGCCTATCAGAGAGAATATGTTCTCCATATGAGGTACTGATGTTGATGGAAGTAGACAGTCTGGACTCTGAGCCCTCGACTGCGTCCAGGACTCCAGGAGAGAGACAACGTCCACATGACATGTCGTCTAGCACGTCCAGAAGTTCATCAGAGTATTTCTCAAACTCCTCTAGTGTGTTGAACGCAGCGATCACGCCTGTACGTTGGCAGTTCTCGTAGTCTAGAGGTAGTTCTGGGATATCATCTGGTCCTCCTACACGATTGTGAGGGATTCTACAAGCAAAGATTTAAGAATTTGTTAATGTCATATTTTGTTATAGGAAGACCACTTTTCTATTTAATAGGCTTTGAGAAAAAAAAAAAAAAAAAAAAAAAAAAAAACTAGAATTTTGATTTTGTACAATTTTCAAAAAAAGTTTGAAACACTTGCTTAAAAAAAATGTTAAACTTTGGCTACTGCATTGCCTTTTACTTACATAGCTATTATAAAGCATCCCTATAGCAACTCTAATTGCAACCATAAAACAAAAATTAAACTAGACTTTAAAATTAATAAAATGGTCTTCGTTCATAGTTTTATTATTTTCAGTGTGAAAAATGAAAATAAAAACATTCTAAGCTTTACCAAATAAATAAATACCTAATAATAATAAAAGTTTAAAATTTTAATAAGCCTATTATCACAAAGAAATTTTTCAATTAATGTGCTTTATAAAATAAACTAGAAAAAAAAAAAAAAAAAAAAAAAAAAAAACATGTGAAAATTATAGCAGAACAAAAAATTGACGATAAAACGAAATACATTTAGTGATTCTTCATATTTCACGTGGCTCCCATATATTTTCTATGTTTAACACTTCTGAAATAAGATACCACACAATAACTCTCACCTATTAGGATGACTTGAAGGTAGCAAGAACTGGAAGTGAATACAACATATTTCTCCTGACAGTTCCAAGTGCTCCAGTCTGGTCAGATCGTACGAGATGTATGCTCGACGTAGGTAGACTTCCAGCGCTGCCATGCACACTGCCTTGTTACTATGGTAGAAGAAGTCGTGTAGTATGTCGAAGATTGATGTCTCGGACAAGATCAGTTTCTGTAAGTTCTCGGGGTGGAATTCATGTCCGTACATATCGACTGCTGATAAGAATATCGACTCCATTTGGTTGTGACGTAGCTCGTATGCAGGTTGGTGGGCGGCGATGAGAACCTGAAATATTGGTGGTACAATGGTGATGAATTTATAGGTGGCATACCCAATACAAAATATTAAACTGATTGTCTTTATTAAAAAATAATAATAATAATAAACAAAATAAAATAAAATAAAATAAAAACATAAAAATTGCATTTTATAATTTTTGAAAGGGTGAAATTTAGGCCTAATAATCCATCTATCCGTTTTTTTTTTTTTTTTTTTTTTTTTTTTAAATAATTTTTAATTTTTAGTAGTATTTACAATTACAACTAGAATAAATTTGAACTGCATTTTTCAATAATAGTTAAAGCCTAGGTTTAGATAAAAAGAAAAAAAAAAAAAAAAAAAAAAAAAAAAAAAAAAGAACTATGCTAAATTGTACATACATTTCAGTTGGGGGGAAAAAATGCAATTTAAATTAGCAAAATTTATGCTACTTAACATAGCTATTAGATTCACTACCATGTATAGATAACTTTTTCTTTTTTTTTTTCCACACAGATATGAATTATTTCAAATTGCAGCTCTTATGTTAGTAAAAAATAAAGTAATTATTTAATAATAATCCAACATTTTAATAAGTTTTCCCAGATATAGGTTTGTACCTGTCTAGCTCTGAGTGCTACACGTGAATGTTCTGATCTATTGAGAGAGGTCAGTTCACTTAGAGTGGAGGCCAGTTCATCAGTCAGTCCAGGTTCATTAGCCCACAGATGGTCAATCAACATGGTGACCAACACGTTCTTCTTGGCGACTTGGGAGTGAGAGAAGATGACCGCCGTCACAGCTGCCATGTCGTCCTTGTGTTTCTCACGTATCGCGCTCACGCACTTGTCATAGTGGCCTGTGGTAACAAGGTTACTTTTAAGCAAAATCAGGGTTTCAAAAAACCCTTTTTGTATTTTTTTTTTAAGCCCACGGATAGTGTTTATTATTGTTATTATTATTTTTAAACACTTTTAAATTTTTTTTTTAAATAATAATAAAACCCACTATATGCGTTTTTTTTTTTTTTTTTAAACAGTCATGCAAAAGTATTTTTTTTAAGCGCGTTGTTGACAAAGCAATTATATTTTTTCTTTCACATATTTTTTCCATTTATATTTTGTAT
Organism: Ecdyonurus torrentis; assembly: GCA_949318235.1. Lineage (NCBI taxonomy): Eukaryota > Metazoa > Arthropoda > Insecta > Ephemeroptera > Heptageniidae > Ecdyonurus > Ecdyonurus torrentis. Next base: position 9,657,953 of record OX439135.1, read on the forward strand.
AAAATTAAAAATTAACAAGAACTTTTTATATTGGGACCATTATTTGTTTCAGTCCAAAAAAAAAAAAAAAAAAAAAAAAACGTAAATTTTTAAAAATTTTATAAAATGGATTCCGGTGTTGGTGTTACAGAAGAAGAAAGAAAAGAACCTGATAATAATAATAATATGAAATTTGTACTTTCATATTTTTGGTCAACACTACACATAAAAATCACCACAAAAAGCCACTATTAAATAAATAAATGTCTTAAATCTAAAATATAAGGTACCTAGGCACATTTTTTTAAAGAGCAAGATTTAGACTTAAAACACAATTTGTCATACCTTGTTGGAATTGGCTTTCCACAGCATAGTATTGTCTTAGTAATTCATGTACAGCTGCCTTCATACGACCTCTGATACCGTTCCTGTATCTCTGTACCAACTGTACGATACCCTGAGTGGTAAGGAAGAACACGTCACGGTCTGCTCTCTTCTGTAATGTCGCTGCGTGACTGTCGATCACACCAGCGATCTGTTGACTGGGGAACTGAGCTAACACACTGGTGATGTTACTTTGGTACTGTGCCATCAGTTTGCGGATCTTCTTCTCTACTACTGAAGGAATACGACCAGAGATGGAGGAGATTACGTCCTGGAATCATACAAATTTTATATCTTGATATTTTTATTTTGCTATCATATTACTGTAGGCCTATACATTATTAGGGTACAGTATTGTTATTAAATATATTATCTAGTTATTATTGTTCTGAAATCATACAAGTTTGATATCTTCAAATTATGCTTTCATATCAGTATGAAACTTGCTGTGACACCTATTATTAAAAAAAAAAAAAAAAAGTTTTTAGGTTTAAAATTGACAAAGTTTGAAAGTTAATTTTTTTTGGGGTGACACCCCACATTTTTTTTTTTTTTTTTTTTTTTTTTTTTACATATTTGGGTTAATCTTGTTTTAAAGTACAGTACCCAGAAAAAGTTGTAAAATTACATTAAAGTTTCTCTATAGGGTGTGTTTGCATGACGTCATTCTGAGTGCTTTTCGATGCTCTTCTTGAGTAATGAATAACATTGCTCAGCATAGGACAAACATAGTTTTTGGCTATTTTCTTTGAAAAATTAGCTATGTTTTTGGTTATTATTATTTTTCTTGCATACTTGAGGTACTAATTCAACCTGCTAACAGCATCAATGCTCTCAAAACAATTGCTAAGTATTTTTAAACTGTCAAAATGTGCCATTTTCCTATATCGGCCAATGTTATTTAGTGCTCACTTATGACGTTGACTTTAACATGAATGAAACCACCCTATATATAGGATATACAGTAGGGCATTTGGAGTCATTTTTTCTATGAACAATTTGATAATCATTTTTTGACTCGATCCAGTTTTAGCTATTTACCATTCAAGTATTTAAGCCATTAATTTTTTTTAATTTTTGTTTTAATTGTTACTCTAGAAAAGTGTGCTAATAAGTTTAAATTATAGCAATTTCAATCTTAATCAAGTACTGTATCAAATGATAATACTAATATGATGATCACTTTTTTTTTATCAATACTTCCCTTTAAATAAGCCTTTGTAAAAGTTCAAACATGTGACGTTAAAATTTGATAGGGAGAAACCAAATGAGAGTTGACGCCAGGCAGCAGCGTCAACTGAAAATCTCAAATGGCGATAGTGGATTAAAAAAGATATATTTGAAAAATATATATATATCATGCCATATATTGTCTCAAGCCGTTATGCACGGCCCTATGCATGCTAGGCGTGCAAGGCTATGAGCACTTTTATGCATGTATAATTAATTAGGAGTTAAAGGAATTTTAGTAGGAGGCGGGGGGTTGCGGTTGCAAGCACAGCAATATATTACATAACAATAAATATAACACAATAGTTACAAACGTTTCGCCTTCCCAAATGAGAACGAGGCATATTTAGGCCTATAATATTCCATGCAAAATCATCACAACAAACATCAATAAATTACATACTGTAGCTCGTTCTGTAAAGTAAAGTGAATTTCAATAACAGTGATTGGCTGACCAACAAAATAAGACACTTTCATTGGTTGATTTTTTTTTTAGACAATAGCAGTGAATCACATATTGAGACTGTAACTTTTTTTGGGAAGTTTATTTCATTCTTATTAAAAAGAAGAAATAACAATTATCGACCATGTAGTAAACTGGTAACGACGTCATAACCAGCTGTTTTTAACAAAGGAACATTTTCAAAGCTGGCTCTAGATATATTTGTGTGTAGTTTATAGAACGAGCTTCTATTTACTTTACAAATAATCAATTACAATTTTTTTTCTTGCTTGCCATATTGTAATTGTGCCACACCCATCCCAGTCCCAGTCAAGACATTGTCTTATCGACAGGTTAGAATTTTTTTTTTATTGGTGGATTGATTTTACCTGCAGTTCCAGTAGAGGTAGATTAGGATCCCTGAGAGAGCTCATGAATTTCTCGATGACCTCCTTGATCCTGGCAAGATGGAAAGGATCAGGTAGACAATATCCTGCCAAAGTGTTCTCTAACTTCTGCTTGTAATTATTATGTATGTAGTTCAGTTTCTCACTGAATAGAGTACTGCTTGTGTTGTCAATGAAGGGACCTGGAAATATCAAATAAAAATACAAATAAATTAAATTCTTTAGTATAATATTTTATTTCTCTCTCTCTCTCTCCTATTGAAAATTTACTTTTTTTATTGATAAATAACATTAACCAAAAAATGGTAGGTTCAAAAAATAACAATTGTAATTTTTGATAAATTGTTTTTACTGTATTGCCAAATAACAATTGCAAAATTAAAACTGTAGATTTTTCAATAGTTTCTGTTTCTGTGTGTTACCAGTAACACATTTTATTTTTCTGTTATTTACTGGACGTTAAAAAATTAAAAATAAAAATTTAAAACAATATTTTTTATATAGTAGTGCTAAAAAATATGAAATAGTTTTAATTTAAATGCAATTTTAAATACTATACCCTATCATAATCCATAATGCCAAAAAAAATAATTATTTTAATTATTGAACTGTACCAATCGTAGCATTAGTCTAACAGCATATGCTCAAGATTAATGTTTAATGTATTTAATTTACTATTTTTACTTTGTAATTTAGTTTATATATTTTATGTAGTACACCATGAGTGTTTATTGAATAAAATGAAATGAAAAATGAATGAATTAATTATTGAACCAACTGACCTTCATATTTCATAGCTCTTGTAACTAAGGAAGGATCATCCAGTTCCAATCTTGCTATCAAAGTGCCAGCTTCCAAGACAGCACCAGGACGTTTCTGATGAAACACGCAGCCAGACTCAGGCGACGAGAGAGTCATCACCATCTTCATCACCTCGATCTCTGCGTAAGATTGACCACGTTGTACGTGACAGCCGTCTTCTATCAACCAGCCTAGCAACTTGCCAGCAGAGGGAGAGCGTAGTAGACTGGGGTCGTTCTCTTTCTCAAACACACAAGTCTGATTGCCAATCACGATTCTCCATCTGTCTACTTCTTCTTTCATGTACGTAGTGAAGCTAGCACCATCAACTGACAGTAGCAGACCTGGGGACACATATGATAGGAACAATTAGAGATAATAACAATGGTATGGTAAATTTTTCTAGTTATCGGCATGCCACAGTTTTCGGCAGGCTCTTTTTATGGCAAAAGTAATAAGTTCTCAAGATTCTAACTAGAACCAACCATCTTAGAATTCCGTCTACTTGCCATACCACTGCTTAAAACTCTTTTATCACTAAAGGGGGCCGAGATAAATAGGGGTGCCGATAACTGTGGCAGTGTCGGTTTGGCTGCTTTTCTCAACAATACTTTAGGAATTTCAACCTTAAGACCCTTAAGCTGTGGATAACTACTAACTAGTTCTATTAACATACATACAATTTTGTATTGTCTTTTTTGTTTGTCTAATATCCCTGATTTTTTTTTCTTTTTTTCCCCAATCTTTATGTTAGTGCAGTAGCTTTCTAACAAAATACAGTAATAATAAATACAACTAGCTACAGTATTTTATGTATTTTAAATGTTATGAATTTTAAGGTATTTAGGATCCCTATCCTTTCCCAGTGACACTTGTGATTAGCTGCACTAAAAGTATTTACATTATTTATAAAATAATGCCATAGAAAAAAAAAAAAAAAAAAAAAAAACTATAAAGTTTTATAATATAATATACAGTACTGTATGCAATATCCCATATATTGCCATGGCTGCGCCCAAAGGGCGTACTTGCATTTTGCTACTTTCGATGCCGTAAGCTTAACATGTAAAACTGAGTGCAAGTACGCCCTTTGTTGTACTGGACAAACTACGTCCTTTGTAAGACGACCTTAAAACGCAAGTACGCCCTTTGTTGTACTGGACAAAAATGCAACTACGTCCTATGTAAAACGATTTTGAAATGCAAGTATGCCCTTTGGGAGCAGCCAGAGCGATATGTATATGATTATTAACATTTGAAGCTGGAAATCCTGAATCTGATTTCTAATAATAAACATATAAATTACAAGACTATTGTTACTGGGTTTTTTACTGCATCACAATGTTCAGGTTATGCTTACCTTGATCTGACATGCGATGGAAGTCGACTTCTTTGAAAGATCCATTCATGATGAGGAAGTAAGACTCAGGTCCTGATCTCGTCACTTGGACCACGTATTTATAACCTTCGTTGATCAGCTCTACCATCATCGTGTTCTCCAGCATGTTGGAGCCTTGGATCTGACCTCTGAAACATTCATTTACATTCTAATATTTAAAAAAAAAATAATAATATGTTTTGCATATTCTGAAATACTGTACACTTTTTTTTTTACATTAAATTATTCTACATTTACAATCATTTACAATAATTTACAATCGTATAAAAATGAATACATTGAATATCCTAATGACTTAAGATAGAACTACCTCAACTACCAAATCATAAAATAGAAGCAAACGGTTTTTATGAACTCTCGTCGTCGTGGTCTTTTATTTTATTTTTATTTTTTTCATTTTTTTTTAAAGCTGTAAAATACTGCTAGTGTTCAATAATAAAAAATAAAAAATATAAAAAATAAAAAATAAAAAAATGGAAAGCTTATAATATGTATACAAAAATTAACATGACATTTTTATTACAAAAATAAGCATTATTCTAAATCAATTTCACCAACAAATTAATATGTAATTTATATCATTTATATAACAATTACGTTTCTCACGAATTGTGTTTCACACAAATTGCTGTTAATGTTATTAAAAACAGCAACATTTGCACTATAAAAGTTGGTAAATATGCGTTGAGGCATAAATTATTCCTCCCCTCTTCCATGTAAATAAATGAATAAAATAACCAAAAAGAGAGGGGAAAAAAAGGGGGGAGGGGGAAGATTAAATTTTTTCCTTTTGAGGAAGTACTGTAATTTGAACATACCTGTCCAGTGAGTTTTTGAAGCTACTGAAGGCTAACTCGATGCCCATATCTGCAATCTGCAGTGCCCCACAGATGACTCCCAACAAGATGTCAGGTTTCTCCGCCTTGACTCTCTCTTGGATCAACTTATCCAGCCACTGAGTATTGATTACGTTGGTCTGGAAACTCTCTGTCTCTAGCAAGGTGATGAGGTACTCCACTGTAGTACGGAAGTCTCCACGAATTGACAATTCTTTCATGGCAATTACCAAGTTCCTGCAAAATTGAATTATTATTACAGACTGAATTTTTAGGCAAAAATGTTAAATTTTAAAACTAAATTTTTGTGTTGTATTTAAAGGTAACAAGGTGCTTATTTTCTTCTGCATATACAAATAAATAAATAATATAAAAACATAACTTACTCTCTGGCTTGTTCTCGGTCCTCCCCCCAAGAGAAGCAATGTCCAAACTGAGAGTCTGCAAACTCATGTAAACCTCCCGAGGCTGCCACACTGAAGTATCCCCATACGTTCTTCGATGAACGGAAGTTGAGTTCTTGAACTGTGCCTGAACTAGGCTTGAAACCTGAAAATAAATAATTGTAATTTGATATTAGTGTAATTTAGGAAAATGAAAGGAGTATCATCACGGTATGGGCAAACATGTGAAGAGAAAATTTGATAGATAAACCAAATGAGAGTTGGCGCCAGGCAGCAGCGTCAACTGAAAATATCAAATGTAGATATAGATAGATAAATGGCATGATTTGTTTTTAAACATCTATCTCCATTTGAGATTTTCAGTTGACTCTGCTGCCTGACGCCAACTCTCATTTGGTTTCTCTCTATCAAATTTTAGCTTCACATGTTTATAATGAGATATTAGCATAAATGTTTCAGAGATTTGACATTGCTTTACATTTTTTTCATCAATGTTGTTCAACTTAAATAAAGTCCCTAGAAGATAACAAGTATTCTGACCAAAGTATTTCTATATTGTTGAAATTCTCACTAAAATAACATGCATATAAATAAATGGTATTTGTGACCTTGCAATTTTTGTTTGTTTGTTTAGAAATTTCTTATGTTGTTGAAACACTTGAGAATTTTCAGCCTCTTCAGTTTCCGACTTTTTAAAAAAATATTTCATTTAAAACAATATTCCATGTTTTTATGCGGCTCTCAGAATGACAAAAATATGCTTCTTTTGTCAAAAAGATTTTCTTGCTTTTGTGGACCCCCCAAAATAGCGTTAAAATAGCGTAAATTCAGGGGCGTTGTTCGGTCAAATTTTTGTAATTTTTATCTCAATTTTTTTTCTATTTCTTTTCTATTTTTCTATCTATTTTTTATCTTATGTCCAATGTATTGTATACTGGGAGGCTAGTGTAATATAACCTTAAATCAGATTCAACCTATCTCACCTTCATCAGGGTTCTCACTGGTGATTCTAGCTGCAATGACATGTCCGCAAGGTTGAGGCTTGTGTCTCGGAGTGTCAAAGTCGATCACTGAGTCACCCCAGGGTGTCTCTCCATACAGCAAGCGGATATCTTTGATTCTGTGCAGCGGCAGTCCCATGGCAATCTGATAACATACATACAAAGTTTGTGAATATATATACCCTATATATTTTTTAATTTTATTATTGTAATTTTTTTTTTCACATAGGTTATACATATTTTAAGTACATTTGGTTGCATGTAAATTCTTGCGATCAACGAGCTAAGCTCATACAAAGGCGAAGTCAAAGAAAGATAAATATTTAAAAAGAAAAAAAAATGTTAAACTACTACTATATTAAACTACTATAAGTTTTTTTTTTTTGTTTTTTTTTTACATTCTGTATTTTTCATACTTTTACCATTGAAACATAAGAATTTAAGAGAGAGAGAGAGAGAGAGAGAGAGAGAGAGAGAGAGAGAGAGAGAGAGAGAGAGAGAGAGAGAGAGAGAGAGAGAGAGAGAGAGAGAGAGAGAGAGAGAGAAACAGTCAAAGAACTATCAAAATGACAAAATATAAAATGAGCAAAAAAGACAAAATAAAATGAAGATAACTTAGCATCATTTTATTTTCTGTATGATCTATAATTATGATTTTGCTTCAACACAAGTTTGCTCTCTAAAGCGGACTAGCATATTGCACATCTAAAACTATTGATGACTAACACTAGATGACTAAAATGAGTTGACTAAAATAAAAATAATACATGGGAATATATTTTTGTTACTATGACTAACCTGCAACTGAGCTGCTGGTAAATTAACGTCAGCTACCATCTCGGTACAAGGATGCTCGACTTGTAGTCTGGGGTTTAACTCCAGGAAGTAGAAGTTGCCGTCAGTGTCATACAGATACTCTACTGTACCTGCGCTCACGTAACCAACCATCTTGGCAAGACGTACAGCAGCCTGGAATCAAAATATTAAATAAATAAATCAATCAATACATAAATAAATAAATAAATAAATAAATAAATAAATAAATAAATAAATAAACAAATAAATAAACAAATAAATACATAATACATAACTACAGTACTGTACTTCAGGTAGAAACACTGACTACGTGTGAGAACATAGAACAATTTTAAATTTTAATATAATATTTCAACCTTCTTGCATCAAAATAAAGCTTCTACGCTTTTGCAAATTTCCCAAGAATGAATGATCTACACTTTACAAAGTTGTGGCTATCTGGAGCTTCTCTAGTGTGTGATACTCCAGGTAGCTGTAAATTTGTAAAGTGTAGATCATTCATTTTATGGAAATTGATAAATTGTGGAAGCTTCATTTTGACACAAGAAGATTGATTTTCAGTAGTAAACATTCTTTCTATCAGTATTAACATATTTTCCTTGATTAAGATTAAAAACAAGCCAAAGGTTGTTTACCTTTTCCATCTGTTCAAAGACCTCAGGTAAGGCAATGACGCAAGGCGCCTCCTCAATGATCTTCTGATGTCTACGTTGTATGGAACAATCACGTCCAAACAGAGAGATGGCGTGTCCGTACTGGTCAGCTAGTAGCTGGACCTCCAAGTGACGAGCACAGCGGGCTAGCTGCATCACGAAGATTGGAGAACCTGGCACCTCAGCTTGCACCTAGTGGACATTTTAGTGTTGTAGATTTTATTTGCTTGTACAGAACAATTTTTTTTTCTTAATTTTTTTTTAGCAATAATTTCATATAGATAGGATTAAAAATTTAAGGACCCATGGCCATCACATGAAGAGAGAGAGAAAATTAGCAGCAAATTTGCAAAAATTTGAGTAATATGTAATATGACTAACTTGAAATTTGATATGATGACTCCTAAAAAAAAAAAAAAAAAAAAAAAAAAAAAAAACTGTTATTAAAACAGTACGGTAACTTTTTTTAATTGTATATTTTTAAATATTACTTCTTAAATAAATTTTAAAAAATGGCAAATTATTATAGCTCTTTATTTTTATTTAACGTATGATTACCTGTCTAAAAAGAGCTGGAAAGTCCTCAGGTGACTCAGACTTGCGGATTCCTTTACCTCCACCCCCTTCACTGGCTTTGATCATCACTGGGAAGCCAATTTTCTTGGCAGACTGTAAACCTTCCTCTGGAGTCTTCACACAACCTTTCTTGTAGAGCTCGGTGGAGATCTTGATCTTATTGCCGGTGTACGAGGCAGTCAGCTCTATAGCAACACAAATTGTTGGCGTTACTTAACATTCTTCAATATTAGCAAGTGTGCGAGTAGAGAAAATGTTAAGAGATTTCATTTGCCATCAACTTAGTTCAAACCCTTGTCAACTTACTTTTTTATAATTTAGAATAGATTGATAATTACATTAATTACCATACCGTATTATCCATGAATTTGACACCACCACGTTGATTTTGTATTTATTTTCAATTTGACAACTATTTCACGTATCTGACGTCACAATGTACCACCGCCAATCACAGTCACCGCTCTGGTCACGTGATAAATTTAAGCCCCTTTTTCAATTTCTTTGCAGGCCATCACGGCCCCATCGGTACATTGTGACGTCAGATGCGTGAAATAACCGTCAAAATAAAAATAAAGACAAAATCAACATGTTGGTGTCCAATTCATGGATAATAAGGTATGGTAATTAGTAATTATCAATCTAGTATTCTAAATGATAAAAAAGTAAGTTGACAAGGGCTTTAAAACGGATGCATAGTAACTTCAAAAAATCATGGGCAAGAATTATTTATGTAACTTCCAACATTTATTATTATTATTGTATTACTAATTATTGTATTTTTTCTTTCAATATAAGTTTGACAGACCAATGCATGTTGTAACATGTATAATGTTGCTATGAACTGCCAGGGTTAATAATCTCACAGTGTACACAAAACATACCTGATCCAGACCAAGGTAAAGTTGGTATGTGTGCAGTTTGAGCAACGATACTTGAAGCAATCTTGTCTCCAAGAGCCCACATAGCTTTCTCAGGAGGTCCGATAAACACGATGTTGTTTTTGTGTAGTAACTCAGGTAACTTTGGGTTCTCAGAGGCATGACCCCAACCTGCCCACACAGCCTGTCAAACAAAGAAGCAAATATTATGCACTAGCATAAAAATAATAATAATAATAATAGCCTAATTAAAAAAAAAAAAAAAAAAAAAAAAAAAGAGTGGTGTTATTTATTATTATTATTTTATCTATTTGTTCCATTTGAAGCAAAATCTGAGTGAGAAAGATATGGTCTCCTGTTATTTTGTAGATGAGGAGATGCCAAGAACTTTTTGTTTAAGATCTTTATTTTATAGTTCAAGCATTTAATTTTTATCACAGACATCTCGCCTAGAGAGTTGATAGATAGAGAAAAAAAAAAAAAAAAAAAAATGGCACTCACAAAATTGTATCATAGAGTATTTTACTTTCATAAAATAAGCAGCATGTTAAAAAAATTATATATGTTGTTTTGTTTTACTTGATTACAAAGTCTAGTGCCATGGAATATGATTAATGTAGTAATTTTCAATACCATTTTTCTACAATAAGATCCTAAGACAATTTTTTATATCATTTTCTGAGAGAGATAATAAAAGGATTTGATAGAGAGACACATAGATTAGGAAAAAATTGGAGAAGGGACAATAGTAATGAGCTTTCACTAACAGGGATGCCGTGAAAGGAGAGAGAGAGAGAGAGAGAGAGAGAGAGAGAGAGAGAGAGAGAGAGAGAGAGAGAGAGAGAGTAACACGGCATCCCTGTCAGTCTAATTAGTAAAAATTGGGGAATGGGAGATGGGAGATAGTAATGATACATATACATAATGATAGACTGTATCATTACTATCTCCCATTCCCCAATTTTTAGTAATCAATCTATGTACTTTTCTAGGATATATTTATATCATCAATTATCACAAAGTCAATTTTTTCTCTTAATATTTATTTTCTGAGAGAGATCGTTTTTCCCTGCGGTAGGTGTTTGAAGCATGGTGTATTTAGACCAATTTTGGTGGTGGCTATAAAAACTGAGCCTCAATCCATGCACACTGATATTTGAAGAAGAAAGCATACCTGCACTTGAGTCCTCGTTGCAATGTCAAGGATGAGCTCCACATTGGCATAGTTGTTGTTGTTGCTGCCTCCAGGCACGGCAACGTAATGGTCTGCCATCTTGATGTACTCCGCATTAGCTGTCAAAATATACAAATCAAATTACTGTATAACAAAGATTTAATGTTGAATCAAGACGTAATCTATAGACTAAACAGGTTTTAATACCCAGTGCAATTGTTAGATCTGCACTAAAAACTATACTGTGAGTTAAATATTTTATTTCTTTTTGTAGTTTCAGCTAATACTCTGAGATGAGTTAAATTTTTAGATTGTGATGCAAAAAGCCTAAATCTAAAACTTGCAGGGGTAACTATTATTTTTATTTCATTTTCAGATCCTGTACAGTAATGCAAAATTTGTTTTGGTCATATTAAGGTTCTCTTAATTAGAATTTTTGAACCACAAATATTTGCGTTCATGTTTTAAAACGTAAAAAAAAAAAAAAAAAAAAAAAAAAAAAAAAAAAAACATTTGATTGATATACTTGACCCTAAAGTACAGTAACTAAGAACTCCCCAAGTATACAATCTCACTATAATAATAATTTTACTTATAAAGATTTTTATTGATGTGTAAATTCTCCATTGCCAATAAATTTTTATTTGAGTGAAAGGTTTTCTATATAAATACAGAAATAATCCAATCAGACGAAAGAACTTGGCAACTTAAACCAACCCCCCTTCCTCCCCCTTAAAAGTACATACCTTTAAGATCCTCCGGCGTAACCATGACGACAAACCTAACAGCTCTCTCATGTCTGAACATCTCGTAAGACCAGCGACGTATGGAGCGCATACATTTGACCGCGGCGATACCATTGTTGGCAATCAAAACTTTGTTTATCCTTTTGTTGCCACCGAACTTCTTGACAAACTCTTCTGGCGTAGCTACAGTGAAGTCTTTCTCAAATACATTGGTTCTCATCACCTGGCCCTGGGACATACTCGGCCTGAAACATGGTCACAGCACAATTTTAATTACAAATTATAACACAGTAAAAAATAATAATAATAATAAAAAAAAAAATAATAATAAATAATAAAAATCAAAACGAAGAAAAAACAGATACAGCTTATTTTCAGCAACATTTATCTGAAAAAGACCAAAAAAAATATTAGGGGGTAATTTTATTGCATTTTTTAAAAGAAAAAACCTTGAAAAAAAAATTAGGGTACCCTGATTACTGATTACAGTGGATTATTAATATTAATATTCTTTAGCATCGTTTTTTTTTTTTTTTTTTTTTTTTTTTCCTTCATAAAACTACAGTACTAAACATTGGCCAACAATAATTTAAATTAAATTTTAAGCATTTTCATCACCTCTAATAACCTCTATTCTTTCAAAAACATTAAAATGACAAAACTTCCATAGTATAATTTTTTACAGTAAATCAAACAGTTCTAGCAAAATTTAATTCCATTTTAACGGAGAAACTAATTTGGTTACAATCCTTTTAAGGTTATTATCTGTTACACAAACTACTTGTTTTGAACTCATATAACCCATATACATGGATAATATAAATTACGTAATTTGTGTTGCATAATATTGCATATAAATGTTGCAATTTTGAAACTGCACTTATACATATACACGATAATTGTTATGCCGTGCAGCATAATAATTCATTAATATTGAATGTTGTTTAATATTGCTAAAATTGAGGTACCATAATTATTACGAAGTTAATCTTGATGATGCATAACGTAAACTTTAAATACGCAAACTTTATGCCGATTTTTTTTTTTTCGATTTGCCTGAGATAACTGATACTGATAAGCTGATCTGATAACTATGCAAAATATAATTTTTTTTTTCGCACTATTTTAGTCACATCATTACTCAGTATCATGAATAACACAATTAAAAAAAAAAAAAAGTCCCAAAATGTACCAAATGTGGTATGTTAAAAAAAAAAATAATAAAAAAAAACTTTAATAAAAAGAAATTAAATAAATAAAACGATAAAAAATAGCTACATAAAAATAATGCTATAGCACTATATTTGTTCAACTTCATAATTCATTAATATTACATAGCATAAATATTGTGTTGCATAGCATAATTATTTATGCCGTTCTAATTAAGTATCATTTATGCTATAATTATATAACTGCAACAGCATAAATTACGTAATTTATTCTTTCAGTTTAAAGATTTTTTTTTTAAACCTTAAATCCACTTGAAACTTGAAACCTCTGCTACACAATATGGTACTCTTAAAAATATACCCTAAAATTTTAAATACCTAATCACCAATACTTTTTAAGCAATTAAATAACACCTTAAACCATTTTCTCTGAGAGCAAACCACATTTCTGTTTCACTTCTTGCTGATTTATACATTTAATAAAATAATAATTACCTTCTTCTGATATTTCTATCCATATTTATTATTGATACAAAAATAACTGATCACTATAAATAACAAAAAGAAATCACAGTAAGTGCATCACAGTGTACGTATGTAAATTCATTATCTTATTGTTGTAGAAATAAAACTTAAACTAAACAACATAACAGATGCATTACGATCGAGTAAACACATTACACTGATGCAATGAAAGTCGAGAAAGAAGAAAAAAAAAAGTAGTTTTGCCTTGCAAGAATAAGTTAACCGTGGTATAATATTAATATATTAAAGTCTTATTTTATATGTTATTTAAATATCAGATACGAGTTTTTAATTGTTCATTTTGTTTCTGTATGCACTTAATGTTTAAATATGAGAGTAAATGTATACATAGAGGTGGGGATATTATAGTGTTATAGTACTGTATAATATACTCTGTATATTATGTAGAAAAAGAACATACTTTTGTAATTACATGGCTCTTTTTTATTTTTTTTTTCGAAGAGATTTTACTATAATTGTTTTAAGTAACATAATTTTATTTTTTATAGTTTATTTAAATAAACTTTATTTATAAAATGAAAATGTTAAAGAACAAAAAATTGCAAAGAGCATTAGTGAAGAAGAATAAGAAGTCAGAATGAAGGGGGAAGAATGAAGCCTTATATTCATTATTTTTTTTATTATTTTTTTTAATGTTGTTAAAAACTACGTAACAGAAAATTGGGATAAAATTAGAACTACCAATTTTTTAAACAAGTTTCAATAGAGCTTATAGGTGTAGCGTGCGGGTAAACGCGAGAAAAGCAAGGATCTATTAATTTAACATTAAACTTAAGGGAAAAAAAACATTATTATTATTATTATTGTGATTTTTTAGAAAATTACTCCACTGATTCCATAGATATTTAAATGAGAAATTAGTAGACATATTTTTTAAACTAATAACCTCCATTGCACGGAAATATTATTATTATTCTTACTGGAGTCTGTTATTTATAGTATAATTATTGAAATGGCACAAGGAAAAAATTAATTACCTAATTTATGCTGCAATGAATAATTACAATATTCTAGAGCACCAATGGTTATATTCTGGAGTAAGATAGGTAATTATGTTGAACATCTTAAATATTATACTATATATTATTATGTAGAAGAACAAATAAATTATTTAATTTATACTGTATGGAACTTTTTTTCTATATTTCGTAGAGAACAAATGTTGCTATTTTGGAATAACATAAGTAATTATGCATGAACATCTTGGATATTAAATGCTATGCACTATAATCACTATAATGTACACGAACGAAAATAAATTCGTAGTAATTATGCTAGCTCATTTTCAGCACTGTTCACTACAGCATAATCTATGCTATTTCACATTAACTATGTTACATAGCATAAATATTATATTGTATATAGCATAATTATTTATGTTGTTTAAATATTGCATAATTTAAGCTATAAAGTGACTTAAATACAGCATAAATTACGTAATTTATTATTTCCGTGTATAGCATAATTTTTGTATTGTTATGCATAAATGTAATTGCATGAAGATAGCATAATTACTACGTATTTATTTGTGTGTATGCGTGTGTGCAATGAGCTTTGCAATGTCATTTGTTGAAGTGGATAAACACAAATAAATAATATCGTTTTTTTTTTTTTTTTTTTTTTTAATTTTTTAAACATTGTTAAAATATTATTATGTTAATTATATATTTTTATGCACTTTTGTTTTCAAAAGTTACTATACTTTTCAAATGTTAAATTTTCTAATTTCTCTATTATTACATATAAACTACAGAAATTAATTTTGCGTATACGCGAAACTTGCACATATTTTAATAATTTAATGTGATTATAATTAATAGAAAAAAAGTTGCTTAAAAATTTAGAAAGAAAGTTTTTAATTATCATAATCTTCTTATATGGACTATTAAATTATTGAGAAATTTAATTTCAAATCATAAATTAAAAAAAAAAGCACCTCTTTACGCAGCATAAGAATAAGACATGAATATTGAAAATATATATATATATATATTTTTTTAATTTAAAAGAATAACACATAAAAATTGAAAAACATTATTAGTTTTTTTTTTTTTTTTTTTTTTTTTTGCTTAAAATTTATTTTATTTTACATAAAATTAACAAATTTATTTTAGTACATTGATTTCATCAAGTGACTACACGCACAGTGATATAATTGCATTTGCTTGTAATACAATTGAGTGTATGTGTACTTTAAAGTAATAATAATGGACGAAAGCAATTTAGCGTTATTTTATTTATATCTCCTTCAAATATAGGTATAAAAATTAATGAAATAGAAATTATTACAAACTGAATCGTATTAAATTATAAATAAAACTGATATCACAAAATATATATCAATGAATAAATCAATCAATCAATAGGATAACAGATCAGTTAACAAATAAATAAGTAAATAAATAGATAAATAAATAAATAAGCAAATAGATACGAAAATAAATAAATAAACAAATAAATAAATAATTAAATAAATAAATAAAAAATAAATATTTAAGTAAATAGACAGATAGATAGATACATAAAAAAAAAACTGTCTAAAATCTTTTCAAATAAATAGTAACAAAAACAAAAAGCAACAGTAGCACAAGCATTCTGATAATCTTGTATATGATTATTACCGAACTATCGCCCAAGATCTTAACACAAACGCCTCCAGTGTTAATGTTTTCTAAAAAAAAATTATATATAAAAAAAATCAAGCAATATGTTAAAAATGAATCGTTGAAAAACACAATTTAAATATATCCACTTCACTATATTAAATAAAACTAACCTTTAAAATAAATCGAAATCGTAATTACAATTACAAAATCGATTAATAATTCAATGACACACATGTGTATAATGTTATATATCCTTGACCGTGATTTTATATATAACCTACTATAGTTGCAAAAAAAAAGTGCCAAAATAATAATAGTAAATAAATGTTCACCTTACCTTAGCCGAAATGCTGAGTAATCATGCATTATATAAAATTATAATCATGCGAATAAAAATGGGTTTAAACTGCAGTTAAAAACTGCACAGTTCAAAGACACGACACTAAAAACGTAAATACACCAAACTAGTGAAAGCGCGATCAACGTTTCTTACAACACAAAACACACCTGATCTTAAATATATAATCAAAGTCAACTGAAACTAAAATGACGTCATAAACTTTAAATCTTTAAATCACCTCTATTTACTAATGAATTATTATTATAATTTTATAAATACTTAACTATATTAGTACCCAAGTCAAATTAGCTACTTTAATTAAATATTATGTTTAATTTATTGATTAACATAGTGTATGATGTCATTGGTTTTAATGATGAAATTTAAGATACGAAATCACGCCATTCAGCTCTCTCCCAATGCCGTGTTTACCTAGCCATAAAAACGGGATTTTTAATAAGAGAAAAAAAAAGTGCCACCGCATTCTTTGAAATAATTTATTTTTTTGAAATTTTGACATATTTATGGCGGTAATTTTTTTAAAAAGTGCAACTTTAAAAAGAAATAGCATTGAATTTTAATAATGGTAACAAAATAACAATACGAATAGCAACAATAAGGTTTAAAAAAATATATATAATTTGCGAATTTTTATATTTCTTAAGGCATATTTACACAAAGCAATATTTTCATTCTTGGTATGACATCTCCATAAAAAGTTTAAAATCTGAATGCAGTCAAATTTATCAATTATTGAAAATATTCCATCGAGTGAACCATATAGACTCGTATATAATTCATAGGGTGTATGCGCATGACGTCATACTGAATGCGCTTCAATGCCATACTGGAGCAAAGAATAACGTTGTTCAGCATAGGACAAACGTGGTTTTTGGCTATTTTCTTTGGAAAATTATTATTATTATATTTTTCTCGCATACTTGAAAACCTAATCCAAACTGTTAACAGCTTCAATGCTCTCAAAAAATATTGTTACACTGACCAAATGTGCCATTTTACCATGTTACTTAGTGCTCACATATGGCGTCAACTTTTAAATGCAACCACCCTATATAATACATGAGAATGTCAATTAAAATACACGCTGGCAATTTAAATATGCAACATCGTAGCATTTTATGGTGACCAAATTTAAGTTTACTAAAGCATTTATGTTTAATTTTAATTTTCTTGCAAATTTGAAGAACTGAAACTTATAATTTACTCTGAACTTTATTTTATTTAAAATAGAATGCAACCTTTTTTTTTTAATTTATTTAAATAATTGTTTTATTTAATAATAAATTCTAATCAATTAAGGAGTTTACATGTTAGAAACTCAGTTTTAATAAAATGCTTATAGTTATTTAGCCATCGGCCACTGACGTGAAATGTTATCTATAATAACAGACGATTTGTACGGCTAATTTACATTTATTTCTTATTTTGAGAAAATGTGCATTAATTAATTGTATGTCTCTACAAAAGTATTTAGTATGAGTAACTTTATCAGCTTTATAAAAAATACTTTTTTTTTATTATTATTTATATTTATATACGTATTATATATTTTTTTTAGCTTGAGTCATCAAAATTGATAAATAAATTGCAACATATGTACCTAATTTTTGAATTCATTGATTAAAAATTCAATTTACAACAAAACTAATATTTTCAATGAAAAAAAAAAAAAAAAAAAAAAAAAAAACTAGTTAAAACCCCCGTAAGCTGCAACGCTAACTAACTAGTTAAACCGTAGTTAAAGGCATAGAAAACATTGAAACAACATGTTCTAAACACGAAATGGGATCTACAAAACTGATGATATTTTTTACCATTATGTAAATGTGGCCTCACAAGAGAGCTTGAAAAAACTGTAAAGTATGCAATTTGCGTGAAAATTCCTGTTTATGACGTCATAAACAGGCAAAAATTAGTATAAAAATGTTGTGCGGGTTGCATAAATCGAAATTTCCTGATCACTGCTACGGCGCTACAGTTGGGTTTTGAGACCAATTAATGTTATTTATGTAAGTCCCATCAAGTGTTTAGTTATGTAAATGCAAATGTTTTCATGTTGTCTATGCCTTTAAGTTGTTATTTTGATTGTTGCAACAATTAAAAAAGATAACTAAGGTTTAACTAGAGGTTGCAGCTTACGGGCCTTAATTAGTCACTGGATATCAATGTTGAATTTAATTTATTAAAAACTAAAAAATTAAAAAAAAAAAAAAAAAAAAAAAAAAAAAAGCATAAAATTTTCAACTGGATACAAGAAGTTGAAAATATAGAATAACATTATGGATTAATGGTATAAATAATTGAGGTACTATTGTACGTATATATATATATATTGTAACAAAAAAGCATGATGTCAATAAAGCCAGACAATATCGCGTGATATGACGTCACAGGCACCACTATAACGTTTTATTTTTTTATCATGCATTAATATAATACACTGCGTCTAGTAAAAATGTACCCCCGGAAATACCATAGGCTGGCTATGCATTAAAGAGGAAACTATTAAAGTACTCGAAAAAAGTTGTAAGTTTAATATTTATCAGTAAAAAAAATTTAAGGAGAGAGAAAGAGAGAGAGTGAGAGAGAGAGAGAGCGAGAGACCATAGTGAGATTTGCCATTTTTGCAGAAATATAATTTTTATGGGGTGTTGTATTTTTGTTATTATAATTTAAAATAAAATGACAGTTACATTACAATTGCACTTTTCTCCAGTATAAAATGACAGGAAAATTAAAAAATATCAAAAATAGCAACAACAACAAAAATGAAAAGTATACCATTTTTATAATTTTAAATATATTTAAATATATTTGCACAATAAAATAATATTTTTATACCATAATTTATATAGTTAATAATTGTAAACATTTTGATTATTTTGAACGTAATACATCCAGGCTAAATCGATCAAGTTTATTCTGTTAATAAATTTTAAATATATATTTATAAAATAAAGTTTATAAAAATATTTATAGGTCATGTCATGACAAATAATTTAAAACATATGTATATTTATTAAATGGGAATAATAATAGTTTTTACTTAAAAATTATTTTAGTTTATAACAAATGAAATAAAAAAAGAAAAATGTATATTTATTAAATGGGAATAATAATAGTTTCCACGTTTTCACTTAAAAATTATTTTAGCTTATGACAAATGAAATAATAATAAAATGAAAATAATAAATAAACTCATACATGTTTTAGTAATAAAGGGGATTGTATTCAATATGTCCACAATTTTCATCGTCTCTATAGTAATGAAAATTTCATATTACTCTGTACCAGGTACCACTGATAAAAAATTCATAGTAGATCACTATTAAAATAAGGCGAGAGAGAGAGAGAGAGAGAGAGAGAGAGAGAGAGAGAGAGAGAGAGAGAGAGAGAGAGAGAGAGAGAGAGAGAGAGAGAGAGAGAGAGAGAGAGAGAGAGAGAGAGAGAGAGAGAGAGAGAGAGAGAGAGAGAGAGAGAGAGAGAGAAAAGAAGAATTAACATTGAGCCTTATGGGGGCTTCTAGTTCCTCCGGAATTCAAAGATTTGCATAGTGACGGACACATCATAACATGTTACATACAGTAGGTTAGATTTTGGGCACTCTTCATAATTTTTATACAGTAGCTTAGATTTTGTTACTTCAAAATAGTTTCTAAAAAAAAAATGCCAATCAGATGATTACTATAACTGACCTTTCCCCTTAAAATTCAAATTATAAGATTTGACCTACGCTCTTCATTTTTATATAGAGACATAATAAAAGTTTGAGATAATACTTGCAATAGTTCACGGCTTATTAAAAAAAAAAAAAAAAAAAAAAAAAAAAAAAAAAAAAAAAAAAAAAAAAAAAAAAAAAAAAAGATAAAAAAAAGAAGAAAAGAGAGAGAGAGAGAGAGAGAGAGAGATAACAAAATTAAAGTACATGTTGCTTGCTAACTTTATGATATGTAATTAGTGCTTAGCAACTAAAGAGATTAACTTTCAGTAAAACTACATGCGGGACCCACGAGGGTACAGCCAGAATACCACGCAGTCAGTTAGCGGTCATTTTGACAATTTCCATGACCCTGAATGACGACCTTTTTTAACATATCACACCATATTTCATAATCCAAGAGTTATATATATCATTTTAATTTCATTCAAATAAACATATTATTTCATATTTTATAGGAGTTATATGAATTCAAATTAATAATGCATTCTGAAAACGGTCTATTTTATTTATTTTATGCTGAACATCCTAATAATTATATAAATAACTTTATAATATAATATAACATATATATTATGATGTTGCTACATTGAGCTAGCATAATTAATGATAATAGTAAAATATCGAAAGAAAATATAATGGAAATAATTAAATATGAGGAATTGAAAAAAAAAATTTATTATTATTATTATTTTTTTTTTTATGAGTGTGATTTGTATTACTATTAGTATTAAAGGAATAAACCAGAGAAAAACATAAGCATTTATATCACAAGACACTTGATGGGATTTCCATAAATAACTTTAGTTTGTCTCAAAACCCAACAGTAGCTCCGTAGCAGTGATAAGAAAATGTCAATTTTTGCAACCCGCAGAACATTTTCATACTAATTTTTGCATGTTTCTGACGTCATAAACATGAATAGTCACTCAAATTGCATACTTTAGATTTTTCACGCTCTCTCGTGGGGCTACATTAACATTTAGGTAAAAAATTGTCATCAGTTTTGAAGATCCCATTTTGTGTTTATTCATTAATGTGATCTATGGCTTTAAGATTAATTTAAAGAATTAATATGAAGTGAAACTGACGAGACGAATGTAGTGTAACATTGATGTGTGTAGTTACTGTAAACTATACTTAGCATGTCGTCTAATAAATGAATAAATTACGGTATTATGTAATTATGTTTGGCAACGTAGAAAATTTAAAGAGATTTTTCGTTACCGATAACTTCCATTGGAAAAATTTAGTAAAGGACCACCATAAGAAAATTTGATTTACGGATTTTTAACATTTTAGTCTACATAATTACATTAAAATCATCAAATAGTTCAGCAGTCTTGGGATTTTAGAATTTAGAACCTAATAGATTATCATATATACTTGATAATTACTTTTATAAGTAACGAATTCAATCTAATTCTGCAACCACAGCGTGCACTGCACTGTTATCAATTTCCGAAGTTACGGCATTTTAGAATCGTCATTTGACATTTAATCAACGTCTAACTCTTCATTTAAATAATATATTTATAACTTTTTAAATAATAAATAATAATAATAATAATAAATTAATATTATATTTTATTTATAAAATAATATTACAAATATTAATAAATATAAAACTATAAAACAATATAAATAAATACATTATTAATTAATAAACTTTAAATTTTATAATAATAAAATTTACTTTAAGAAATTTAATACAATAATAATTAAAAATAGTAAATGAAAAATTATAATTTAATTACGTATAATCAATCCACAGGATGTAAACGTGTTTTTGGTTGACATTAAATCAATGAATAAATAAATAAATAATTATACGAAGGCGTGGGAAATAGATGTTACTGGCACTGCGATGCGAATCACTCTTTTAACAAACTCTTTATAGCGGTAACGCCTTTTTACTATTTTGTTCATATTTCATATCTATATTTAAGGCATAATATCATCGTAAACCTACCTTGCACAATATTATCAGCATTGTCAAATATCATGGAACAATATAATTAAATACACGGAATACACCCACAAAACAAATAACAAATGTTTGCTCTCAAAATACAAATGTTTACAAAATGCATCAATTATGCGTCAGCGCAACTATTTTTTTTTTTTTTTTTCCCCTCAACATTTATGACTTGATGATATATAGACCCCCTTGCACATCCTTGCGCTTTGTCGCCATGTTTGTGGTGCCTAATGCATTGTCCAGCATTGGGGAAACGTCATTTTTCCTCATTTTTCGCACTAACAAAAGTCTATTTTGACTGTAATCCTTTTTCTCATATTCTTCCAGCTTATTAGGAACTCTATAGAAATAAGTCTTTGATTGACGTTTGAAGCTTCGCTATTAAAAAAATATTATAATATATATTTAATTAATATTAAAAAATAAAAAGGACATTTTTCTTGTGTTGGCCTGAGTATTTCTGACCATCAAAATGGCACCTCTTAAATATGAGATCAATCGGTCTATAGAGGTGTATCCGCATGACGTCGTCATACCGAATGCAATTCGACGCCATACTGGAGCAATGAATAACATTGCACAGCATAGGACAAACGTGATTATTAGCTATTTTCTTTAGGAAATCAGTTAATATTTTTGTTATCATTATTTTTCTCGAATATACTTGAAAACCTACTGTTAACAGCATCAATGCTCTATCAAAAAAGCATATTTTTTGTTATAAGTATTTTTAAATTGGCAAAATGTTTCGTTTTCCCATACCAGCCTGTTATTTAGTGCTCACATATGGCGTCGACTTTTATTATGAATGTAACCGCCCTATATACTGACAATATATATGATCCTATACTAGTTTTATACTTCTTAAGTCTCTACTACATTGTTTTCTAAGTGTAGTATTATAAAATTTTGAAATCATGAAACTACATACTTTCTATTTATAAATACGACAATTTAAGTATGCGCATTTTATAAAAATTGAAATTGTGGAAAATCCAATAGTACTTTTATTATATGATTAATTCAAATAACCCATATTTTTTAGAAGGGATGAAACTATGATGAAAAAAGTTTACACTGCAAGCAATTAGTTTGAAAAAAAAAATCCTCCTTTCCAGAAATCGATTTTAGATACAATTCTAAGTAAAAAATACATATTATTAATATTTTTTAGTAGTAATAAAGCAACATCTCAAGCTAATCCTTTTCCATGTATTTTAATCACACAGTATTAGCTTTATTTCATTTTTTCAGCTTTTAAGAATTAAAAAAAAATATATATATTTCGAAATAAATGCGAAGTGTTTATACTTCTATACTAATATAAGTGTTTATACTTCTTAATTTCGTTACTGTACTATACACTGAATCTACGTGTAAAAAAAAAAAAAAAAAAAAAAAAAAAAAAAAAAAAAAAAGCTATATATTATATTATATTGCGATATATTAGTAATGTTATGTAATATGAATTATGAGGAAAACATAAAAGACGTGGACATTACATAAACAGAGAATCCGGAGTATAGTAGAGGTAGAGGCTATATAGCTAAATACTATATAGTATTTTTAAACTGATACTAAAAATTTCATGCTTTCATTCATGATTACATAATGGATTTCATAATTGATAGCACTTATTTCTATAAATAATTGTTCGATGAGAGTAAACATTTGTTTTTTAAGTGTATGATAAAAAAAAAAAAAAAAAAAAAAGCTTGATTGAGTAAGAGAAACAAAAAATGATAAAACTTTACCACTGCTATTCACATTTCTTGCTATATATATATAATACTATTATATAATCTTGTATGCAATTAATTCTCATAGCAAGTTTCCCATCAGAAATATTACCATTCACATTTGATTTTTATTTTTGTAACACAAGAAATAATCACGACAGCAAAAAAATATCTTGAATTCCAAGGCACACACTATTATGAAAAACCCGACATTTTGACTTGCGGTTTTGTGGTTATAGCTATATTATCAAGTTATCGCACAAGTAAAAATATTTTATGTAATAATAATAATGCTTCTACTACTCTGCTTCGCTTTATAATATATTACTATCTATATTCTTGAAATAAGGGTTAAAAAAACTCTTATCAAATGAATTTAAAATCAAACTTTTTGACTTCATTGAAGCTCAATTAAAAAAAATAATAATAATAATCTACACTCTGGCCAAAACAAGGTCGTTTTCGCCAAAAGCTGTATTCAAGGTGGTAAACCAATCAGAGAGCGTGTTATAAACCTACTATAGCCAATCACAGTTGACTTTACGTTGTTAATTTCACTGTATCCGCTCGAACTAGTATTGGGAGAAGTGTAGGAGTGTAGGACCTATGTTATTTTTAGGTTTAGGGAAAAAAAAAAATGAAATAAGACCTTTGTATGCATGAGCAAGCGCAGAATTGCGTATCGACGCCATACTGGAGTGATAATGAAGTAACGAAGTAACGTACTTGCTCAGCAGGACAAACGTGTGCGGTTTTAGCTATTTTCTTTATGGGAAATCAGTTAATATTTTCGTTATTCTTTTTCTCGCATATTTGAAAACTTAAATTCAACTTATTAACAGCATCAATGCTTTGCAAATGTTTTGCTATGTATTTTAACTGGCAAAATGTGTCAATTTCCCATACCGGTCCATGTTGTTTAGCGCTCACACTATGGCGTTGGATTTTTAATTACATAATGCAACTACCATAAAAAGAAAGAAAATTAAAGAAAAAGAATCATACTCTAATATGGTGACAAATATTTATTTTTTAATGTTTATTATTATTATTTTACTGTTATTTATTTATTTATTTTTTATTGTTAATTTAAGTCGTCATATTGTATGTATCGGTACAAAAAAAAAAGTAAAACATTGTCTTAAAAATCAATCAATCAATATAGCTTCAATACAAAATTCAAACTAATCCCCCTTTACTAAATGAACTTAATTTCCTTTAACCTCGTGTGAAAACTACTTCCTGACATAATCTCCTAGACATAAGTGTCAAAATAGCATATAATATCATATAAAAATAAACCAATCAATGTAGAAACTAATAATAACTTAATTATATTTCATTGTAAGTCTATGAAATAACGATAAGGGTTAAAATAATATATATTTAATAGAGAATTTCAACCTTATTGTATAAATTGTGGGTGCTTTAAGTATAGTGCATTGTTGATTTGAATAAAAGAGGAAAGTTTGTGACGTCATAAGGGTCATTGTTTGATAAAAAGAAAAATGTCATCGACTATTCTATACACATGTATGACGTCATTAAATCATAATAATTTGAGGACTTCAAATGACTATTGCAAAATGCGTGCTTTTTTTAAATTTTTTTATTTTTTTTATTATTATTATTTTATTTTTTTGCTGAATAAGGTAGAGGTTATACGAAACAAATTTTAAGGACCACGAAATCTTAAATTATCTTAAATTTTTTCACGAGAAGAAATAAATCTTAAATTGTGCCTCAAAAAGTTAAATGTAATATTGATATAAATAATGCATATTCTGATAGTTTATATTATTTTAAATAAATATTGCAATTTTTTAGAATTTTTAAATTAATTGTCTTTTTTTTATTTTTTTTTTTTTACTATTAATTATTATTATTTATTGGCATGTTAATCTTTGGACTTAAACGATAGAATGACCATGTTAAAGTATTAGAAGAAACTTTTATAGTATTTTGTCGTAAATTCAAAACAAAAATCCTTAAAAAAACTTAATTCAAATTATTTATTTATTTAGCAATAGTAAAAAAAAAATACAAACATTTCAGATGAATTTTGTACCATTGGCTCTAAAATAAGATTTGATTGAATTTACCAAAACCTTTGTTCTTTTTAGAAAATGCTTCTTTTTTTTCTATGCATATGCTTTCTGAATTTTATTAAAACAGTTCATATTTGAAAGCGTCATATGTAAAAGCAGACATTCAACATTATGCTGCATGTAAGCGTCATTTTCTCTTACTAAGCAGGTGAGAAATGAACCAAAGCAGCAAAATGTCAAATGTCTGCTTTTGCATCTGACGCCTTTATATTATTATTCCTTATTATGGGATGTCATGGTATACAGTTCAACATTTAAGAGATATTATGCTATGTGATATCAAATCTAATGGACACTCAAATTATTGCATTATTTAAACATACCTAAGTTTTTTTGTAAGACGTTAGTTGAAGATTTATGTATTTTTCAACAATATTATTTTCTAAATCACTTATTATTTGTTAGTATTAGTTTTATTGAAAATTAACATTACAATAGTATTTGCGTCAGTTTCTTAAGAAAAAAATTATTTTACACGCAAAATATTGCAAAAAGACACAAAAATAGGACTGAATATCTCTTTATACTTTAAGATAAATAAAAGAACAAATTTTAATATTGAAAAATGTAATTAATTTTACAAATAAATTCATGGTATAAACGAGTTCCATTTTTTGGGGTTGGAAATAGCCATATTATTATTATGAAAATAATAAGATGACCTTTATTATATACGGTACCTTACATCCTTTAGGGCATAAATAGAAAATAACATCAACATAGTACATAACTACACCTTTTTTTTTTTTTTTTTTTTTTTTTTTTCAATACAGAAGCATATTTACACTACTTTTTATGCATATTTATTTTAACCGTAACGGAAATGAAAATAAAGAGGCATATAAAGATAATCTAAAAATAAAAGCGCTAATTTTTGTATATATTATATAATATTAAAAATGGTACTGACCTAAGACGTTTTCTCCGCTCCGCCAGTCCGAAAGTATTGGAGTACGTGATAGAATCCTGGAAACTATCCTGTCGTTGAAGTTCCTGAATCTCCTGAAAATCTTCATCTTCATCTTTGCCATCTTCGCCTCCAACGAAGAAGGCAGCGCGCGCTCCTTGCGGCGTCGCCATGGTATTGCTCGCTGAAACATCACAAATTTAAAAATTAGTTTTGCAATAAAAATTTGATTTTTTGTTTTTGTTTTGTTTTGTTTTGTTATTGAAATAATAATAATGATACTCAATGAGAAACAATAAGGACTGATAAAGGCAAAACACAATCCATTTTCTCGTAGAGTTTAATCATTAAATTTAGAGTATAATTCAATGGTTTAGTGATGCCAATAGCTATCTAATACACTCTGGCCAAAACAAGGTCGTTCCCACCAAAAGCTGTATCCGCAGTGATAAGCAAATCAGAGAGCGTGTTATAAACCTACTAGCCAATCACAGTTGACTTTACATTGCTATTTACACTGTATCCGCTCGAACTATAGTATTGAGAGAAGTGTATATGCGTTTTTTTTTTTTTTTTTTAACTCTGAACTAGCAAGATTTTTTTACGACGCATGGGACCATGGATGTATGTGGGCATGGGACTCTCTTCACTACGATATGGTCCTTGCTAGTTTGTCCTATTCGATCCCCTATCTTTTTTCTTCTTCTTCTTTCTCTCTACCCATATTTTATCATATCATATAACCGCAATTGTTTATTTTCCTTAATAGACAAGAAGAAAACACTATTATTTATATCACAAAACACTTGATGGGACTTACAGAAATAACTTTAGTTTGTCTCAAAACAAAACCCAACTGCAGCTCCGTAGCAGTGATCAGAAAAATTTGATTTATGCAACCCGCACAATATTTTCATACTAATTTTTGCATGTTTCTGACGTCAGAAACACGAATAGTCACAAAAATTGCATACTTTACAGTATTTTTACACTATCTCGTGGGGCTACATTAACAATCTGGTAAAAATTGTCATCAGTTTTGAAGATCCCATTTCGTGTTTAAAAAGCACGTGGTCTATGGCTTTAATATTCCCAAATTTTAAACAAATATTATTACATTATTATTTTTAGCTGGCACAAAATAGCATTTCACGTAATCAAATGTATTCTTGCTCATATAAGCGTCAAAACACGAACTCAAATACCAGAAATACACGTTATTCTTATGCAGTCAGATAATTGCAAATGATTATTTTCTTCTCTTATTCCTATAGATATAATTAATGTATAAAATATGATAATAATAATAACAGCATAGGTAAAATTACACAATTAAGTCGATGCGGAGGTTAACATTATTAACACAAACAAGAAATCTTCAAAGCTAACTACATCTAATTTTTATTTCCTTCTTTCCTTTAAAGGAATAGACCAGAGAAAAACATAAGCATTTATATCACAAAACACGTGATGGGATGTACATAAATAACTTTAGTTTGTCTTAAAAAGTTAAAACCTATAACTGTAGCTCCATAGCAGTGATCAGAAAATTCGATTTATGCAACCCGCACAACATTTTCAATTCATACTAATTTTTGCATGTTTCTGACGTCATAAACATGAAAAGTCACGGAAATGGTATACTTTACAGTATTTTTACGTTCTCTCGTCAGGCTACATTAACATTCTAGTAAAAATTGTCACCAGTTTATAAGATCCAATTTCATGTTTATTCATTAAAAAGCACATGTTGTTTTATGTGGTCTATGGCTTTAATCGTAGTATTTATAAGCTGCAATACAAAAATACATCCAACAAATTGCAACACCACAACGGATATGTATACTTTTAAATTTAGACTATAGTAATGGTTTTATTTAAAGGTGCACATAGACACCCTGGCTTTTTAGAATCTCTACAAAAACAATTTCACAAGTTGTTAAAATCTGATGCGACTATTCCTTCTAATTTAAATGTTAAATTAAAGTTCGATCGTTGCTTGACCAAACAACGATCAGCTGACTTTTCTACTGTTTTATTGTTTATATTGTTTTAGCAACAGAGTGACACTAATAAATATAATTTATTGAAATGTTGTGACTCGTCAAAATCATCATAAATACTTGCGATTGGAGGGGGGGGGGGGGGGAATGGTAATACATAAAAGACACAATTTAGAAAAATATAAAAAATAAATAAACAAAAATAGAAGAAATATCTGTAAGTTAATGTGAATGAAATATTAATTTATTTCAGAATCATCGCAAATTGCTGTTAATTGCATATTACAATGAATGCAATGGAAGTTATCGGTATAGCACGTACTGTACAAGTGGGTCAAATTCTCTTATGTTTATTTTTTTCGGTTTCATTGTAATTCAGATTACAAACACACAAAAATAATACTGCTAATAATAAATGCTATACTCCCACAATAATAAAAAACAAGAGTCTCGTGTTTTTTTTTTTTTTTTTTTTTTTTTTTTTGTTGTTTTTTTTCGCGCCATCTGTGTTTGTCTAACGCGTTTCACCGGTAAGCTCCTTTATTATTTGTTTGTTTTTTTATGTTATACCAAATTAAGGTATCAGTTTTATTTAAAAGTTAATACTATTTTTATTTTATATCAAATAATATATTATTACCATCAACTTAAACGTAATAATGGTATTTGAAATATAAGAGGTATAATTACAAAATAAACATTAATGCATCGATATTATTTCTTTAGCGTAATATAAGAAGTGAAAATCTTAATTAGTACATATGACGTTTGTTTATCTGTGCATAGGACTTCTAAAAATAATATAATTAAATGAAAAATTATATAATATATAATTTGTATGACTTAAAAGTCAAAATTCTACTGAACAAAAATTTGTATTAAAATATTATGTTATATACACAATAATATTTTGTCAAATAAATAAAAATTAATAAAATTTAAAACAAATAAATAATCTAATAAGTACAATTTTGTCTTAAGATAAAATATATAATATATTTTTTGAATGGGCTCCATTACTTACAATTATATTTCATTTCATTTCTTTTTCTTTTTCTTTTTTTAAACAATGGGAGGCAAATAAAAATTGCCTGCCAATACTTAAAACACAGTATTTCTATATAAGATAGTGGATATGTGTACAAGGTATCACTCCTCATCAAATAACATTAAAAATATATTTTAAATATTTGAGGAAATAAATTATTTATTAAAAAAAAAAAAAAAAAAAAAAGTACGTTCAACCAGAAAATGTAGAATAAAAAATGTATCAGCCCTTTTTTTTTATTATTATTTTTTTTTTAACATTACATAAAACAAGTAAACTTAAAATAATAAAAACATTAAAATCCATACCTTTTTCTGTAATCGTATCACTTATAATATTTTTAATAAAACTATCAGTAATCTGAATATCAGTTCCTTCTTCTTCACTAATAATATCTTTATTAATAATATCAACACTAGGATCAATAATATCAAAAGTATCGATCACTTCTACTATAGGATTAGAACTAACACCAGAAAAAATATAATTCCCCGTTTTAACAATCTCAATTAAATTATCGGCATTAATACAATCCACCTTATTATTATCTAAAACTATATTATCACTCGTTACTTTAAGATTTAAAGATTCACGACTATATTTTCGCTTATTGATGCGTATAAGACGACGTGAACTATCAAACTGATTTCTTTTTCTTTTGATATTAATGAAATATATAAGTCCAAATGTAATCAGTGATATTAAGAGTATGGATATTAAACTTATACTGGCTTCTTGTGTTAGCCTATGATCGTCAGTCATTACTGAATATGAAAATTTTTACAAAGTCACCAGCGTGATCGTGACCTTCAATATAATATATTATAGCATGGTTGTTGAGGAGAATGTTATATGGTAGGGACTCTTTTTTTTTTTTTTCTTTTTTTTTTCTTGTATCTCTTCATGTTTTATTACTTATTATTACTAAAAAAAGAGTGTATTACTTCAGTTGCGTATCCTAACTTATTTTTAACACGAGTTAAAATAATGCATTTTAGCAAATTATTAACAATAATTAATTTAAGTTGTTTTTAGTTATTTTCGGCTATTTTAAGTTAAATTAGCTATTGTTAATTATTTGCTAAAATGCATTATTTTAGCTGCGCATAATAACTGAAAAGTGTGTCAAATAAGTTAGGATTCGTAGCTAAAGTAATGCACACTTTTTTTGAGCGTAAAGTTTCTAAATAGAAATGATTGTGTTGTTACATTAAATTAGTCTCGTTATTTAAAAAAATATAAATTTGTAAAAGGACGAGGTTCAAGTGCGTGTTGATACACTCTGTAACTAACCCCCCCCCCCTCCAAATAATTCATACTGGCACATATTGTATTTTGTATATTTTTATATTATTGTTTCATTAGATTGAAAATTAACATTTACAGCCTTTTATCGCTAAATTTTCAAAGTACCATAAACTTTTTTTTTTTTTTTTTTTTTTTTTTTACCCAATAGGAATGGTTATTGTAACAAACTACTATTTTTGTATCTTCAAATTTTATTACTAAAAAAAATTTAATGAATCTCTTTAGAGAGAGACGATTAAAATTTTTAATTTTAAACTTAGCTTATTTGGAATTAAAATTAAGTTCTAGGCTTTAGGCATTGAGTTTAAAGAGTTGGACACATACTCTT
Organism: Ecdyonurus torrentis; assembly: GCA_949318235.1. Classification (NCBI taxonomy): domain Eukaryota; kingdom Metazoa; phylum Arthropoda; class Insecta; order Ephemeroptera; family Heptageniidae; genus Ecdyonurus; species Ecdyonurus torrentis. The sequence continues at coordinate 9,689,504 of OX439135.1, forward strand.
TCGTTCAAGTTATTAAAAAGTTAATAGTACCTATTTATATAGAAACAAAAAAAAAAAAAAAAAAAAGAAAAGAAAAAAAGTGATAAGAAAAAGGAGAAAACAAAATTGAATTTAACATTTTAGTCCCAATGAGATTAAAATTATTTGTGTATGTATGATACTAGTCCTATCTCATGAAATTTACTTTTTTGATTTAATATTTTCGAAGCCAGGATCCCTTAAAAGAATAGACTATAGACGAAAACATAAGCATTTATATCACAAAACACTTGATGCGACTTATAAATATAACTTAAGTTTGTCTCAAAACCCAACTGTAGCCCCGCAGCAGTGATCAGAAATTTTCGATTTATGCAACCCGCACAACATTTTTTTTTTTTTACTTTTTTTTTTTTTTTTTTTTTTTTTTTTTTTTGCATGTTTCTGACGTCAGAAACATGAATAGTTACGCAAATGGCATACTTTACAGTATATTTTCACGCTCTCTCGTGGGGACATGCTGTTTATAATAAAACCTATATGAAACTGAGCTACATTAACATACTTGTAAAATTCTCATCAGTTTTGAAGATCTCATTTCATGTTTATTTATTAAAAAGCACAAAAGTCATGTTGTTTTATGTGGTCTATGCATGGTCTATCACTCTAAAAAATGGTGCATTACTTTAGTTACGAATCCTAACTACTTACGAGTAGCTAAAAGATAGCATTTTAGCAAGTTATTAAAAACAGCTATAAATTTAAGTAGTTTTTAGTTTTTTTCGAGCTATTTTAAGTTAAAATAGCTATTGTTAATAAATTGCTAAAATGCATTATTTTAGCTACTCATAATAACTTAAAAGTGTTTATCTTAAATAAGTTAGGATTCGTAACTAAAGTAATGCACCAATTTTTAGAGTGTGCTTTAAAGCAATGCAGAATTCCCGATTGCAACTGCTTTAACTGTTTCTTTATTTTATTTATTAATGTGCATGGGTTAAAAAAAAATTTAATTATGAATACTAGACACAGTTTTGCATATTTTAGCCAAAAAGAAAAAGAATTTTTTATCACTTATAGAGCTTTAAAATTTTGTTATGAAGTGTCTTTAAAGATATTATTAAAATTATAATAAACATTAAACTTTAGTTCATTGCTGTACAAATTATAGGTGCAAAAGCTAAGTCACGTTACCTAAGCAAAAAAAAAAAAAAAAAAAAAAAAAATCTTAAGTGCTACAGGATCTGCGTCACAAAATTTGAACACAAGAGCCAAAAAAGATGACAAGAATATTATTTTTCAAGGGTATTGTAAATTTTTAACAAAATATTATTAGCATACACATTATATGCGTCTATTTTATACATACATATATTTAAATTGTATAGGTGCATTCAGCAATGGAAATGAAAATCTCGTTTATAATGACTACAAAAGGAAAAACATAATCATAAATGACGTGTGATAAAAATTTTGACTGCAGATTTTGTCTTTTGATTTCTGAAAATCTTTATAGTGGTCAGTTTGAGCCAAATACTGTAAAGTGGATGAGTGACTTTGGCCAAATTTTTTAAAATTATTTACTCTCTAACAAAAACTTATAAATAGAAACGTGAAAAAAAAAACAAAAAAAACAAACAAACAAACAAACAAACAAACAACAACTAAAGTAGAGCTTGATTTGTTGGGGAGGAAATAATTTTTTGAAAATTTTGCCAAAATCCCCGCAGTAAATTAACGTCACCCCACTTGACGATATCTGAATTTGGATAATAATGCGTTGAATGTAATGATATACATTTAATTTTGTAATTAAAAAAAAAAAAAGACTTTGACTTTTTTTTATATAAATATTTGCTGTAGGAAACAGAAAATTATTTCTAATTTGTAAAAATTCACTAAACAAAAAAACAGTTGAAAATCGATCATGTTGACGTGAAATGTATAGCGTTGCCAAACAGAAAATTTAAATTCAAAACTATTTACTTTATTTCTTCCTGCTAAAATCAGTATGCAAAGAAATGCACCTGCTAAGGATAACATCTACAAAAAAATCTAGATGGAATTAAAATAATAATTATCACAGCCAATCGATAAGAATATCTTATGAAGGTGTAAAAAAAATAATAAGAAAAAAAAAAAAATAAATAAAATTTATTGCAAAACAACTCAATTTTTTGCCATTTAGCCATTTTAGTTTCGCAGTCATCAATTACTACTAATGAATTAAATAATAAATTATCTGTTTCAGAGTAATTAAAGAGAGAGAGATTAAATATGCAATATACTATAAGGATTATGATTATTAAGGCCATATAAAGATATTACAAAAACTCATTTTATAGTGCAAGCAAAAGTACAAAAACATGCAAATTTGAAATATCATTTTTATTGAGCCCACATAATCTCAAGGATATATCATTAAAAAAAATTACAATAAAATATTTATTTCTATAAACAAACTTGTACTATAAAAAAATGTTGCAACGAAACGAGTAATTGCAAACATAATGTCCAATATTGCGATACGTGTACTGTATATCGACTATCGACACTGTAAGATAAAACGTTACTCTATCTTTCTCTGTTGGGTTGTATATATATATGCATTCATATTAGTTGACGCCATGTTGAATCACTCAATAACATGGGTGGCATAGGAAAATAACTCATTTTCCCAGTTTAAAAACACTCTGCAATATTTTTGAGTGCATTGATGCTGTTAATAGGTTGAATTTGTATCTCAAGTATGTGAGAAAAAAAACAATAACAAAAAATGAACCGATCTCCCAAAGAAAATTTCCTAAAACAAAGTTTGTCCTATGCTGAGCAATGTTATTCACTACTCCAGTATGGCCTCCAAGTGCATTAAATATGACGTCATGCGCATACAACCTATAAGAAAATGACTCATTCTGCCAGTTTAATAATATTTTACAATTTTTTTGAGATAATTGATGCTGTTAATAAGTATCTCAAGTATGTAAGAAGAAAATAAATGAAAAAAAAAAACTGATTTCCCAAAGAAAATAGCCAAAAACGAATTGCTGAGCAATGTTATTCATTACTCCAGTATGGCGTCCAAGCGCATTAAATATGACGTCATGTGCATATGGTATGTTAATACAATGCATTCATAAGGAGGCTTTGAAACTAAGGTAGTACTCCAGTATGTTTATGCTTTGAAACATTAAGCAATATAGCATAGATTATGCTATATTGAACAAATTATGCTGAAAATAAGCTATAGTATAATTATTACGTAGTAATTTTTTCTATGCATATATTTTAGTCCGTGTACAGTATAAGTTTTGTAACAGTGTGCATGTATCATAATATAATATACTGTAAATTTTTTTCTGATATATATAGTGTATCGATAATTTACGAAATTTCTTACAAATCTTAATTATATTATAATGTGTAATACGTTTATTATTAATTAAAATCTTGACCTATATTTTACTACATCTGAAAATCTCCCATTGAAAAAATTTACTATAAATCTTGTTTAAAAAATTGTAATCAGTATTATTTATTAAAAAAAAATCACACTTTTAATTTTAATAGTTTTTTTTATCAAAAATGTTATTTTTAAATTATTTTAAATTGAAAAATTAAATAAATTATATACTGTACACTACTATGTATTTCAAATGAAACTGTTATTTTTTAAATAAAATTTATTGCAAATTTCATTCGTGTTCGATAACAGTTACATACATGTATAGTAAGTATAATTTTGAATCAGAATGAAAAGTCGAGTTCATAGAGGTCTAATATCTCCAGATTTTGATCGTTACTTGCCATCACATTTATTTAAAGCTTATTGAGACACACTGATAAAAAATTTAAAGTAGGTCACACATTGGTCGTAAAAATTTGTTGTAATTTACACTGAGCCTTATGGGACTGAAATTTCCGTAATTTTGCATACGATGACTACTCATAACTTTGGAATAAATTATTTTTAGAAACCCTGTTCCCTTGCTCCAAAAAAATGCGCAATTCCATTTAAAAACCAACAGGTGATCGTCATTTTTTTGTGGTTAGGGGCACGAAAAACAGGGTTTACGAACATCTTAGATATTTCTTGATCTAGAGTATTGTAACTAAAAAATATATAATAATAATAATAAAAATATTACCTCTTTGATTACTGTTACTAGATCTCCAATACTCATTCTCATTATTAACCCCTCTAATTAATAAAAGTATCAATTACTCATGGTCAGTAGTCACTAATTCTTATTATTATTAATCACTATTTATTCTTATACATATATACAGATACGATAAAGCTATAGAAAATAAACTAAAAAATATTTTATTTTCTAAAAAAAAAAAAAAAAAAAAAAAAATTGTGTTATGCATAATATAATATTTTAAAGCATTGAAAGTATTTTAAATTATTCTTTCAAGTTACGATTCAATGCAATAAAAATAGCCTGATTGTAAATTTTATCATAGGTTAATATAATTTATTTATAGGATGTAAATACATATCAAATTTGCTGAGTAAACTTACTTCAAAAAAAAAATTTTTTTTTTTTTTTTTCAGAACATAGAATATTTTAAGAACTAATTGTCGAACAATAAATTCTGAAGAGACGCGAAATAAATGCAGAAGAGTAATTGAGAGAGAGAGAGAGAGAGAGAGAGAGAGAGAGAGAGAGAGAGAGAGAGAGAGAGAGAGAGAGAGAGAATACAATAAATAATAAATGCAAAAGGGAGACAAAGGACGAAAGAACAAAACGATAAATTGTTACACAGAAACGTATGCATACGTAATATTTAATTAAATAAGAGTACGTAACAGGTGTAATGTAAAATGTAATAGAAATAATCTTTGTATTGCGTGTGAACCTTGAGTCATTATATATTATACAAGAAAGTGCATTCTGAAAAACCAGTTTTTGTATTAATAAGTACAACTAGAAAAATGCAGTTTTTTTTTTCTTTGACCATCCCAGTGACCGAGTTTCACAGTTGATATTATGCATCTATCAATTGTAAATAAATATAGATAAAATAAATAAATAACAGAGCAAAGTAATAAAATTTGAAGATAAATATTTTTATTATTTAATAGAAACAATAACGATAAAAAAATATGTTTTCTCTTGTCTCTCTCTCTCTCTCTCTCTCTCACTAATTTTTTAAAATTATTTAATTACTGATTTTCATTCAAATAGAAATGTCGTCAAAGTTATGTCATACAAAGTTATCCTACTCTTACATTTTTTTTAAATGACAAAGGCACAAAAAAAAAAAAAAAAAAAAAAATCTGCTAGAATATATGTCATTGTTTCTTATTTTATTTTCAAGCACTATAATATTATGAAGTTTATGATGAGAAACAACGATAAAAAAACACACCTGTGAATACAACAAGCATTGAAGTTCTATCACAAAGTCAACTTAATATGAAAATATGAATATCCATTTTTCAAAATAATACTAAAATTAGCGTGATTATTGTATGTAGATATAAAAAACTGAATTAATCCATAAAAAAAGTAAGAAGAACATATTATAAGATTAGCCATAATATACAAAGAGAGAAAAATACACACGATTGATTTTTTTTTTCCACCATTTATATTTAGCGCAAGTTTTTCTCATAAGAATAATATTGAAAATATATCAAGAGTTGTCGAATGGTATAAAATATAATATCACAATTCATGTGGTAAACAAAAATCGTCCTACATATCGTAAATATAGCAGGTGCATAATATAGTAATGACAATGACTCGGCAAGCATTAAATTTATTGTCATATGTCATTACAGTTCAAATTTATATGAATTCTAACTATAAATTCGACTACATTCTCATATTACTTTGCAAAATAATTATATACACCACAATGACTAGAAATATAAATGTAGAAACTAGTAGAAACTATAAAGAATTATGTAAAAAAAAAAAAAAAAAAAAAATCGAAGATGAAGGTTAATCTGACGTCAAACCGCGTATATGAAAAAGAAGAAGAAAAAAAAATTGCAATTTTATATAAGATGCGTATTTAAAGGTCATTTAATTGATAAATGTATACTGTTTGTATGAAAATTATTACGATAAGAATTTTTTTTAATTCGATGGACGTTGAATTTTTAAACTGATAAATCGAAGCCTTGCACACGCACAAAGAATGAGAATTATGTAAGTTTTATGCTGTATTTGTCATTATATATATTATAGCATAAACGTTGCTTTAAAATAAAAAGGCATAAATAAATAGGGTGGTTTCATTCATGTTAAAGTCAACACCATAAGTGACTACTAAATAGCATGGGCCGGTATGGGAAAATGGCACATATTGCCATAGTTTAAAAATACTTGTAGAAATTTTTTGGAGAGAAATGCTGCTATTCACAAGTTGAATTAGGTTTTCAAGTATGTGAAAAAATTAATAATGACAAAAAACAACAACTTATTTTCCAAAAAAAATAGCGAAAACCCACGTTTGTCCTATGCTAAGCAAATGTTATTTGTTGCTCAATTATGGCATCGAAGTGCATTTATTATGACGTCATGTGTATTTATTCTTGCGTGCCATGCTTTTCTAATATTGAAAAAACATAAATATTTTTATTTCTATAGGTACGTTTGTAAGAATACTGCAGTGTTCATAAAAGAAGTGAAACTAAAATTGAATATATTCGTGAACTTTTGGGCTATTCAGGTAAAACCACCGCACACCAAAAGGCAAATTGTGCAAGTTTTTTTTTTTTTTTTTTTCTATCAAACGGATAATACGTAATAATTATGCTGGCTCATTTTCCGCACAAATTATTCAATACAGTATAATTTCTGCAATAAAAATGCTACATAACGTAACAATATTAAGTTGTTCAGCATAATTATTTATGTTGCTCGTATTTAGCATCATTGATGCTATAATGACATAATAAGGATACATTACGTATTTTATTATTTCCTTGCTGGTAGTGGTGGTTTCATCCAAATAGCTCAAAAATTTACGTATATGTTTATGTTGTTCATCAAGTGTATAAAATAAAAATATATAAATTCAATTTTAATTTCTTTTACTATAAATTGTGAACATTCACTGTATGAAAGCATTTAAAATGCAAGTAATTTATTAAAAACTGCTTTATTTTAATATTTAAAATACGTTTTATACGGTACATACCTGTTTAAACAATTTTATAATTTAATTATTACACTTGTAGTACAATACACCACATAATCACTTTATAGTAGTTATACTACTGCAGTTGAACTAGGTTTTGTTATTATTTAATTTTAGCACAGTGACTAAACTTGAAGTGTATTGACACGAAAAACTTTTTTCTTTTTCTTAATCAGTTAAATTTCATCACGCGTGAGATAAAAATAAATGATAAGACAAAAATTTTCAATTCACTCACTTATAAAATTAAATATAGTAATGTGAAATTAATGAGTATATTATATGCGCTTAAATATTTACAGTTAATTTTATATATTATTAGTAGAAATTTTGCGTGAGCTTTAAATTCAAAGCGTGGAATTTCATTCAAATTTTAGTTGTTGAAAAATACTTTTTATATTAGATGAATTGATATCATATATAAAGAGGTAAAAATAATTGGTATTATGTATTATGCTGTCATTTGTGTGTTTTTGCATTTGAAATTTTCTTTATTATTTAAAAAAATTAAATCACAATTCTTTTTACAGTTTATACTTTTTTTTTTAGTGATAATGGCTATATTAAAAAAAATGTATAATATAAAAGAAAAGTACCCTCTGGTGCTCTCTCTCTCTCTCTCTCTCTCTCTCTCTCTCTCTCTCTCTCTCTCTCTCTCTCTCTCTCTCTCTCTTTCGTAATGGGGCACGCTAAATTTATCACAGGTAGCGCTGGAAAAGGCAAAGGACATCTGAATTTGAATGTCCACGCTTGCTCAATTTTTTCTGATCATTTACCTATTTATACAATTAAGGCTTGTTATTTAGTAGTTAAATTTTTTAAGCCTTGTGATTGATTGATTGATGCATTGATGCATTAACTTTTGCACTCAACTTATGATCGAAAAAAAATTATACTGTACCTTACAGACGCAACTTTTTTTTTTTTTTTTTTTTTTTTGAGAAAAACCGAGACTTTCTAAACAATAAATAAAAATAAGGAATAATATTAGACACTTTTACGTATTTTAGGGTAAGAATATGAATATTTTTTATCATTGAGCCTACATTAATTACGTAACATAAAAAAACAAAAAAATTAAAAAAAATTATCGTTAGTTTTATTTAATGCTAATGTAACACTTAACTCACATTATTATAGTAAATTTACACCTGCAAGTTGTTTATCAGTCAAGGTACACGAAAATTACTACCAAGTCATCACATTTTGTATTTTTAATTATTATCAAAGATTAACAGTGACATGTGATATTTATTACTACTGTATCACACCATGCAGTAAGAGTTAAAAAAAATGATACGCATATAGCATGATGTTGAACATATAATTAAATTTTATAATATAATTGTAAACGCAATGTAATATTATACTAATTATTATTACGGCAGAATTAAACTGCGTTTTTTTTTTTTTTTTTTTTTTTTTTGCGCAAACAGTGAAAACTGAAATATTCAGAAAAATAAATTTAAAAAATCTTCAAACCTTTTGTAAAATGTAAGAGCATAAATATGTTAAGGCGGGAAATCAGCTACTGCGGGATTTGACTAAAAAATTGTAAAGACAGAAAAATCTGAAATTTTGCACAGTGATACAATAGGATTAGGTATCTTCAAAAATGTAAAAATTTTGGGGGGTCACCATGCTAGATTTTAAATTATGATTTTTTGAAGTTTTAGTCCCATAAGAGCCCATGTTAATTTCAATAATTAATTTCTCTCTTATCTGATGGTCACAGGTTCTGAAAATTTTATCAAAGGTAGCTGTTACTATTAACTTTCAAATGGTATCATAAAAATTTGAAGTTTTCTTTTCAGATTTTGAGATACAAGCCATCTATATACAACCCTTAATAGTTAATACAATGTAATATATTATAATAGTATATATTAATATATATATTATTAGTATAAATATAGATATTATAGGCATAGACAACATGAAAACATTATCATTTACATCACAAACACTTGATGGGACTTACATAAATAACATTAATTGGTCTCAAAATAACCCAACTGTAGCGCCGTAGTGATCAGAAAATTTCAATTTATGCAACCCGCACAATATTTTCATACTAGTTTTTGCCTGTTTCTGACGTCATAAACAGAAATATTCACGCAAATTGCATACTTTACAGTTTTTTCACGCTCTCTTGTGGGGTCACAGTTACATTCTGGTAAAAATTATTATTTGTTTCGTAGATCCCATTTTGTGTTTAATGATTAAAAAGAACATTTTATTTCATGTTTTCTATGCCTTTAAAATATATAGGGTTGTTAGTTGCTACCTAAAGTTAACCCTTAGTTTATTATTATTATTATTTTACATTGTTGCAACAATCAAAATAACAATCTAACTATACGATTGTGATCATTGTTGTATAGCTTCTGTCACTACAATCATCATAATTAAGGACACAGGAAAAACATACAGAAACAAGGTAAAAATTGCTGAACCTTCACAGCTTAAAAAAATCATTATGTACAATACATGCATGCATGTATGGATTTTTTTTTCCATCTCCATTTTCTCTGTTAATGGTGCATGATGATAATTTAGTTAGGTACGCAATTATCCACTTAGACTTAAAACCTTCCAATATACTATAATAATATATATATTTTTTTTTATATAAATTTCTGAAAACATCGTTTTTACTGTTATACAGAGTCCAAGGTTAATTTTACATCAGTTACAGTGAAAATCTCAATAGCACAAGATTTTCCAACAAAGGAACTTGCCACGATAAGGTACTTAGCGGACCTTATCGTGGCAAGTCGCTTGTTGGTTTCTTCCAGGATCGGACTGGCACTCAAGGGACCTCGTCCGCAAAAGGGGTGTAACACACCTTCTAGGGACCACAAAAGGGGCCTTAACACCTTTGTTATGCCCCTTTTTCTAGGGTATTAGGGGCCTCCTAACAGAGGGGGTCACATCTGCTATCACAGACTTCCTCTAATGGCCAGTCCAAGCCTGGTTCCTCCTATCCTTTTTTTTTTATTATTATTATTTAGTCTTTGATCTATAAAATTATTGATTTATTTACTGTATTTTTGTGTTCTGTCATTCATTAGGTTAGCAACAAACTACAAAAATACTGTTACTGAAAGGTTTCTGCAGTATTTATTGTGATATATCTCAATCAAATAACAATAAGGTTTCTTCATATATCTATGACCAATTGCTACAAAAATAAAAATGCACAATCTCATTTAAAAAGCTTTACATTGTCATTTTGTACTGTTTCGAAGAAAAAAAAATCATACAAAGTAAGCTTTATTACGTACATATGTACGGTATACATACATACAAATGACAATTACATAGGTAATATTTTATGTACAGTACATACATAATGTACCTCTCAACAATGAAACGTTATAAATTTGTGAAATAAAGTTGTTGTTTTTTATATATATATAATATAAATGGGAGTAATAATTTTGATGCATAAAGTTACATAACTATGTACAGTAATACCATACATATATGTATGTACATATATTATGTAAATTTTACTGGTGTACATGAATAGGATTCATGAAGTATGTATGTATATAGAGTACATATGTATATCATATTCTAGAGAATTTCTAGTATAAATTCTTTAACTACATATACCTACAAACGCTTAATTGTATCATACACAGTTACTGAGAATTTTTTGCTTTTATAATTTATAACTTTTATATGGCAAAAACATCGAATAATAAGTGGGAAATGACAAGGAACCGGCCAGATGAATGTCAAAATTCATTCCTTCATAATATGATCGAAATTTAGACATTTTTCATATTATTATTTTGCGAAATAATAAGAGCATGAGTGGACAATATTATAAGGTCTTTGTAGGAGTACATAAATAAATGAAAATTTGTATATTTGATGATTTAAAAGAGATAAAAAGTTGTAATATGCATAATACTTACACTATAAAACGATCCCAATGTTGTGTTGACACTACTTGTTTTCAATCAATTAACCTACAATGTTTATGAACACATTTTAACTAATATAATGTTCTTCAGTATTAATTTATAATAATAACGTATTTTACTTAATATTAAATCTAAACATTATGCCAAAACTTTTAATACGAAAAAAGAAAACACCCGTTCTTTTTTTAAAACGTCAACATGAGGCCATAATTTTAGCTTGCGCCCCCTTCAGGAATTTTAGCCAAACTCACAAGTTTTTTTGCCGCGTGAATTCAAGATTTATCTACAAAATAATGAATAATTATTGTATTTTTTGTTATAATTATGTTCTTTAGTTTATTAACCTTGTGTGTATATATGTTGCAATACATTTTGTACGTCTTTAATCTTTAAATATTCTATTTTTGTCGACTTGCACTATTTTTAGAAATTTTGTTTACAAATAACAGCTGATGTAAAATAAGTCAAAATAATGACTTTAAAAATTAATATTTATATTTTAATTATGTTATGAAATTATATTTGCATTAAAAAATCAACAAATTGTAATTTATTTATTTTAACTATAATTTGAAGCTAATGATATTTTATATTTTTTAACTTCAAGTAGCTCACTTGACTAGTCGGTTTATCAGGTGATGTTTTCCAGAAAACTTTTCTGCAGTTTTACATTTTTCTAAGAAAAATCCTTTTCATGATTTCTGTAATTTATAACTAAATGATTAATTTAATAAATTAAATATAAAAAATACTCAGAATTTATAGATATTTATTACAAATTTTCAAAAGTTAATTATTTTTATTCAAACAATTCCCTCCACAATCAAAAATCAATTTTGCAAATGACAATCACCAAGCGTTAAATTTTTTAAGTGAAAATTTTATTTTTGTGTTTCGCAATGTTTTTATTTTATATTTTTTGTTAATATTATATTTTTAATAGATTAAAAATGAATTTTCCTTCACCTGCTGATAATGTAATAAATTCTGTGTATAGTTTAGAAGAAGAGACACATCAATATATAAATCCAAATTCATATTTATTAGAAGAACAGGTACGACATTTATCACTTGAAAGTCACCATCAAGTAGCGGGTGCCCAATATGAATATTTACAACAAAATTATTATACCACACATCCACAAGAACATCAAGAAACATTTGAAAATGATAGTAATTATACTTGGGAACATCAAGAACCACAAAATTTAGATTCAATTATATCAGAATTAAGTCCAGAAGAAATAAGATGGTTCTATAAATCTGAAGGTGATAAACGATGGACAGAATTTAATGGATATGATTCATTTAAAATTGAATTTGAATATCGACAATATAGTCATGAATGGCATTCTGCTAATTATAATTATGAATGTCCTGTTGTTGAAAATGCTACTTCTACTGATTATTTTAATACAACTGCTGATTCTCATCATTTAAATCAAACTGCTACTACTACAGCAGCAGCTTCTGCTTCATCTTCAACTTTACCAGAACAAATAACCGCACCTGCGGAACAATCACCAAGTCTGAAACATAAAATTGTCGTTAGAGGAGGATTATATGAAGTAGATCTTAATGCTTGGAAGAGTTATTCCATTTTTTGGCCTGGTAAGTTTACAACGGAGAAAAAGTCGAGTGCACTGCTCCATTATTATGTGAAAAGTGCAGGTATCGATAGAGACATATGCATATGTATGGTGCCTCACTTGTCTTTGGTTTAATGTTTAAATGGATGTTACCCGCGTAGGGTGCTATAGTCAATCACAGGTAACAATGAAAAAAACGCTCTCCCACTAATTTTCTTTAGCATTGCGGAACCATCGTCACAGCATTTTTGGAAAATATACTTCTAAACAGAGGCAAAAAAAAATTCAAAAAGGATACACTTTTCCATGTTCAAACCTGGAAAAAAATTTCACAGTATACTGTCATGCAAAGGATCAACTTTTGATACCAAGCCCATGCAGGCTGCCTTGATCACCTAGTATGTGTGTGGTGTTGAGCGGTGATTTCTCATCGTGTGTGTTACCATTAGATGCAAAAGCAGTCCAGGCAGTCAGACCACTGCTTGTTCATAGTAATAAGTACGGCTCTGGCCAATAGTTTGAGAATGGGGCAGCGGCGGCCGCAGCGTTTTCTCATAAAGATAGCAGTGTGGTTGCCGGTTGCCTATACAAATCGTTCTCAAACTAGTGGCCAGAGCTGTACTTTCATTGTGGGGTAAAAAGATAGTCCGAGCTCTGGTAGTAGGAGCTCTTAGAGGAGTGCAGTGTTTTGGGCCTGTAGTCTGGTAACCCATAGCTCATCTCATTACTAAGTTACAGTACTGCAAAGGATTCATCCTTGCTCACCTCCGCAAAGGGATTATTGTGTCATAGATGCAGGGGAAAAAGTAAGAACGGAACATAGCGGCAACGTGATTTTATTTAACATTGGGCTTATGGAATTTCCTCTCTTTTTCCCCTTGAAATTCCAGCATACAACTCAAAATCAGTTCTAACCTTACGTAGAAGTAAAGTTTATCATCAAAGAGTGCAACTAATTAGTGACCCATAAGTTCTCAATAAAAGTTATTTGTATTAAAGATAAAATTTTATTGTTAACAGGAGAAGAGTTCCAGATTCAACGTGGTACTTGGTTCTATGAAGGCACGTGGCAACCAGTAGAATATCCTCATTCAGAGCATATTGAGTCCGTGCACCTTCAGATGTTTTGTGGACATCGTCTTGCAGATTACGTTGATGTTACTTCCTCTAAAATACCTAGAGAAGGTAAAAATCTCATTTCCTTTCCTTTTTTCTTTATACATAATGTAATTGAAAGTATATTTCATATTATTAATACATTTCAGTTCTGCACACTGAAAAACTTACTGAGTTCCACGTAGACTGGCATTCTCCGACATGTATATTTCTGTACAGCGAAGCAGCACCATCAAAGTTGATGAGAAGTGTTACTCAGAAATTAGGCTTCCAAAAACGTAAGTCACTATTTAATTACAGTACAGTATTACGTATTTTTAATTGTATATAACAAAAAATCATGTCTAAATATGTAAGTTTCCCTACTGTACTACCATAAGGCTGGGCAACTCTGCCATCCTATTTTGCAAAAACTACCAAGATCTTTATATATAGAAAACACGTAGATAGATTAGGAAAAAATGGGGGGGGGGGGGGGGGGGGGGGGAGATGCATAGCATGAGCTTGCACTAACAGGGATGCCATCGTAGAGAAAATATTCTAGCCCAAGCCGAAAGGAAATTTATGAGCGTATGTAAGTGGCTCATATTGCTCTATAGAAAGTGAGCATCATAAAAAAGCGATTTTTTCTTGCATATTGGTTTAAACAGCATGAGCATTGCGCATAGCACACTGTCGTTTTCCTGATCTCTAGCCTTGGACAGCTGTTTCAGTAAGGACGAATCTTTTTATTCATTTTTCTTTGATGATTAAATGTTCATTTAAGAAATGAACCTTTGTACGACAAAAAAACTGTGCCACGTGAGACTTTGATCTCTCCTTAGAACTTATACTGTGGTAAGGCCCTTGCTGCTAATTCTATTTTTTTATTATTATTATTATTATTAGGCCTATTCATCTTTCTTGGATGACCACAAGATGTATGTATAGAAGGTGGTATAATTCACCCTTTTACTGTTGTCAGAACTCGGTTTCCTTTGTTAAACTTCAAATTTTGAAATACGTCATACAAGGTGACTGTAAACAAATAGACCCACGTGGTCACTCAGGTACAATACACAATACAGTATATACCTGGAAGAGTAGGAGAGATAAAAAAATTTCCCCTCTTGTTTTGATTCACCTTGTGTGACGTTTCATACCTGTTGCTACCTAGGCAAACTACACCACCTTCTATATAAACATCTTGGATGACAATCACAAAAATAAAAGCAAACAGTTGTGTGATGTGATTATATGTTATTGTTTTCAGCGTCTGGGTGTCGCCTGTTAAGAGGCTACAAGACTCCGGCTAGTGCTAGTGATACAGATAGGCCTACAGACATTACTCATCTTGTGTTTGTCATACATGGCATAGGGCAGAAGATGGACACTGGTAGAATTATTAGAAATAGCAACAGGCAAGTGCTTTGTCATATCTATTGATGAAATTAATACGGGACAGGTGAAGCAATGTGGAAAATCTTTCCTGGTATACGAGTATAGTATACAATATAAAATTATGATAAGTTTTGAATTAAAAGGAAATAAATCAAAGTTCAATTTAAATTAAGAAACAGACAACCATTACGGTTGTATGTGATAAAATCTTAAAATAAGTCTTAAGAGTACTGTATTAAAAAAAAATAAAAAATGTAAACTTGTGCTGCATGTAATTTAATGTTTTTCTGTATTTTTTTTTTTAATCATTTTGAGTAGTAATTTTGTTTATTATTTGTATAGTTTCCGCGATTGCGTCACCTGGCTACAGAAAAAATATTTTACCAAGTCTGATCACCGTCCTGAATTTTTCCCTGTCGAGTGGAGATCTGCATTGAAATTAGATGGAGGTGAGTTACAACTTTTCAATTTGCATTAAAAAAAATGTTAAGATTGGCTGTGATTGGCTGAGAGTTGACTTTCAGCCAATCACAGCAGCTTATTTTCTTAAATTAATTTAATAATAAATAAAATAAGTGTTGTTGGCTTACCCCGAAAGGGATTTATAGCGTCATGATATGTATGTATGTATGTAAAATAAGATGGCTGCGCGGGCCTTTACTCTCATACAACTTTATTTTATTTTTTATTTTTTTTTATTTATTTTTTTTTACTTACAATGAAATGTATTTAATTGTTGCAACGCGTAAGTTAGATTGATTTTTCCATAAAAAAATGTATTAAGAATATCAAATTTTATTTTAAAGAGTATTTTCATTTTAATTGAGAGACCCATTCCCTTAATTTTGCCACTTGCTAGAAATTTTTAAAAATGGACCTCTACTAACTTTCTCTTCGCGGTCACAAGTGGGGAGAACATAGCAATTCTTTATCATTATAACATATAACAGTGCTAACTAATTAATAATTAAATACTTGTGTGTTTCAGATCTTGTCCAAGCCATCACACCCTTACATTTGGATAAGTTACGAGCATTGCTTAATGCTAGTGCCATGGATATCATGTATTATACTAGTCCTCTCTTTGGAAAAGAGGTTAGTCTCATTTCTAGGGTTTTTAAATCACTTGCACAATTGCAAGTTTTAATATAAAAGCTTTGTTTGCATCAGTTTAATTGTTAAGATGTACAGTAAACTCTTGATTTTGTAAAATCACAAGGGACCCAGATAATGGCCATTTCACAAAATTTAATTTCACAAAATCAAGAGCTTTAACATTGGCATGCTTATATTGAAGTCTGCTGTGGACCCAACTGAGAATTTCACAGAATTGAACGTCACAAAATCGAGAGTTTACTGTACATACTTTATGACACACCCCTTTCAGAATAAGAGAACTTTAACAGAGAAGTGACAACCTTATGTTTTAGGCACAATACATAATACATTTGTTTTGAAAGGTCCTTATGCATACACTGCTGCTCAAATTCTCACTTTTCATAGAGCAATATAACAATCATCACGGATAGTAAACGGCTGCGAGGATTTTTAATTTTACAATTAAAAATTTAAAACTTGACACATTTATTGTACAATATGTGCACATTATGAGGGTGTTGGTCTTATTATTATTATTATTTTTCAAATTTGTACTGTGGTGATATTACGATGTAAATTTGAACAATACAAAAATGCTGGTGGCCGTTTACTATCCTTGATAGTCGATTTAATGAGGAGTACAGTATGTATGCTTATATTTATAAACTTTTTCAATCTAAGTTAAAAATTATTTACTGTACTCTATTCCTCGGTATCCCTGTCAGTCTGTAAGCTGACATTCCCCGATTCTTTTTATTCTATCTGTGTTTTCCTATGACAATTTTTAATTATCTTGGTATGATATTTTTATTTACAGATCCAGTCTGGTTTATGCAATGAGTTGAACCGTCTGTACTCCATGTTCAAAGAGAGGAACCCATACTTTGAGAGCAATGGAGGCAAAGTGTCTGTCATAGCACATTCTCTGGGCTGTGTCATAGTTTACGATATTGTTACTGGGTGGATTCCTCCCAATGATACCAGCTCAGGACATCAGGTAAACACATTTGACTTTCATTACATATTTAACATATAAATTATACAATATTTACATTACATAACGGTCTTATAATTTTACAGAGCATAGCTTGTGTGAAATCAAATAACATTTAAGCAAAAATATAAAAGGAAGAATTAAAGGATAAAATTGAAATTGTCTATTAAAGCAACACTTATCCCTTAAAATAAGTTTTTGTTGTTTTCCCCTTGAAATAATTAAATAGATTTTACTTGTATATTTCACTTTTCTAGTCCATGGGATAAGCAAGCCCTGCGAGGGCAACAATATAGAGTACATGCCCCTCTACTATGAGATTAAAAAATTGTACCCCTTGCTGTACCTGCTAAGCTTACCTGAGAAGGTGTACAGATTTTTTACTCACACAGTAAAGGAAATCTACTACGTCTGAGTTTGTCTCTTTACTCTCGCGGGGCTTGCTTATCATGCGGGCTAGAAAAGTCAAATAAATTAATAATTTATATTGAATTTTTTTGGAGAGTAACAAAAATTATTTATTTTCAGGGTTCAGTATTGCTTTAAATAAATCACTTTTTAATCAACAGAAAATATACTTCACTTTTTTTGGATGCAGATTTTTTTTTTTTTTTTTTTTTTTTTTTTTTGCTACTGCTATGCAAAGGAAACTAAAATTATTTTTCTGAATTGTTTATTTCTACATACTCTACACCTTTTTTCAAATGCAGTAATTACGAGTCTATGCTTTTTTTAATTGTCAATTTGAAGTGCTTATTTCAGTTTGCTTTGAAATGTTTAGAACAATATTTTATTCTATGAGTTATTTTGACAAAGTTATTTTAGTTTGTAACTAGGTACTTTGATTGTTGTTTTCCAGAGCTCCTATAGATCAGAGAGCAACAATGGTGAAGGAGCTGCAGGCAAGTCAGGATTGCTTTTCGAGGTAAGCAATGTAAAAAATAAAAAAAAAAAAAAAATAAAAAAAAAAAAAAAAAAAAAAAAAAAGTAATATGTGTAGGAAGCTTTCATATTTCATTAATTTTCAAATTTAATGTGCTCTATTTTTTTTCTATGTATTTTTACTTTAAAAAAAGTTAAAATTGGACTTAAAAGTTGGTGCTAAAATTTGTATTTTCTCATTTATAATATTATCTTTAAAGTGTAATAACTTAAATACTGTATTTTACGGTGTTTGCATGTGTTTGATATAACTTAACTTTTAAGTAACATTTCAACTTTACTTCATATTAATTTTATATTACACCACTGTTCAGTTTGTGAGATATCAGCTGGTCACTTAACGCCCATGTTACGTACTGATTTCAGATAGAAAATTTCTTCTGCCTTGGTTCTCCTCTATCTGTATTCTTGGCTCTGAGATGGCAAGATCCTCACAAACCAGAGAATCACTGCAAGGTCTTGCCGCCAACTTTGTGCAAGCGTCTCTACAATATGTTCCACCCTACGGATCCTGTAGCTTATAGGTATAACAACTTGATTACAACTAAAATCATGATAATTTTGTATGTTAATTAATACACACAATATATCATTTTGATTGTACTTGAATATAAAATAGGAGGATACGAGAAATCTAGCAGCATTACCATAGTGAAGAGAGTCCCATAGTTTGGTGTAAATTTTACTAGCACAGAGATAAAAGAGGAACACATATTGAGTAGCTTTCAGCACTAAACTCCAAGGAAAAAAAGAAAAAGAAAAAAAAATGTTGTCAGTATGTGCAAGCAAAATTTTCACGAACCTATGGGACTCTCTTCTCTTCACTATGGTGCTGGTTTTCTCCTGTCCTTTGCAAATTTATCTTACATAACCACGATGGTTTATTTTTCCATCATTATTTATTATGCTGGATTATTTGTACTAAAAAAAAAAAAAAAAACTTAAATTTATAAAAAATTAACTACCCACATTTTTTGTTCGTGTAACTTACCTGCTCTGAAATTTAATTAAAAAGATACACTGACTTTCAGAATGGAGCCTCTTCTTGACCGCTCCTACAAGATGATAGCTCCTCTCATCATGCATGCTTACAACAACGGTGGACGCACACCTTACGAGATGATGCCTCTGGAGCCCCTTCAACCTGATGCCCCAACTTCGGGTAGAAGAGCGACAGTGGGCAGTGATGGAGATAAGGAAGAAGCAGAGACCTCTGCAATTTCACCTCCAACACCTTCTAGAGGTAAGTAATTGGTTTAAAACTATTTGGAGTTGAAATATTTCATCAGAGGAAAGGATGCAGTATTATGATTTTTTTTATCTTAATATTTCAGATCGTTGGAGTCTGTGGAATTTAGTTCGTGGTAACTCTGGAACCCCAAAGAAGAGCCAAGATGGTCCTGGGTCACCACATCATGAAACCATGCTCAAAGGTAATTTTGAAATCCTGAATTTTGTGTGCAGTACGTAATTTTAAATAGGTAGAGGCCTACAGTGAAAAATGAATGGAAAGATGGAAATGCTTCTTGTAACTTTGATGAAAAATTTGTGTTTAGATGGAGAATTCATTTAGAAGTCTGACTCAATTTTTGTTCTTCTTCTTCCAATAACTAAACAGTTTTAAAAAGATTTTTTTTTTCAATTGTATAATAAATATTAAAGAAAAATTGACAGTGAGATGGTTGATACTTAAAATATTAGATAGAAAAACACATAAATATTTTAGGGAAAATTGGTGAAATGAGCTTAGACTGACAGGGATGCTGTGACAGAAAAAACAAACAAATAATTTATAACTCGGGTCAAAAAAATATATATGCATAGAGCATTAAGTAAGGGTCTGTACTATCTGCTCATATTGCTATAAAGAAAGTGTGTGTTGAAAAAAATAAAATAAAATGACTAATTTTTCCCTAAATTTTAGTCAAAGTGATGTATGTAATTTTGTTGCCCTAGGACTGGAGCACAGACTGGACTTTGTGTTGAGAGAAAGTCAGTTAACGGCATCTTACTTTGCTGCCATCACCAGTCACACAGCGTACTGGGAGAACTACGACGTGGCTATGTTCATACTGACAAGGCTTTTCCCAGAGTTAGAACAACAACCTCAACTTAGTTCCTCGGCAGAAGGGTAAGTCACACTTCGAACTGAAATCATATGATTTATTTATAGTTTTTATATTGCGTATTTTACTTCATGAATTAGGAAATGATGTGATAAAATGCAGTACTGTACTTTGCAGAAAAACGCGAACCAAGAGAAACACAGTCATGTAGTGTAACTTTTTTTTTTTTTTTTTTTTTTTTTTTTTTTTTTTTTTTTTTTTTTTTTTTTACCCCACACATTCTGATTTTTTGTTTCTATAAAAACTTGACAAAGTGAAATAAATCGAAAAGTTTTATTATGCAAATTATTATGAATAAAAAATCTGAGTATTTGATAATACCTTTACAGTTGGTATGATAATGTTACAAGGAGTAGGTCGATAGTGAGGAGCAGAGAAGCGACCAATGAGAAATCAAGCGAATTTAGAAATATGAAAAACAAAAGTCTATCTATATTTTTCTACAATAGTTAGAAAGTGAAAGTTATTTTATTTAAAACGGCTGGTATATTAGCTTTCTGGTACATTTTAAAAAATTAAATTATGACGCAAATTAACAAAGTTAATTAATAATGGGAAATATTTAAGCGCGATTTTTGGTCTTGTTTTTACAACTGTGAAGTTCAACTCGATGTCAAAAGTTTAGTTAACATTGGATTGTAATGATTTTTTTACACAAAATACGAAACTGAACAGCGTATTTAAGGATGTAATTTTTTTGGCAACCTCAAAAAATTAGCAAAGTTATTTGCACATTTCTAATTTAAAAAAAATTAGCGTGAATTTGAAGCCACTACTTTGAAATTTGGCCTCAGTGTTCACCATTAAAGTGAAAATGTTTGCTGAAAAAATCAATTATTTTTGATCATTTGTTACAATTTTACAATTTAATTGAATACTTTAGAATAAATGAGAAAAAAATGAAAAAGCTACTAAAAAGTCACTGTCCTAAGCTACTACGTAAAAAAACTTTTGGTTTAAGCAAGTATAACAGCGTAAAAATATGCATACTTCAGCAACATTTTGTTTGGGTATTTGTCTTATATTTTGCATAATTAAGTTATTTCATTGGTACCGTATGAAATTTTGATATTTTGATAGACAAAAATAAAATTACGTAGTAGCTTAGCACAGCGAATTTTTAGTAGCTTGCAAGATTTCTTCTCTTTTTTCTGTCGCGCATCGGCTTCACTTTTCTCATTTATTCTAAAGTTGTCAATTAAATTGTAAAATTGTAACAAATGATCAAAAATAATTTATTTTTTCAGCAAACATTTACACTTTAATGGTGAATACTGAGGTCAAATTTTAAAGTTGTAGCTTCATTTTAACGCAAAATTTTTTTTAATTAGAAATGTGCAAATAACTTTGCTAATTTTTTGAGGTTGCCAAAAAAATTACATCCTTGTATACGCTGTTCAGTTTCGTATTTTGTGTAAAAAAATCATTACAATCCAATGTTAACTAAACTTTTGACATCGAGTTGCACTTCACAGTTGTAAAAACAAGACCAAAAATCGCGCTCAAATATTTCCCATTATTAATTAACTTTGTTAATTTGCATCATAATTTTATTTTTAAAAATGTACCAGAAAGCTAATAAACCAGCCGTTTTAAATAAAATAACTTTCACTTTCTAACTATTGTAGAAAAATATAGATAGACTTTTGTTTTTCATATTTCTAAATTCGCTTGATTTCTAATTGGTCGCTTCTCTGCTCCTCACTATCGAGGTGTAAGATTAAGTAAATATAGTTGTGAAGGTGCATTGAAATTAATAATACTGTAAAAATTTTGTTTGGTATATCTGCTTCACCTATAGTTGACCTCAACACAATTCCCATATAATCATAATATTATAAAGAGTTCATTTTGATCTCCAGTACTGCAATCGTTATCATAATTTTTATATAACATGAATATAAATAGGCAACTATAAAAGTGTATGAATGGACAAAATAAAATTCAACCATGTATTTTAATACCTAGAGTGAGTTTTATGGTGTTCAAGAAGTGCAAATAAATTTTATTTTCGTAAATACTGCGGCAAATATAGTTCAGATGGTTACTTTTAAGTATCATTCTCATGACGCGTAAATTTGAGGCGCGTCAACGCGCGTCAAATTTATGTGTCATGTGAATGATACTTTAAATGTCAGGCTATAGTGGAAATAATCTTTAATGTACAGCATGATTAGGGTAGTTTTATTCATTTAAAAGTTGACGCCATATGTGAGCATTAAATAGCGTGGGCTGATATAGGAAAAGTACACATTTTGCCAGTTTAAAAATACTTGGCAATATTTTTTAGAGCATTGATGCTGTTAACATAGGTTAACATAGCACCCAGAACAGGCCATTCTGAGGCTCCAATCAGAGCACGCGGAAGCACACTCTCTGTAGGGCACTCTCATTGGTGCCTCAGAATCATGCCTCAGAATGGCCTGTTCTGGGCTGCTATTGGTGTCTTAAAATAAAGTGATGTAGGCTTACTAGGGATATCACTTCTCTGTTCAAGTTCTCTATTCAGTATGACGTCATGTGCATACACTTTTTTTCCCCCTAGCCATGGTCTTACTTTTACAAGTAACCACCTGAGCTTGTCTTCAGCCGTAGCACTCATGAAAGTCAAATTTACTTGTCTGTAAATACTCTCACTTATCGGATCATTTATTGTACACATAGACATTCATATTATATGATTTTGTTATTTATTTACAACTGCATGCTCAATTTTGTTTTCTTTTTTTCTCTTTCTTTTTTTCATTAGATCTCCATCAAGACACTTCAAGAGTCTTCTCATCTAAGTTTTATTTTTTTATATTACAGTTTTTGTATCTTTAAAGACGTAGAACACCTTGAACAAAAAACTTGCCTAATATCCTAAAATACCCAAATATCCACATTATTTTGGCCGAAGTCATTGATTTCTAATTTATTTTCCATTTACAAAATGTCAGTTGCGGGTTTACTACGTCACAGCTCGCCTGTTTCCGCGCGCGTGGACCAGGCGAGCTGTGACGTAGTAAACCCGCAACTGACATTTTGTAAATGGAAAATAAATTAGAAATCAATGACTCTGGCCAAAATAATGTGGATATTTGGGTATGTTAGGATATTAGGCAAGTTTTTTGTTCAAGGTGTTCTACGCCTTTAATTGGAAAGTCAGTGTAAATTAAAAATTATTGCCTGTGATAATTTTTGTAAAATATTTTGTTAATGTGCGTTATATTTATAAGTGTGTCTAGTTCTATACCTCACTGAAAATTTTTTAGCCTCAGTAGAGAAGTTTTGTCAAATTAATAACAATGCTAAAAACATAGTCCCGTAATGCTTAAAGAGTTTCTGGCCTCAAAAATAAATTTCCTTTCAATGATAAATATGAAATAGAACTATTATAAATACATATATTTTGTGCCTTAACCCTTCTTACAAACTAGGGCGAAAACTTGTAAAGTAAGCAACCCGCGCTACAATTTCTATTGTAGACCAGGAATTGATGACGTCATGAATTCCTAAAGTTGCCTACTTTACAGTTTTTCAACCCCAGTTTGTGAGGCTACAGAAGGGTTAAAGGATATAATATGTGTATCAATAATGGTCCCATCTCATGATTTTCACGTTTTTAATTAAATATTTTGATGCCAGAAGGCCTGCTTTAAGGATAGAAAATTGGAGAAATCTAAACTTTTCCTGTGGCATCTGTGATTTAGTTCGCTTCTCAAGTAAGATATGTTTTACCATTAAAAATGACTCGGTAGTCGCTAAATATACTCATCAAAGAGATGTTGCTTTCTTTAGAAAATGGTCAACATTTCATCGTGAGTGATAGCAGAATTGTCAAATTTAACCTCGCAGAACACCTGCAGCTTCGTTAGTGAAGGTTTAATCTGGCAACGCTGCTCTCACTTCAGATGACAAATTGAACGTTTTCTGACGAAAGTTGCATTGCTTTGATGCGTACATTTAGAAATTGCTGAGTGTATTATCATAGCTTATGCTTTTTAGACACATTTAAAATTAAGCAAAAGTTAGGGTTGCAACTCAAATTAAATACTGCAACTAGAACATGAAGAGAAAATTTTAAAATTCAGTTTTACATGCAGTACTTATTTTTATTAATAAGAGAGAGAGAGAGAGAGAGAGAGAGAGAGAGAGAGAGAGAGAGAGAGAGAGAGAAAACCTCTGCAGTACTCCCAAAAATAGTCATTTATTAATTTTTTTTATTAATTATTATCCTAATATTTTTAAGAGCACTGACTTCCAATACTATAAGATACAAAAACTGTGGCCAAAGATATATTAAACCCCATCTACCCCAAATAAAAAGTGCCAGATCGTTAAAAAAAAATTTTTTTTTTTTTCGTGATACTTTATGTAGATGATAGAGATTTGTTTTTGTACACTAAATATTGTCAAGTCTGATATGCCATATCAAACAATTTTTTGAAATTATATACAATAATGTAAAAAAAAAAAAAAAAAAAAAAAAAAAAAAAAAAAAAAAAAAAAAAAAACTTTATACTATTAATACGAGTAGTATTGACAATAAAATGTTAGTCTAAAAAAAATATTAAAAACGGAATAAATTATTGCCGTAAAGACGTAAATATTTTTTTACGTAACTTGTGAGTTAAAAAAAAAAGTAAAAATTAAAAAAAAAAAAAAAAAAAACTAAAATTATTTCTTTATTATTCATTTTTATCTCATTTGTAGAGATCTCATTTTTTGTCTTATTTTTATTTTATGCATAATGTTTATTTTGTATAATAATAATTTATCATTTATAATTATTATAAAACATACCATATCTACGTATATTACATAATATGTAAAACAAATCAATGTATTATTTTATTATTTATATTTTAGAAAAGTTGTATTCATATGTGTATTCAGATGCAAAAGTTGAAGTATTAAAATAAACTGTTATAATTATGCTCTAAAAAACGAGTATTTAACATATGATTAACTTAAATCACTGTAGAAAATTGAATAAGTTAAATGGTATATTTTGCTATAACATTTTTTTTTTTTTTTTTTTTTTTTTTTTTTTTTGATAGTGATTGTATTTGACATCGGTTTTAATTATTGCTGTCAATTAAAGGATTTCGTAAGAAAAAAACTGTTTTCTTGGGTATTGACTAGTAAAGGAACAACGGTTTTGAGACCGACTATAAGCGATTTCGGTCACATCCGCTTCCGTTTCTCCTTATACGCATGTGCAGTATGTCGAAACGGAAGCGGATGTGATCGAAATTGCTTATAGTCGGCTTCAAAACAGTTGTTCCTTTATCAGTCAATACGGATATTTTTATTCGTTTTAAGACTCGGATCACGATATAAAGAGCTTCTCCCCTCCCCATTAATTTCTATTAAAGTATTGTTCATATATGCAACATAGAAGTTACGTGCTTCAAGGCGCGTCAAAAGATAAACAAAGTTGGCACAATGTAAACAAATGAAGCTGTTCACACTGTTTTTGAAAATAATATGTGAACGTGAACGGCTCCACTTGATTACATATTGTTCCAACTTTGTTTTATAAGTTGACGCGCCTAGACGCATGTAACTTTTACGTTACATGGTGAACAGTAATTCGACTATTTGATTTCAATTGGGATGGATTCAATCCGCATAAATTTGACCCCCGTATAACTTTTTTTTTTTTTTTTTTTTTAATTTTGATTTGAAAATTGTCCTTTTTTTTTTGCCAGCACTAAAGCTAAAAAATATATCAACAAAACTGAATAACTCATTGTGAACGCAATATTGTGCATGTATTAATGGGAACCAAACTATATAAATATTACTATATATTTATTTTACATTTTTTTATAGTATTATCATGTATTTAATTTTTAAGTTAAATAACTTTATTTGTTAATTTACTTTGCAATTTTGTTGTTGTAATTGTACTGGAATTTTCAACACTATCTTTTGTTTATAAATAACTAAAAATATGATTGTCAATATTAGTATAATATCTAGTCCCAGCATAACTTTCATATCACCAAAAACAATTTAATTTTCCTATGAAAAAATGGCCAAATAAATGAAATATTTCTTATGCTGGGTTATGTAATTATGTACTCAAACATGGCGCTAGCGCGTAATATCATGAAACCACTCTATATGGAAAAATAAATCAATCAAAGTTAAACTATAAATCAAAATAATTTTGTATTTCTGACTGAATATTTGAAATATATACGTAAAATTTGAAGAACAAAAATGTTAATTTTTGTAGTTTTTTTTTTTTTTTCTCAAGTTATAGCTCCAAAAGGTCATGAAAAACGTTATTCTAAAAAAAATTATATTTTGTTCTTTAAGGGTGTGTGTTTGCTGTCATTTACAGTTACAAACAAACAAAAAATGAAGATATTTTTTTTATTTTTTTATTTTTTTTAAACTTAGGAGGCTATCTAACTGATTTGATAAATATTTCGAACTTCTTTTCAATGAGCAAAACCATGCAAGGAGTTTTTTATTATTAATATTCATTTATATATACTTCCCCCCCCCCCTTTTTTTTTTTTTTTTTTTTTTTTTGCTTTTTGCTTTTTTCTTAGAATTCAAAATTAAAAGCCAGAATTACAAAATTATTTTTCACATTTTAAATTTTTCTATCATGTAACAATTAACATGAAATTTGTATGTGATATTTGACTTAAACTTGCACCTCAAATTTGTTATTATGTTTCTCTTCTTTATCTTTCTCTTTTCCTCAAGGAATGAACCTCCTTCACCCCCGGAATTTTGTGGATAGAGAAAAAGAAGAAGAAGAATCATCGTAATTATTAAGAAAAACAAAAACAAAAGAAAAAAGACCATTTGCTTCAAATTTTAAACACCATTATAAAGTTATTGTGATAAATCACTGTAGAATTATCAAAACTGTAGATTTTATTGTGACAATATTTAATAATTGACAGTACAGGCCAAAATTAATATTAAATATAATGATAGTAATGGTATTAGTGCTGTTAAAATAATTAAGCGTGAATAATGAATTCTAGATTTAGAAACCTGAAAAACAAAATAATTCGTTATATTCAAATTTTTATCCGTATTATTTATATCAAAAATATTAATTTTATCCGTTTTATATCCGGATTACTCAATCCAGATGGATTTAAATTTTGTTGCTTCCCTTGGCAAAAGCTTTTTCTTTTGTTAATATTGGGTAAAAGTGTATGTCCGTGAAATCGGGAATGCTTTATCCGAATAAGTTTATATCCGTAATTTCATCAATTATACAGTAATTACAGTATATTATATAAAATCATCCAAATATTATCAGCACTAATATAGATTGTGATTTGTGCATTATATATGCTGCAATGTAAAATAAAATTAGTGGACGTTACCCGTTTTTTTTTTTTGTTTTTGTTGTTTTTTTTTTTTGCTTAATTAAAATACGTAAAAAGGTGTATCCCTGATTTAAATTTAAATTGACTCGATTTAGAATAAATAATAATAACAGGATGGTTTTTACTGCAATTCTAAAAGATGGCAAATTTGCGTTAGCAATTTTTTCTACTCCAACTTTAATGGAATCGGTATATAGCGCTTGGGGTAACGCGGGGAAAGCTAAGGGTCCCCTAATTTAATATTACTCTTTTGAGGAAAAACATTTTTTTTTTTTTTTTTTTTTTTTTTTTTTTTTTTTTTTTTTTTTTGCGATAATTTAGAAAACTACTCCACCGGGAAAATTTAATTGAGAAATAATATACATACTTTTACGTGTTTTAATAAGCCATATACATTTTTTTTTTTTAAGAATTTGTTAAACCAATAACCTTCAATAGCTACGCCGGTAACGTCTATTATATGTATGCAATTAAGCTTATAGTGTATAGATATTGCTCCGATAATAATAAAATAGAACATGTGTACGTATTTCTGAAATAAAACTTTTATTTAGATACAAATAGATTAACCTTTGATACCATGAATCCATTTTTTTGGATGTTGTATAGACGTGTTAGAAATCATTTTTGATTACAATCACCTTCTATTTAGAAGGACCTAAATTGGTTATTAGGTTTGGCTATGATAACTAAACCCCAATATTATAGGCCTTCCTTATACCCAAGATTAATGTTAAGAATTTCTGCAATTAGAATGGAATTTTTCCATGAAGTTTTTTGTATACTATTATTTTTTATATAATAATATATATTATATACAAATTGCGCGTGCTAAAAGCTAAAATCACCATAAAATAATGTCCAATATGTATTTCACTTTTTTTTTTTTTTTTTTTTTTTTTTTTTTTTTTTTTTTAACTCAATTGGGCGGTCTTTGAAAATGCATTAGCTAATTTTTTATAATGCCTTTTTTATGGGAAAAAAATATATGTATGCGCAAAAAATATGGTCTTTATATAAACTTTTTACTATGTATTATTTTAATTATTTTTGTGTTCTTTCTAAACATTTAAAATTGTATAATAATATACACTATTGTATGTATATCTTGAACAGCTAATAATTCGCACCTTATTTTCAATGTTATGCCTAATATGCATAAAATTAAAAAAAAAAATGAAGTGACTATATAAAACTATAGCTGCTTAAAATGCTTGAAAAAAAAAATGCTATGCATAACTTAATAATATAGAAATAAGGTATCTTAGTTGGATATGTAATAAATAAAAGTAAACGATGTATACAGTAACTCAGTGCTCGTCGTACCATAGTGAAATTGTATCTTGGTTGGGTGAAAATCTTGTTAAAGAGTTTAGAAACATATTAAGTAGAGCTTTCGGCACAATACGGCAAGAGAAGAGGAGTATGAGTCTTCGTCAGTCCTTACAGACTAAAAAAAAAAAAAAAAAAAAAAAGACGTCTTGTGTTGAAAGCTTTTCGATGTTTTCTCTATTATCTTTGTGTTGGCAAGATTTTCTCCAACATTTAGACATTTACAGTCCACGCCAGCTAAAGATGCGATCAATTACAGAGCGCCTAAAAACTCGCCATTTAGTTAACATTACCCCCCACCTCCTAGTGACCTTGAGCGCTTGAGTGTATTGGCTCGTAGGTCGATTTTGATTAATCGCGAACATCCTTAGGTGGCGTGGACTGTAGGATATATCTTGACTTCAGAGGCATTATAGTAAAGCCAGCGCTAGTTTTTTACATCTTTTACTAAATCCAATCGCGATGTTTTTTTATCTTAATTTATCTAATAAATTGCTATAATTTAGATTTTTTTTTTCAAATACCCTTGGCCTATGCTGTCATTTATTGTTTTCAATATTATTATTATAATTATACATATTATATATAAAGTAGACACCAAAAATAAATTGTAGTATTGTAATAATGTCATGTAGATTTTGAAAAATATTATAATAAAAAAATAAAGGAAAAAATGAACATGTTATTCCAAAAAAAAAGCGTATTAATGAAGAAATCCTTACATTATTATATATTATTCCAATTATTGCTTTTTTTATTTTTTGTAGATTGTAAATAAAGTGAATCATAGTAAGAATAAGTACAGTGAGTCAAGTATATTACATTAATAATTAGAAGAAGAAAATGCATAACCATAAAGATATCTTAATAATTGCAAAACTTTGTATTTTTTTTAACTGTCATAAATATAACATAATATATATAATAATATATAATATTTAAAATACATCATAATATGTAGACTTTAGAGATCAAGAGATAGGTAATTTGAAGGACGCAAGGAAAACGTAGATTGAAAGAATAATAATGGATGTGAGAAATATATAGGCCTATATATAAAAATGCATACAAAACTTTTTTTTTTCTGGGCGTTATATAATTACAGCGCAGTAATAAAAAAAAACATGTATGGTATGTGGTATGTACTTAAATATTACAGTGTTCCGTAAGTGCTGTTATATATAGATAAAGAATTTGAATATCTCTATGAGTTTTGGTGCTTCCACCCTGAGATAGGCAAGATGTGCATATTTTTTGTCATGCCTTTGAGATTTTCAACCCTTACATTTTTCACCCCTTTAAAGGGTGAAAACCCAATACATAAATTTTCAATATAATATATTTTTTCTTTTAAAATACTCTTTTTTCAAAAATAGTTTTTTTTTTCTAAAAATTTCTAGTTCCAATAGAATAGTATTTTCAAAAAAATAAAAAATAAAAAAAAAATCTAAAAAAAAAAGGAGAGGGGTGGGGTGGGTAGTATCACACACTATTATGCTATATCATAGGAAATAAGGAATTCCTAAGTGTTTCCAACGCCACCTGCGCATGTTAAGCTATATATATACTAAAAAAAATGAAATTAAATAAAGTTGAAAATAACCTACGAACCTCGACAAATTACTAACTTTAGTTCAGCAGAAAAAAAAAAATCAATCAATCAGTGACCGTGATGAATAAAGTTATTGAATTTCAATATTGACCGGATAGCGAAACATTGTCAAGTTACAACAATAATCGAACCATTATTGGTGATATGTAACAAATAAGGCTTTCCTATATATGCAATCAATAATTCTACTGATGTGTCACCGTATATATTTCACTTTAGTATATGGTAACTGGTGACATCAACTTTGTCATATAAAAGTAAGTAACTTTTAAAATTGTACGATATTTATATAAAAATCAATAATTAATATATTACATTAATTGTTAAAAAAGAAGTGTATTGTTGAAATCAAAATCTACACGAAAATCTGTTACGTTTTATTTCGTTACAGCTAGGAAATAAATTTATTAATTAAAATATTTTTACGTACACGTTATAAATAATAATATAAAATAATTTTTCCTTAAAATATTTCAGTTATGGCTTCCAGCCTGCTACTTATTTTGCTTATAATATTTTCAATACTGTCAGTAAGTATATTTAATTATGTAATTCAACTGCTGGAAAATATTTTAAAAAATAATCAAATTATGCAATTTTTTTTCTTCTTCGATCAATATAACCTAATATATAGTTTTAAATACTAGACATTTCATTCTTATATAATATTTATTATAAATTATTATTATTATATACATATATTTATTTAGTTTTTTTTTAATAGTTAATTTTGTTAATTTGTAAAAATCTAAGAAAAGATTTAAATTTTAGATATTTTATTTTACGTTTTAGTAAACTTTTTTTTTATTATTATTATTTGTGTAAATGTCTGTATTATTTATATATTTTAACGTACGTTTTATTTTTATTAAAAATCTTTTAAATTTTAGACTTTTTTTTTTTTTTTTTCATGTTACTAAATTTTTATTAATTTGAAAATATTATGAAATGATTTCAAACCTCAGACAAGCTGCCTAGCTGCAACAACTAAAACAACTACCAAAACGACTACCAAAGCAACTACCACCACTAAAGCTCCTACAACTGTAGCAAGTAATACTACAAATATCTCCACTGATAATAGCACAAAATCAGCAATCAATGGTACTGCAGTGTCAAGTAATGCAACTGTTACCGGAAATGGAACCGTCATTGTAAATGGAACTGTTACCATAAATGGAACTCTTACCGTAAATGGAACTGCGGTAAACATTATGAACACGACTGCATCAAACAAAAACAATACACATTCTTCTTCTAAAAATTCAACAAAATCTTCTACTAAAAAAGTAACATCTAAAAATAAAAAAACTACTAAAGGAACGACAGAAAAACTAAATGGTCATGAAACTACTGTTTTTATACCATTTGAAATTGCTGATAGAAAAGAATATTTAAAAATGATGAAAACTTCAAAATCTAAAACTAAAACAAAATTAAAACAGCATAAACCTATTAGACAATTAAAATTTGATGCACAAACTTTTGATGGAGAAACTCTTTTTATTCCATTTAAAAAAGAATTTGTTACAAAACATACCACTCTACACAGAAAAAGCGTAACTAAAGAAACGACAATTTTCAAGGTACTATAGTGTGTGTGCGCATGACGTCATTCTGAGTGCTTTTCAATGCTCTTCTTGATTAATGAATAACATTGCTCAGCATATAGGACAAACCTAGTTTTTGGCTATTTTCTTTTGAAAATTAGCTATTTTTTGGTCATTATTATTTTTCTTACGTTCTTGAGGTACTAATTCAACCTGTTAACAGCATTAATGCTCTCAAAAATATTGAGAAGTGTATTTTTAAACTGTCAAAATGTGCCATTTTCCTATACCGGACAATGGACAATGTTATTTAGTACTCACTTATGGCGTCGACTTTAACATGAATGAAACCACCCTATAGTTTCAAATAAAAAAAAATACACTAATTTTACCTGGTTAATATTTTTTCTTTTAATATTAAAATGCTCTTATTCAAATTTTATATTCAAATTACTTCAATTGCATCCCAGGCGATTTTACAAAATAAAAAAAAAATGCTCCGTAAATTTCCTAAAATTAGTAAAATTATGTATTTTTAAACTATAATAATAATAAATAATATATTTTACGCACAAATTATAGCTGTTCGCCGTTTTAATCTGCATTAATTTACTATTTAATAAAAAATATTATATTATTTGGAATTATATATATAAAATTTACTAAAAGTTCACATTTTAATGTAGTTTTAATAATTTATTAGTATACTGTACTATATTTGCGCTACACTGTACTTTGAAAAGATGTTATATTTCATTATTCCTTACAAAATATTGTAAATCTAATAATGACAATAAAACAAATGCAAATAAAAAGTTTTTACTAAAAGTTGTTTAACCTCTAGCTTAAAAAAAATAAAATGAAACTTAATCCTTTTTTTTTTTTTCATTTTAGTAATTTTATTAATATTATAATTATATTTATATAATTTTTTATTTATTTATTTTCATTATAGGTAATTTTTTAACATGAACATTGAACATACATAATGTTTTATGGTCATATATTTTTAACAAAAAATTAATAAAAAAATTTTCTTAATATAATTTTATTGTTTTAATATTTCAAATATCTATAATATTATCATTCATTGCCATAAATTTTGAATAAACATAAAATAATCGTTGTATAACATAGTAAAAGAGATGCACGAGTGCACGAGCTGAAATGCACGAGGAGCGCAAAAACTTTAAAACTTTTTCGCGCTCAAATTATAAACAGCTGACATTTTTAAATGGCGACGAGCAGGCGACGAGATAAATCGAGATAAATATTTCTTCTTGTAATTTATTAATTATACGTGAATTATAATTAATAATTGATATTCTTTGATACTTATTCCAACATAATTATAATCATGGTAAGTATGTGCATTGTATTTGATAGTAAAAATAGTTGGTATCTTTTAATTATCTTGAGAAATCTTGTGTTACATACATCTTTGACTTCGCCCAAGCGACTTTTTTCATAGTTTTTGTTTACTAAATTTATTCATAAATTTTTAACAGATGCACGACAATGATGAAGATTTAGATGTACAGATAGATGAACCAATTGATCCTCTTCACATTCCATACCAAATAAAGGTTGAGCCACCCGATTTCGGAGAAAATGATGCATCGACTGCATGTGGTTTTAACGAAATCTCTGTAACCAATATCAATGCAAATGGATTAATAGAGCCCATGGAAGCAGATTTGGAGATTAAATCAGAGAATGATTATGTAGAAAGTGATGTTATTATGGAGAATACCAATGATGGAAAGTCTGCAATTGACTGTCAGAATCTTCATTCTGAAATAGAAATCGTAAGTATTGTTTGTTGCTCTCATGTATGTTGGTTGGATTCATTTCTCCCAGGGCCCAGAGTCCACTTTAAATACTAAGATAAAGTTATATATTCCAAATGAAGTGGGGTAAAGGACTGTTCACCGTTTACATTTCGTACACTCCTTCCGAATAAATCTGACCGCTTGCTTTAAAGTTTCCACATATATTTAACATTTGGAGAGATTATAACGCTTCGGTCAGATTTATTTGGGAGGAGTGTACATGTTCACCAGGGGGGTGTTTTTGGTGTCCGGGCACCCTCCATCAGGTCTGAAAAAGCATGGAAAAAGGGGTGGTCCCCCCCCCCCCCCCCCTTGCCTATGCTTACTATAGGGTCTATTCATTCATGTTAAAGTCGACGCCATGTTGGATAACTTAATAACATGGGTGGCATACGAAAAAAAATCATTTTGCCAGTTTTAAAACACTATGCAATATTTTTGAGAGCTTTGATGTTGTTAATAGGTTGAATTAGTATCTCAAGTATGTGAGAAAAATAACAAATAACAAAAAATTAACCGATTTCCCGAAGAAAATGGGCTTAAATGAAGTTTGTCCTATGCTGAGCAATGTAATGCACTACTCCAGTATGGCCTCCAAGCGCAATAAATATGACGTCATCCGCATACACCCTATAGGCTGAACCCCTCCCGTTACAAAATTCTTAATATGCCCCTGATGTTTACCATGTACACCATTGACTGTTTGACATTTACAGTACATTACATTTGGAAACGACTTAAACATTTTACTTCACGTGACCAAAAAAGAGATACACATTTTGCTTTGCGTTACAAAAAAACGAGATACAAATATTATTGTTTGCAAGAACATCAACATGTATATCAATAACATTTTTTTTTCCAAAACTTTTTTTTTTTTTTTTAGTTATAATTAAAAGCGTAGAACACCTTGAACAAAAATGTTGTGTACCGTAATATCCTAACAAACCTGAAAATCAACGTTGATTTGGCCGAAGTCATTGATTTCTAATTTATTTTCCATTCACAAAATGCCACTAGCGGTCACTGACGTCACAGCTCGCCCAGTTTACGCGCGCGTAAAACAAGCTAGCTGTGATGTCAGTGACCGCCAGTGGCATTTTGTGAATGGAATCAACGTTGATTTTCAGGTTGGTTAGGATATTACGCAACTTTTTTGTTCAAGGTCTTCTACGCCTTTGAGAAAAAATTTAATGAATTGGAATATTATTTTGTCTTCGTATAACATAGAAAGAATCATAATAAAAATAAAGATCCTCTTTTAACTATATTCCACTTCAAATCAGCCACCCTCATCATTAATTTAATCAACTAATCTTTTATTTTTATTCACAGAAAGATGAACCATTAGAAGCATCTATAAAGAATGCAGAACCATGCACTAAATATGAAACTGTAGGTACAATAGAAATCATAAACAACAAACGAAAATTTGCTAGGATACATCAATGTATGACATGTGACTATAGAACTAAATTATATACTGAAATACGAGCACACGTAGCTAATAAATATATTGAAATAAAACCACGCTATGAATGTTACATATGTAATAAAGTTATAGTACGCAGATACACCTTTATGAAACATTTAAGTAATCATGATCAAAAAGATATAAAAATTAAAAATAACTTAAAGAAACTTAAAAAAGAAAGAAAAATTATAAATAAAAAGAAAATTCCACGCACAAAATGTACGTTACCTGTAGCGGAAGTATATGAATGTCATATATGTAAAAAGATAGTTAAGAAAAGAGCATATTTAATGAGACATTTATATCTTGTACATGAAATATTAAATTATAGAGATTTAACTAATGATTGTTATGTATGTGATGAACAATTTGAAAGTTCTGATCCATTACTTACTCATCTTAAAACAGTTCATAATTTATCAAGTTTAAAACCACAGTGTATAGATTGTGAAAAGAAATTTAAAAATAGAGCTACATTTAAAAGTCATATACATAGAAAACATGGTATTAATTATAAAGGTTATGATTGTGAAATTTGCGGAAAACATTTTCAATATAGCGGTGTATGTAAATTACATAAGATTACTGAACATAATATCGGAGTTAAAGAAGTTACTTGTGATATATGTAGCTCAACCTTTAAATGTAAAACATTTCTTCTACTACATATGAAAAAAGTGCATATAATTATAGAAAATAAAAAATTTAAATGTGATATATGTAATGAATTTTTAAGATGTAAAAGAAATTTAATTATGCATAGAATTAAATTACATAATGTAGGAATTGAAAATATTATGTGTGAAAAATGTGGTGTATTTTTAAAATCAAAAGAACATTTAAAAAATCATTTAAGAACTCATGGTATAGGTAAAAAAAGTACTCATACTTGTAATATATGTGGTAAACAAGGGTTTCCATTAACACATTTAAGAGATCATATTGAAGCTGTACATAGAATTGGAGCTAAGAAAACAAAATGTGAGATTTGTGGTCGTGTTTATGAATGTAGAGTTTATTTAAATAGTCATGTTAAACGTTCTCATCAATTAAATCCAAAAGAATATGATTTAAAATTTGGAATATTTTAAGGTATAGTTTAATAATGAAAGAAAAGGATATGAGAAACCAACAAGTGCCTTACCACGATGAGGTCTGTAGCTTGGTGAAAATCTTGATGGCACAGGTTACACAAATATTTACAAGAAGACGTTTCGAGGGCAACAGCCTTCAGTTGCTTAGGCTATACTCTATGAAACTGAAGAAGAGGGCTGTAGCCCTCAAAACGTCTTAGTTAACTTGTAAATATAAGTGTAACCTGTGCCATTAAGATGCTCACCAAGCTACGGACCTCATCGTGGTAAGGCACAAAAATTCAAAGGCACTTGTTGGTTTCTCCTATCCTTTTTTCTTTGATTATTAATTCAAACTGAGATAGTTTTAACCTTTCGTTATTAATTAACATTAAGATATAGTTTAAGAAGAAGAAAAATCAAGATTGAATAGGATTAATATTTATGTTTTAAAATAAAGCATGTGTGTTTGTGCCTTTGACATTCTTTACACAAGTAGAGAGAAATTAAAATTTGTGTTATTTTGCAACGTAATGTTTTGTTTTGTAAATATTTAAAGGTACATTTTTAAAAAGTACTTAAATTGCACACCATGAGAAGACTATTAAAAAAAAAAAAGTAAATATCCATTTTTTTTATTTTTATTATTATTACTATTATTATATTTTTTTTTTTCACACAGTTATACACTGGCCAAAACAAGATCAGAGATTTTTACCTCTTTGATTATTTGATCATTTGATTAACTTGATTATAATCCAAGAAAAGTGGGTGCATCCGATTAAAATAACCTCTCTTCTTATTTTGGTAATGGTGTAATTTATTTACAATATTATTTTGGATTAGAATGCAACTTTAAGAAAATATAAGAATATCGCATTGAATAATGTTTAAAATTATTAATATCTGAATATATTTCTAATAATTTAATATATTGTACTAATTTTGTAATCTGCACTTATATTTTATTTTAATTTAATTTAGAAAAATAATGTAAATGTCCACTGACTGTGCACAAAAATTTAAATAAAATGTTTTTCCACATGTTGGTTGGAATTCTAGATGTATGAATAAAATATCATAAAAATAATTCTAATAATGTTATATATATAAACTCAAAAAAATCAATTTCTCTATATTATCATTTTAGTAATTTCATTAACGGCGTAGAACATCTTGAACAAAAAAGTTGCGTAATATCCTTACAAACCTGAAAATCAACATTGATTTGGCCGCAGTCAATTGATTTCTAATTTATTTTCCATTCACAAAATGACTGATGTCACAGCTCGCCCGGTTTACACGCGCGTGGACCATGCCAGCTGTGACGTCAGTGACCGCCAGCGGCATTTTGTTAATGGAAAATAAATTAGAAATCAATGACTTCGGCCAAATCGACGTTGATTTTCAAGTTTGTTAGGATAATAATAATACACAACTTTTTTGTTCAAGTCGTTCTACGCCTTTAATACTGTCCATTTTGTAATAAATAAAAAATATAAAAATAAATAAAGATCAATAAAAGCAAAGAAAAAAAATTCACCTATATTTATTTAGTATTGGGTAAATAAAAAAAAAAATGTGAGTAATTGTTTTCATGCCTGCCAAATTGGTTGCAGTGAATATAAATTTCTACCTTCAGTAACTTATGCGCAGCAAGGTTTTATACCAACTGCAAAATGAACAAAATTACTTGTTTATATCATAAGCTTTGTGTCATAAATAATGATTGTATATTATTTTTAACTATATCATATCCTAGAATTTAATTACTCTAAAGAGTTCATCTTTTTACTATAACTTTTCTTATTATTATTATTATTTTTAATTGCACCTTTTAAAAGCAAGTAGAATTTTAAAGGAAAAAAATTCAAAGCATTTATTTATTTATTATTATTATTATTATTTTTATTTTTTTTTGCTAGATATAAATTACATGGATTTGATATTAATATAAATCATGGGTGTAATTTTCTTTCCTTTTATTTTATTTGTTTTTAATATATACATAAACCAATTTTATTCTATTATATAATATACAAATATGAAAAATAAGAATGTACGCCGTATGAAATGCAAAAGGAAATGTATGAAACAAGGTATGAGACTGGCGGAAGCAAGTGAAGTATGTCAGGATAGGAAGTTGTGGAGGTCTATCACTGGGTCAGGATAAAACATCTGTGTTGTTGGCTTACCCCGAAAGGAATTTATAGCGTCATGATATGTATGTATGTATGTGTATGTAATATACAGTACTCATAAAAGCGTACAGAGAATACAAATAAAACAAAAAGGTCTGTGTTACGTACCAGTTCAACACCTGCTAATTTTTTTTTATTTAATAAACATGATAAAAATACAAAATTTGAAATAATTAATATACTATTTTAAAAATTCAGTCTTAATTTTTTAGATTAGCCAAAATATTGTCAAATTCTCCTGAAGCCAGCATTTCTTCTCTAACTTCCCGATATTTTTGCAACATGATTACACTCACTTTTTCTTTCAAAGCGTCAATATCATTCAACGTAAGACCTTTTGTTGGAATCATTGGTAGAGCTGTTATTATCACGCGACCTGAAATATAACATTTATAGTATTGCTAGTATCATAACTAATCGATACATATCTGTTAATCGAGTAAAATTTAATTTCAATTCATATAGCATCGATCATTAACTTTTTTTTTTTTTTTTTTAGTGAGAATAAGTAATTTTTATTATTATCGTAATGAGGAATAACAAAAAATGTTAGTTAGTAATTTTATTTCATATTTTAAAAGAGGACATTATCCTGAATCGATATAGATTAAATGTAAATTTGTAATTATGAGTTCATTTTTTATTAATTTTTTTATAAATTGCGAAATGACGTCATGTGCGTCAACTTTGTCCTATGCCCACATGTATAAGTTGAGGGCCTTTGAAAAATCATGTATGGACATCCAAACATTAATTAAAATACTTGAATGAACTCAAAAATTAGAAATTTGGATATCAATAGATTCAGGATAAAAATGTTATTTTTTACTTTTTTATTTTTTTATTTTTTTTTTTAAGGCTTTGCCTTACTATACTTTATTTATAATAAAAATACTAAAAATACCTGAGCCAAAGTATCGTTTCTTTGAGTCGATGAAGAAGTAAGGTGAATAAATTACAGGCATAATAGGCACTTGGCTTGAGATAGCCATATAAAAAGCTCCCTTCTTAAATGGTAACATTTCCTGTCCTCCTTTATTTCTTGTACCTTCTGGAAATATCAGTAACTTGGTCTTGTCAGTAGACATCATTCTGCAACAATTAAGATTTTAATTGTTTTATTATCTAATTATTGCATAATATAATAAATAATTTTTATTTGATGGATATATTTTTTATGATACAGTAGGATAGGAGGTCTAGATCTCATTTTAAACCTAAAATATTTCCATGACCTGTCTGTCTGTTTCATTATTTTTTATTTTTAATGTTTGTTTTATTTTTTTAAAATTTATTTAGATTAAAGACATAGATAACATGAAAACATAAGCATTTACATCACAAAACATTTGATGAGACTTAAATAAATAACTTTAATTGGTCTCAAAACCCAGAAAATTTCAATTTATGCAACCCGCACAACATTTTCATACTAATTTTTGCATGTTTCTGACGTTATAAACAGAATATTCACGCACAAATTGCATACTTTACAGTATTTTCACGCTCTCGAGTGGGGCTACATTAACATTCTGGTAAAAATTGTCAACCGTTTTGAAGATCCCATTTTGTATTTATTCATTAAAAAGCACATGTTATTTTATGTGGTCTATGGCTTTAATATGTACATTAATTAATAAAAATGATAATTAATTAAATAATATAATGTTAACATTATTATTATTTTGAAGAGTATAATTACTGATTATCAATATTATATTATATTGATAATTATAAAATGATAACGATATGCGGCCATGCGGTTATCATAAAATCCGATCGTATTTACATTTTATTTACTTTATTTACGACACAAAATTTCATTATAAAATAAATTTGTCAATTTTTCTTATCAAATCGATGTTTGTTATTTTGTCATGTATGACAGAAATGACAGATAAATTTCACATAATCAAAATATATAAAATATTTTAGCAATATTGTTTCACTTATCTCGGATTTAAATTACGAAAGACAGAATAAGTTTAATTTTTTTTTAAAAAAAAAGTAGTATTTAAAAATACTCCTTTTTTATGTTATTTAAACAGCCTACTAGAGTATAACAAAAATATTTAAGATTTTTTTTAATTGTATGAAGGAAAAATAGTATGCAAATTTAAAAAAATTGATAAATAAAAATTGGCGTTATTTTTAATGCATTAAGTAAAATTGGCATGTATTAAATTTTTCCCCCTGTTATATATTAATATTTAAACTTTGTGCATAATAATTAGGAGCATATATATTTTTTTAAATAATATATAATTATGCTTTTTTTTTTTCCCGCAATACGATTTATTTTATAGCAATAGCATAGTATATTAATACCATTGCTATTATTTATAGTAGGCAAAATTTATCTGCGTGTACATTCTGTAATCTGTGCCAGAAATGTGGCAAACAATAGCAGTAAATATTAAATTCGATCTTCAAAAATTCTTTAATTATATTTAAATTGTTAGGATTATTTTTATGATTATTTATAGTTAAATTTCTTTTGTTATTTATTATTATTATTTTTTAATTATTATTTATTATATTTTTTTTTATGCTTATTTACTACAATATTTATTATTTTTGACAATTATTTTACTTGTATTATTTTTTAAATGTAATTATATACTCATGAAGAGAAGAATAAAAAGCAGAGTTTGAAAGCAAACGATATATTATATAATTATAATGAATATTGTATAGAGCTGTAATGCTTTTTACCGGCGATGACGTATAGCACCAATAGAGGCTCGGGAACACTTTAATGATTATACCCTTACGAGCAGAAACACTTTTTTTTTTTTTTTTTTTTATTATTATTTTTTTTTTTTTATTTTGTAAAAAGTACTGCATTGGTTCCGGGAATAATAATAAAAAAAAGAGTCTATAATAACCTAACATACCTAAATATTATCAACATTTATTTGGCCGGAGTCATTGATTTCTAATTTATTTTTCCTTACTAAATGGCAGATGCGGGTTTATGAATGGAAAATAAATTAGAAATAACTTACTCTGTTCAAATCAACGTTGATATTCAGGTATGTTAGGATACTATATTATTATAAATTTTTTTTTTTTTTTTTCTTTTTACAAGCGTATTTTAAGCCAAATATTATTTTTTAATTTTATCACCGGTGAGAAGCATGGCCGCGTTGAGAAATGAAATTGTTTTTTCATCTACAGTACAAATATTTTGTTGAAAAAAATTTTAATATCAGAAAACTATTCTTATAAAAAAAAATACCGTGAAGTTTCTATGAGTTGCTCCTTGGCTCTAGAAGATTTAACTCGATCAATGAAGACAACGCCAGCTAAATACGCTGCTAAACCAAAAGGCCATACATAGAAAATCTCCTTCTTTGCTATGGCTGCCATACGTCCGAAATATCTCCATATCCAAAACATGCCCAAGATATCCAGAGAACTTTGGTGATTAGCGACTATCACACAACCAGCATCCTGAAACAAAATTAACATCACATGTATAGAAAGGAAAAAATAAAAATAAAAAAGATGCAATTTAATTGCATATTCTGCAAGAGAGCATCGTCGTAAATAAATTATATTTATGCGATTTTTTTTAAAAATTAAGTAATTACATTAGTTGTGAGTATTTTAATTAATTTTCGAAGATTGCAATATGACGTTGTGCTAGGTAACTTTTGTGTGCACGCTCGGTATCATGCAAAAGTTAAAAACCGTGACGTCATATTTCTATTTAAAAAAAAAAAAAAAATGAAATCTAAATTTACAAAAAAATCTCACATTTTTTAATGATATTTTGACGAAATATATATTCCACATCCTATATTAACTAATTTACGATACACATGAGTAAACATAATATAATTTTTAGGTATGCGATACAAACGCAACATATAATATATCACATAAAAATCACAAATAAAATTATTATAACCCATAATCCATTGATACATAAAATTTCTTTATATAAGACAGCTCACCACACTTTTTGGTCATCTTATCACAG
The DNA here is from genome assembly GCA_949318235.1 of Ecdyonurus torrentis. Lineage (NCBI taxonomy): Eukaryota > Metazoa > Arthropoda > Insecta > Ephemeroptera > Heptageniidae > Ecdyonurus > Ecdyonurus torrentis. The sequence goes on from OX439135.1 coordinate 9,732,241, forward strand.
TCATCACAACTTCAAAGAGTATAGTGAACATGGCATTGAAATAAGGGTGTGTATAATGATGTTATTATTATTATTTTTTTATTATTATTAATTTTTTTCTTCATGTTATATTTTTCTGTGTATTATTATTTATTGCAGATTTACCTGGGACATAATATCGATACCTCGTACCTCCCATTTCACTCCAATCACATGAGAATATTGGCGTAGTAGAACAGAAACACGTCTGAAAAAATCATGTGCATGTAAAAAAAAAACACAAAAAAAAACTCTAATTCCGTTTTTAATAACGTACCTGGAATTTATGCAGTCTCCTCGGTCAAAGATAATAAATAATGGAATCACAAATATTGCTGTGATCGATACTAAACCATAAAGTATAAAAAACTTAAAATTAAATGATATTATATTTAATAAGAATTTTTTATCTATCCATCGAATTAGAAACAATATTATGCTGGGATAAATAATCCATTGTAGAAGAATTTCTGTTGATCCTGGCATTTCTGAAACATATCATTGATTATACAGTAATGTGCGCAGTAATATATATATTATGATGTGTGTGTATATATATATATATATATATATATATATATATATATATATATATATATATATATATATATATATATTATATATATTATATATATATTTAAGTTAAAACATTTAATATATTTTAAACCTTATAGACACAGAGTATATCACTATCGTCGTTTTTTATTATATGGTAAAAGTTACGGTTAGGTAACATTTTTACGAGCCTATATACGCAAAAGTATTTGAACAATTAGTTTTTGAATTGAGTGTTTGAATACACAGAACACCTTGAACAAAAAATATTTCTAATATATAACATACAGAAATATCATCGTTGATTTGGCCGGAGTCATTGATTTCTAATTTATTTTCCATTCACAAAATTTCAGCTGCAGGTTTATGACGTCACAGCTCACCAGTTTACGCGCGCGGAAACAGACGAGTTATGACGTCATAAACTTGCAGTTGTTGGTGAATGGAAAATAAATTAAAAATCAATGACTCCGGCCAAATCAAATATTTAGTTATGTTAGACGTGCTTTTTTGTTCAAGGTGTTCTACGGCTTTAATAGTTTAATTATAATCTATAAATTATTTACATTCAAGACATATAAACAAAAAAACAAACAATTCATCTATAATTATCTTCAATAACTTAATTTAAGTCTTTATTATGAATGATAGGCATTAGCGAGTCAGGGTCACAAAAGCCTCTTATTATCTCAGAACTCAACAATGTTGAGACAGTATATAACATAATATATACAAAGGAATATAATACGAGAAGTATATATTTTGCTTCAGAGTTGTCAGTATAAACCATAGTATCTCTAAATTAAATCCTATTTAAAATTGAAAAAAAAAAAAAAAAGGCATATTTTCAGATAAAATCTTATTTATGTTGTTTTAATATATTTGATTTTTCTGGTTTTCATAAATAATTTTAATAATTAAATATAAATTTAATATTGTATGCTATCATGCTTCAAAGATTTTTTTTTTCTCCTTATATTCTTGATTTAAACTACCATATTTTGTAAATAATAATATTAAGTACGCGTATATAACCCGCGTGACAGTAAAGTTAATAAATTAGAAATTAATATTAGATTTTGTGAGTTTAAATTTTCAACATTTGCACAAATTGTACGTATAATATAAAATAAAATAAAAAAAGAAAGAAAGAAAGAAAGATAAAGAAACAAATCTTACGTTTAGTTAGGCTCCTCATTTTTCATCTTTTTGTATAATAAATTTAAGAAAAATACAATTCTATTATTTTTTTAAACGCTTTAACAAATCAAACGAGAGTAAATGTTAAGACGTCATAGTTAGAACCAAAATAACAAAATAAAAGGGGGACTTTGAAAAGTTGCGTCATAACTTGTTTATCAATAATCACTCTGCCATGTGCTCGTTGACATGCAAGAGGTCAGCGCATCAGTAACACATAAATACAATATGTTTATTATCACTTTTGCTTCATAGGGTAGAAGAATTCATATACAACTTGACGCCATATTTAAGCACTAAATAACATGAGCTGGTATCGAAAATTGACACATTATTGCCAAGTTATAAATACTTATTACTCTTATTAGCAATATTTTTGAGAGATTGATGCTGATGCTCTGTTAACAGGTTAAATTAAAGGTTTTCAAGTACCGGCGTAAAAAAAAAAAAAAAAAAAAAAAAAAAAAAACAGTTTAACTAATTTTCCAAATAAATAAAAATAAATAATAGTAAAAGAAAAAAAAATAATAACAAAACATTTTTCTTATGTTGAGCAAGTTATTCATTGCTCCAGTATGGCGTGAAACATATTCAGTATAAAATTATTCGCATATATACACCCTATAGTTTTCAAATCATAAAAGTAAAAAGTAAATAATATGGCATTTGATATAATTTTTTTTTATCGGGCAGTGGCAGTATATAAACTGTATAGGAGCTCCGCACTAAAAATTAAAAAAACGCTTCTTTTTAAGCTCATTCATTCATTCATTCATTCATTCATTCATTCATTCATTCATTCATTCATTCATTCATTCATTCATTCATTCATTCATTCATTCATTCATTCATTCATTCATTCATTCATTCATTCATTCATTCATTCATTCATATTCTTTCATACTACGTATTTAGTTAGCTGATGCATGTAAATGCGCATATTATTATCTTAAAAAAAGTTTCCTCATGCAGTACACTGAAGCAACTACAATGCGCACATGTAATCAACAATATAATTCTATTTTGTCGTATACGTATTTTAACATCAGTCGTTATACTCATAATACTCATAGTAAACAATTAAATATACGGTAAAGCCACTATTTAGACAAAGTTTTTTAAGTATTATTTTATGTACTGTATTATATACAAAATTTATTTATGAGTAAAATTGTATATTATGTTATATATATATAAAATAAATATATATTTAGAAATTTTTCAATAGTATATATGGTTGAATAATAAGTTAAAATTAAGATTAAATATTTTATAAAGTTAATATTTTTTTTTATTTATTTATTATGTATTACAATAGTTAAATTATACTGCCTGTATTATCAGAAATAAAGTATATGCAAAAGCTGTAAAGATTGTGAGTAATGGTGCAGTACTATGGGTATTATTATTGACGATAAAAGATTTATAATGTAAAATTAAGACATGTAAATATTTACCAACAACCAACAATACATATTATATCAACTTAATTGATATAATTTTCAAAATCCAATTTAATAATAGTTACATGTGTGTGCGTGTGCAGAATGATTTTTTTTTTTTTTTTTTTTTTTTTTTTATAATGTCTGTACCGAAATGAAATAAATAACTTGCAATTTTAGTGTTTCAGTTCAACCTACAGTAATTGTGCAAGCTTTTTAATCTTCCGTGCGGTATACATTATATTAATTTATAGAATCAGTTTTGGGTTCGATACCTAAAATTTCTTCGCAATATAACGATAAACGATAAATGCTTTTAAAACGTCGCCCCACGATAACGATTATATCGATAACTTTAAATCTAATAGTGCAATTTTTTATTGAAATATTTCAAATCTTGCTTTGCGACTTAACAAATATTACGCGCCTCACTTTTTAATTTTTTGTGCATTTTTTTTTTTTTTTTTTTTTTATTATTTATTATTATTTTTTTGTACATTTTTTTCTTATTTATGGAGCAAAAAGTATCGTTTTCGATGCGATGATAATATAGTCAATTTTTGTTAAATTTAATAACGCTTATAAAATTATTAATATAACGCATAATCAAATATTGTAAATGTTAACGTATTTACAAATCTAACAAAAGACTGTATATAAACTAATTGAAGATTATTTACTTACTTATTTTTTACTGCACACTATACGTATATTTCCTAAGCTAAAGATGATAGACTACCGTCGCTTATAGAACGCAGAGTTAAACTATAAAATATTAAAATGTGTCGGCAGCACGAGACTATCTTAGAGACCATCAAATCTCCCTCCACTCCGCCCGCATCTCATTTACTTTACTAGACTTCTTATTTTTGGAATGATGCCCGCCACACTGCATCTCTAACTTATATTTTTGGCTGCATATCAAATTTGGATGTATGTCGTTATCAATTGTGTAAACATAACCTGTATAGTCTGTATACACAATGTTGTTAGGTGTAATAAAAAGTATAACACGGAGAGAATAAGTAAATAAATACTTGTAAATCAAATTCATAAATGCATTTTTATTTTTTAATATTGTCTATAATTTTTTTTAAACTTTTAAGATTTAATAAAATAAAAATTGTAATATAAATAAAAATAAAAATTATATTTATTAAAATAATTTTTTATATAACTGATATATTATTATTATTTTTTTTTTATTTGTAATAATTTAATAAAATATTTTTTATAATTTTAAAAAATTTAAATATATTATTTATTATAGTTTGATGTGTAATCTAGTCTTATAAAGTTACAGCGTTGCCAGGTGTGGCGCTTAAGCGCCATAATGGCGCTCTGACGAGGCCTGTGGCGCGCAAAGGCGGTGGCGCTTGCGCCAAAGCGCCACTGTTACGCCCCCAAAAGGTCCCTTTTTGAGGGCAAAAAGGGCCGAAAGTGGGCGTGTCCGGGCCAAAAGTGGGCGTGGCCCTATAAATTTTTTGCCTGCGGCGCTTATGGCGCTTTCGCGCCAGTCTTCTGGCGCTCTGAAACATTTTCAACCTGGCAACGCTGAAAGTTAGGGCTCACGTCGTTTTTAAAATGTATTTCATCGTCTTAAAATTTAAAAACGCTTTTGTGCATCTCTCACTCAGATGCTCAAAAAAAGTGCCTCTTTTCATATTCATCAAAGCTCTAAAAAATATATTTTTAATTATTTTAAACTTTCAAAAAATTTCTTTTTCTCATACCAATCCATGTTATTTATGGCATCTACTTGCAAGGGCAATTTCTGATCCAATTTAAGTAATTCTATATATCTGAATTTGTTATATTTTTTTTTCTTCAAATTTTCATTGAATTGTCTGATGTCCACTGTAGTATTGTATACTATATATGGGACTGAAGAGGATAAATAATTATTTGAAAAAGGCTCTAGTGGGGGGGGACTGGGGTGGAAACATACGTATACATACGAAACTTACTTTTTGTCAAAATGTTTAATCAACAATAGTTTATTAAACATCATCCGCGTATTTCAAAAACAAGCATTTCACAGTTATTTACTTGCGTACCCGCGAGAATAAGAAACAAAATGTGTTACTGCTTTTATACTTTTTTTTTTTTTTTTTTTTTTTTTTTTGAAAGGGTGATAGCTTTCAAAACTTGTCGTGTAAAAATAGGCGTTAATTACACGCACACTCACACTTTTTTTCTTTCTTTTACAGCAATGTTGCTGCATTACATCAGTTAAGATTTTCTTATACGGAAACGGAGCTCTGCATAGCTCTGGACTCTGGACTATTTTTAACCACAATATTTATTTCCTGCTTTATTTTATTATCATGTAACCATCATTCACCTCTGTTTTCTTCTGTTTTTCTTTTTCATTTCCTTTTGTGTGTGTGTGTGTGTGTGTGTGTGTGTGTGTGTGTGTGTGTGTGTGTGTGTGTGTGTGTGTGTGTGTGTGTGTGTGTGTGTGTGTGTGTGTGTGTGTGTGTGTGTGTGTGTGTGTGTGAAAAAGAAAAATGGAAAAAATATTTAACTTTATTTTAAAAATTGCAACAACATTATGCAATATATATATAATAATAATATGTTTTGTATGATTTTTTTTAATATATAGATGAGCTATTAAATGTGGTTTTTGTAATTATTTCCAATATAAACTTTTTTTTTTTTTTTTTTTTTTTTTTTTTTTACAAATTAAAATCATTTTCTTGCAGTGGTCACTTGGTATATAAATAAATTAGTTATTATTTATTAGATAGATAACTGAATAAATAAATAAGTTTCAACTGATTTAATGAAGACAAAATTTTGAAACAAAATACTGTCAGTAACAATTGCAGCAAAAGAAGTTTTTTTATTTTTTTAGATTTCTTGTGAAAAAATCAATTATTTTAAATTTTAAAGTTCGCGTAGAACTCTGGCCAAAAGTTTAAGAACAGGGCAGCGGCCGCCTCAGTGTTTTCCTATAGATAACATAGTGTGGTTGTGGGATGCCTATGCAAATCGTCCTCAAACTTTTGGCCATACAGCTGTACATATAATTACAAAAATTTATTACTCTTACACGCTCATTATTTTTATGTTTTTGATTTGAAATTCAAATATTTGGATAATTTGCTATAGAAAGTATACTATAGTGCTTATATTAATCACCATAATATTATCGAAGAAAAGAGCAAGAGAGAGGGAGAGAGAGAGAGAGAGAGAGAGAGAGAGAGAGAGAGAGACTGCATTTACGGTATCTTTAATACCATTATTCTGTCCAAGAAATTAAATATAAATAATATTCAAATGAGATTTCTATTGAATTGTGAATGTTTTATGCATGACACAAGCATCATGTGTCGAGAATTGTGCATAAAACATATAGATCTCTCAATATTTATGATCGTTCAAATATACAACGTGAAAATATGTACAATATCAAAATGCTTGACAATAAAATAAAATATTCAAAATTCAAATATCACGTGTTATGAATTTTAAATCATTTATTACCCTGATAATGAATAATATTATTATAAATATTATAATATAATAATAATAATAATATTATTAATACTATAATAATATTATATTATTATTGCCGTAATAATAATATTAATAATATTAATTATTTTAATAAAAAAAGTATAAATATATCATATAATAAGATAATAAAATTAGAATATAAATTTTAATAAAATATTTTAAAAACCAGTAATTTAATTTAATTATTTCGTGAAATTAATTTATTTTTTAAATAAATAATTACAAATAAAAATTAATATTACTTTATAACTATAATTCTAATTTACGGATTTTATTAATATATTAATGTCAAAACTGAATAATTTTCTAATTCGGATTACAAAGAACTTCTTATTCATCAATATACAGTAATATATAATACTAGACTACTCGTTATGTTATACTTATAACTCTAAATATAAAGTGACCTTATTGCCTAACCCAAAAACACTCTTCTAAATTATTTGAAAGAAGTCCGTATTTTATAAATGCTAAAATTTATGACAATTTAAGAAATGTAAATTACGATAATTTTGTTTAACAATTAGCTTATAGGAAAAGACCAGAGAAAAATAAATATTTATGTCCGATTAATAATTAATTAATAAACCTTAAGTTACCACAAGCTTGAGCCTTTTGATCAATTCTTGATTCTTTGATTCTTTTAATCAAACATGTCTGAATCTGATATTGTCATGCACTCATGTTCTTATCAAGAATGTTATAATTATAATAATTTTATTTAGCGTTATTATGACGGTACCAATGCTTTTTATAACGTTAATGGTTTCTATGACCTGCCTGGGTCAATAAAAATTCTAACATATAAGCAGTGCCGACTACTCGCCTGCAAAATGTCTAGGTATGCAACCAGTTGCAAACAAGTGTTGTACAAATTGCATAAGATGCAGGATAAAATGGAAAATATCCACTCTGACGGTTCAATTGTCTTTTTCTAGAAACCTCGGATTAGGAATTTGAGTGTTTCTGAAGTTTGAATCGTCATAATTCAAAAATAAAAAGTTACAAAAAATTGAAATTGTTTTTGCCGTGCGGCTTATATTTCTAACAATACATTTTATTAAGTTCATATTTTTATTTCAAATAGTTCGCTCACAATTCATCAATTAGTAAACTAAAACATCCTGTTTTAGCACTCTGTTCAAAAAAGTGAAATTAAAATTATTATTCCCTTGCAACAGTAAGCAATAAAAATTTCAAATTAACATCATAGAGTCAAGAAATGTTGCTTATTCTTCATGTACAGTTGAAAATTTTTTGCAAGCAACCCCTTTGCCAAAATTTGCAAAAAATGGATCTCGCGTTCTTTTAATGTTTTGAAGCTCAAAATTATTTTAGGAGTACATATAGCCGATATAGTACGCGCCGATATTTGATAAATTACATTAATGATATGAAAATTTCGATATCATTTTTTTTTTATTATAATAATAATAATAAAAAAAAATACATACATAAGTATTTTATGTCACCGAGTATAGGTTCGAGTCACTGCTGGGTGCGTACGTGAAATGTGAGAGCACAACACGTTGCACGATGCATGTTTACATGCATTCCATGACGACGCACAGCATTCGGGAGTTGCATGATTTATGTGATTGCACCGACCAGCCAGCCTAGACGTTTCCACAGTTTCTCTAGGCTGTCATGGCGAATGACGGGCTGTGTACTTAGGTCGTGGCCGGCCCATGTGTGCTTTTCCATTAATTTGGAAAGTCCTTACCTGTCGATAAGACAATGTCTTGACTGGGACTGGGATTGGTGTATATAGCACAATAACACAATATGGCAAGCTAAAAAAAAAAAAAAAAAAAAAAAAAAAAAGTCCCACGAAGATAATAAAGTCTTATCGGTGGGTGCACTATCAACATAATATAAAAATATTAGTAGGCATAAAAAAAATGTACAATAATAATTTTACAAAATAATCAGCACGTCATTTTTTTTTTTAACTGTACAAGAATATAAAACATAATGTTACTAAACTTAAAACAAACAAAGCAAGTGTTAAGAAAAAACAAAACAAAGTATACTAGTTATAATATAGTTACATAAATATCATTTTTTTTATCTTGGCTTTTAATTATTTTTTATACCTCTGCAGGATGCCATGGCATCCTTGATACATTTACTTATGGTATTACAAATTTGCGGTAGTTAATAAAAAAAAAATAGAAATAGAAATAATTAGCAGAGTATAGATGAGATTTCCGTGGTGTCTATTTATTTCAGAGGACATCATAAAACTCTATATGGTCAAATCTTTTTGTATAAAGCATCAATGACGCTTATAACATGTTCTTTCATAATATGTAGAAATATGTTTGCTTATGACACGTTTTCTAATTTATTTAACGTTGAAAGTAAAATAATAAAACTACTGATTTTTGTACAAATAATATTAAATAAATTACAATTCATTACAAAAGCGTACATATTTTTGCATATAATTAAAAAACATAAAATTAACTTCATTTTGATGTCTTATATATTAAAATTTGCACATAGAGTTTTTCACTATTCGCATTTGAAATTTTGCCCACACCCATTGGCGCCAAAATTTGACTGTGGTTCAGGGAATTTTTTGAGCACTTTTTTAGCTTCTTAAAGATACATTTAGTATCACTGAATGCAATGTTTGCAAATACTTAATTTTAAGACAAGAAATCTGAGGTTGCAAAGTAACTACTAATTTGCCCATTTTCTTATGGTATTTATTATTTACGCATATTTTATGACGTCACAAAAATTACTTCTAGGGGTTCAGTTGCATTTTAATCACATCAAATCTGTTCTACATGATCTAAATATTGGATAAACATTGATTTTGACATTTTCAGATACTCAACTTGTGAGTAGGGGGCGATGGAGTTTACCCTTGGTCACTGGGGTCATTTTTTTAATTTTGCCCATAAAATATCAAATTTTTACGTGATTCAAAATTCCTTCGAGGCACTTTCTTGGAACACTAGGAGCCACATTATTACCAATTTTTAGCAAAATCGAGGACGTGATGGTTAATCAATTTGGGAGTTGAGAAAAAGAAGGCCAAATGTAGTTTTTAGCTATTTTCTTTGGAAAATGAGCTATTATTATATTTTTTTTTCTTGCATACTTGAAAACCTAATTCAACCTGTTAACTGCATCAATGCTCTTAAAATATTTCGAAGTATTTTTAAACTGTCAAAAGGAGTCATTTTCCACAACTGGTCCATGTTATTTAGCACTCACTTTTGGCGTAGACTTTAATTAACATGAATGAAACCACCCTATACGATGAATCGATATTATAATATATACTTACAAAAATGATAACTTTTAAATTACATAAAAGCAACAATTACTATTTTGTATAGCAACATACTATTTAATATTTATAAAATTAAGAAAATTAATATCATATAAATTACGGAAAATAATGGAAGATATGGAGAGCGAGATATTATGACATTATGACTATACGCAACTGTTATTAGGCCGACTTAAAGTTATTTCGATTACATGAACTTACGTTTCAATGTATTGCATAGCGCATTCGTAGTACTTAAAAACGGAAGCGGATGTGATTGACATTACTTATGGTTCTTCCAATAAAACTGGAAATTGACTTAAATGTTATAACTTCCAGAAACTGGGCAACTGGAAGTAATAGAAAATGTTCATTTTCAAAAAGAAAGATTATTTTCATGTTACTTCCGGCTGCCGGAAGTTCGGTCATTTAAGTCAATTTCCGGTATTACCGGAAGAACCATTAATATAAATTAAGGTGGCCTCAAAATAAGCGAAAACAGTTTCCCGACTGCGCGCCTGCAAAGTTTAAAGGTATGCAACCAGTTGCAGACATGTGTCGTACAAATTGCATAAGCTGCAGGATAATAAGGAAAATCACCACTGAGGATTCAAAATAATGTCGTTTATATTATTTCTAATTATTTTAACGTAGAGGGTGTTAGAAGGGACCGACTTTTGTCATAAAACGAACTTCATTAAAAAAAAGAGAAAAAAATCTAAATCAAAATAATTCAAGAATTAACTAATTTTCATCTCCTAACTTTTAAATTAATACCTAAATAAAATAAACCAAAACTTAAAGTATTAGAAGAGGAAACACTAGGTAAATACCTATAGTAGATTGCTATCTATTTTACTATTTTGCTTGATTTAGAATTTGTAAAATGTTAGATAAATCTAAAATTTGAAAATTATAATTCTATAAAAAAAGATTAAAATATTTCTTTTACATTTTTTTCTTTTATTAAATTAAGGCTTATATGTATATATATTTTTTTGTTTGCATAAGATTTTTAAAAAATCTATATGCGCATTGTCTTATTTTTTTTTTTTTTACATGTTGCAAAAAAATTAAACACAAAAATTAAAAATTATTTACAAATGGATAGAAATAAGTAACCCCTTTTTCTTTTTTTATATTACGTTAAAATTAACACTATTTTCTAAAAAAGTATTAAAAAAAATATTGAAATAAATTACTTAGTTTTTTCCAATCTTAACTTATACAGGATAATTTTTAATGTATCCCCAAAATATCATAATCACTGACATTAAACTATATTTTTTATCTATCCATTTTTAAATAATAATACAAATAAAAACTTACAATATAACATAAACAAAAGTACATATATATCACCCCTACAGCAATTTTATTATTATTATATTATTTTGTAGTATATAGAAAAAAATAACAGAAAAATTGAGCTAATAAGGTATTTGTATAAACAATTGTTCTTTTAATAGATATAAATTGCTGTTATCATAGGAAGTCTTTTTGTTCCACCATCTACTGTCTATTTTTAATAAAACTGATACTTTTAGAGAATTATCTGAAGTTACAGGTAGAATTAAAAGCATTGAACAATAAAATTGTCTGATATATCCTAACATTTCTAAAAATCAACATTGATTTCTAATTTATTAATTAGAAATCAATGATTCTGACCAAATCAACGTTGATATTCAGGTATGTTAGGATATTAGACACAAGTTTTTTTGGTTCAAGGTGTTCTAAGCCTTTAATTATAATCACAGTTAATTAAACTTAAAAAAAAAAAAAAAGGCGCAACCATATTACTATTAAAATAGGTTACATATTAATTGTGAATCAAGTGATTTTTAATTGCATGAATATGAATTGATGCTTAAAAATAAGATATGTTCATTCTCTTATATCTCATTCTTTTACTTCATTGGCCAACTTGGATCAGGAAAGAAGGCAATGAGTAATATGCAAATAAGAGAAGATGATAGAAGTAGATAGGTGGGCGAGCACATTTTGTATTTTGATATAAGTGAAGTGAAAGAACAGTGAAATGCAGCAGTGGACACCTCTCATTATTATACATCAACTCGTATTAGTGCAGTATAATACTGATACTATGTGGAAAAAAAAAAAAAAAAAAAGGCACCAAGTTTTTCAAATCAGTTTGAAAAAAAAAATCTCTATTTTAAGTTAAAATAATTCATACAAATACCTTAAATGATTTTAAATTCATTTTTTTTATCATAAAGCACTGGGATTTTCTTATTATTATAATTATTATTTAAATAGTTCAATTTCTACAAGAAATGTAACTATTTTTGTTGTTGTAAGGATTGCATTTCTTTTGCATTTTTTTATTTTTTATTTATTTACATAATCCTGAAAGTTTATATTCATGATATTTACATGAATGCAAATAATTGCACTTTATTTTAAAGAAAAAAATTATACTGAAAAAAGCACATGAATATTTACATTCTGGCATTTAAATAGAGGGGAAAAAAAAAAAAAAAAAAAAAGAGTACTATTTTTTTTATTTTTTATTATTTTTTTTTTTACATAACTCATCATGTCATGGTAAAATGGATGGGTATTATTTTAACTAGTGACCCCATACTTAGGACTTGTTCTTAGGTCACTAATTAAAATATCACCCTAAAAGATATTTGAGAGTTATGTTCCCTTTTCTCTGGTATTGTTACAAATCAGAGTATTTTAATTGGTTAACAAACTTGATTGAATTGCAAGTTTTTAGAATTTCTGTCGTATTTTATCATCATTGTTAAAGTTTTGATAGAAATCACATGTATAGAGGAGGAAAATTGTGAAATGGAAGATAGAGATGCCTTAGTAGAAGCTAAGACTATTTAGTCAGCCTAAAAAAAAAAAAAAAAAAAAAAAAAAAAAAAAAAGATTTTTTTAAAAAATAGCCTAGAGTAAAATTATCATAACTTTTTGAGTTTAGCACACTATAGTTTTACATTTTGAATGTCCCAAAATCTAAAAAAAAAAAAAAAAAAATCGGACACTCAAAATGTAAGACTATTGCGTGCTAGAAATTAAAAATTATTATTTTTTTTTTTTTTTTTTTTTTTTTTGCTTTATTATTATTATTTTTTTTTTTAAAGAAACAGTATTTTGAGACTGAATCGGCCCTTGATACTATCTCCCATTCCTCAATTTTCCATACAATATCTCAATTTTTTTCTATCAAATCATTTTAATAATCATGATAGATCTTCAACAATCAAAATTTAATTTTGTTTTCTAATATAAATCTGTTATATTGAATTACAGCCTAGGCTATAAAAATCTGCTACAATACAGAGCACAATCATGTTCTTCTTTCAGTTTACTGTACAATATCATGTTAATATAACTTTTTTTGTTTTGTAGTATAGGAATATAAAAATTAAAATAGGTACATTTAAAAATTTTGCACTATCATTATTATTATTCAAAACATTTAAATTTTTTATAATATATTAGCAATGGGAGTAGAAAGACAACCTTTTTAAGCGATATGTTATTTAAATATTTATTTTGACTTCATTTTTTGTAGTCTTGGTAATAATTTGAAAATGTAGAAATGTTAGTCGGGGGGGGGGGGGGGGGGGGGGGGGGGAAAAACGGAGATTTACATAAAACATTTTTTTTTTTTTTTTTGCAAGTGATAGCAAATAATTTTTAAGTACAGTCTTGATTTAATAGGCTTTAAGAAAAGGAAAACTAAAACAGATTTAACTTAAAAATAACAAAATTCTTGATACTGAAATTTTCATTTTTTTTTCAAATTTAGTAAGCCTTAAAATTTAAATAAATGTCAAGAAAAAAACTAAAGAGAAATGCCATAATAAAGAGCATAATATGATAAAAAAAATGTGGATATAATGGCCAATAAAGGCACACACGTACTCTTTCTTGCTAGTACTGAACGCTAATCAATGTATGGGAAAGGGACCAGTTTTTGGCAGCCTACTTAAACTTTTTTTTTTTTAACCCCAGAAAAATGCAATTCCGAGAGCTGATATATATGATCTCCCCTACCTCCTTGATTTTTCTCTAGGCTCAGCTGTGGGTAGTTTTCCCACAAACAGAATAAAGTGCCACAAACTGGGGGTCTGCCAAAAACTGGTCCCTTTACCATACTGTTTATCATCTGTTTACTAGCAAGATTTTTAACGTAATCACTTGCCAAGACCAGCAGTTTTTTTTTCTCTATCCTTTCCATTTTATATTTAATTTAAAGGTTGTATATAAATGGCATGTATCTCAAAATCTAAAAAAGAAAAATTCCATACTTTATGATGCCATTTGAAATTTAATAGTAATAGCTACCTATGATAAAATTTTCAGAATTTGTGACCATGCGATGTGAGTGAAAATAATCACTAGAATTAACTTCTTATGGGACTAAAAAAAAAAAAAAAAAAAAAAAAATTAAAAAAAATTAAAAAACAAAATCAATTTAACTAACATTTTTAAAGATATCTTATTCTAAGGTATCACTGTAAAATTTCAGATTTTTCTTTCTTTACAACTTTTTAGTCAAATCCCGTAGTAGCTGATTTATTGCCTACCACGATGGTTTAAGTTACCTCTGAATTTCAAGTAACATTAATAATAACTATAACAATAACTATAATACAGCTATAAAAAAAAATCATATTCACATTGAACAGTTAAAATGACATTTTCAAATTGATACCAGTTTAAAAAAAAATGTGAGTATACATAATATTTAATTATTTTAGTTTTTATTTCCCATACTAATTATTTTGTATTTAATTAAGAGCATTAAAACTGCATATTAATAAAGTTTTTTCTTTTAATTTATTATCTATATATTTTTTAAGTTTTATTTATGCCCAAAAAAAGTAGCTGGCATTTAATAATTTAAAACTATTCTAAAAGGTACCTAAATATTTGTTGTTGTTTTTTTAACATTTTTTTTTTTTTTATTTATTTGTTTGTATTTTTAAGTAAATTTAATATTTTCAATTGTGCACTTTTTTTGTTAAATCTTTTTTTATTTATTAAATCTAAAATAATATATTTTGTGAAAATTATTCTAAAATAAATTATTCTATTACCATATGGCTCTATTAATAAAAAATAGATAAGACAGTGGATGCATTTAGGAAACTAAAAATATATTATTGCAAATTTTGAATCTGATAAAACTAAAGGGGGGATCTCACTAATGAAGAGAGAGAAAAAAAAATGATAATAATAATAAAAAAAAGCAGTTCTGTTTCAAAAGGAAGGGTTTTATGGCAAAAATTAGAATTCAGGCAAAAAGAAAAAAAAAGTGCCAATGAATAAAATAAAATAATGATAGTAACAAAGAAATGTGTCCAAAATGACATTCTACAAATTGGAGTTAAAAGAGGGGGGGGGGGGGGGATAATGCGTACACTGTCCATATTACAAAAGAATACATTTTTTATTTAATCTAAACAAAATTGTGTTGCATGCATATTTCTTATTGTTGCATTACTTTGTTGCATTTTAAGTACTTTATTATTTATTTAATTTCTAAAATAAAAGTTTGCAGTTTGCAAGACTCTTAACTATCAACATTGATTTTATATTTTTTTATTTAATGACTAAAGCATAATATACACTTTTGCTATTTTTTTTCACCACACACTCATATTAAAAAAAAAAAAAAAGAAGTCTATTCACAACTTTTCCTTGCAAAAACCTTGATTTTATGATTAACATTTTTTTCTTAAGATGCACTTTTTAATAATTATTTTATAACTTATTGGGACAATCCCCTTAGAATTGGATCACATTTTGAGATGAAATTTCCTCAAACCTGACCCATTCTCAGGAATTTGTTTTTAATATTATTTTACACCAATTTCATATTATTGGGTACACTTTTAACATTATTTTGAAACCAAAAATATAAGACATACTTTATGCTTAACAAAAGCTGGATTTTTATTTTGCAAATCAAAAGATAGGACTTGGAAAAAAGACCTATTTTTAGTTCCAAAACTCCCATCGAAGGATATTGAAAAATTTGATTAATGCAACCAGCACAGCAAAAAAAAAAAAAAAAAAAGTGGGTTTACTTTACAATAATTTAGCACTTATTTGCTTGCATGGTTACATTTGAGTCTTGGTAAAAATCAGGGCCAGTTTCAGGTGTCACATTTTATGTCCAATATTTTAAAAGTACACTGGTCCCAAATAAATCTGAATGAAGCATTAATCTCTCCAAATGTTAAATATATGGTGAAACTTTAACGCAAGCGGTCAGATTTATTTGGGACCTATTATTGGCCCTAAAGTATGTCTTCTATTACAATATAATGCAGCTTAATTAGGTACTTTGGTCGATATTTATATTTTAACATTTATTTTTTAAGCAATATATACATATTAAAGTTAAAATAGTAATTTTTAAGTCTGCTATATATATTTTAAGTGAAAATATTATTTTAGGAATATTGCTAATTTAATTTTATGGCACAGCACTATTTTTTATGTAGCTAATTCCAATTTTTTTCTTTTTTTTTTCCTAATTATATTGATATTTAATATTGATAATTACAAATTTTATTTATTCTTCAATTAAAAAAATTATACCAAAGAAAAAAGCTAAGTTAGGCACATTTTGAGGACTTCAATCTTATATTTATTAATATTATCATAATTAAGATCTATAGCATAGCTATGTTTTGAAATTTAAAGCACAAATCAAAATAAAAAACATATGATATCAGGGGCGTTCTGTCTGTAGTCTAATCGCATTTTCCCCCAAATTTCAATGAGAATCATAATATCTCTCATACAATCTGAGAGATTTTAAATAATTTATTAATTTTCTTCTTTTTTAATGGCCTATTTAAGTCTTTAAAGCCCTATTTTAATACTTTCAAAATCACTTTTAAGGTGAGCAAAATTTGTAATTATTTTTAAACAAAAGTTTTAAAAATGAAATATTATAATTTTTAATAATTCTCAACATTTTTTTTAATGCAATTATTCTAATTTTATAATAGGATTTTGAATATTATTAAAAATGCATGCCTAAATTTAATATTTTTTTTTTTTAATATATTCATAAAAGCAAGGTTTTTACACCAATTAATTTTTTTTTTTTTTTTTTTTATAAATATCACTATTTTAATCATTATCTTTTTCCTTACACATACTTTCATTACTCACACCCCTATCAAGTGCTTTTATATGCATTTTTTTTTTTTAATATTTTTTATACTTTATTTTATAAAACTTACCTAATGCCACTTATTTATTGACTTAAATTATTAACCCTAATAGTTTGAGTTTTTTTTATAATATTATAATATTTTTTTTCCTTCCTTTTAATATAATTAGAGAGAAAAAAAATGTACAAATAAAAAAAATTAGGCATATTATAATATATGCAATTACAGCATCATTTCTTACACTTAGGAGGGAATTAGCAGTCCTTTTTCTAAACAAAAAATTGTTATAGTGGATTTTTTTTGTATACATATAACTCTAATTTATATAATGTATTTTTTTTTTTAAATTTTAGAGTTATATAATATTATTTTTGTGTGTAGTTTTTATTAAAGTGCACTCTTATTCTGGTCTGGAAAGCTGTAAACAAAAAGAGAAAGACATTTTGTTAATTAAAAAGATTCAATAGAAAAAAACACATAGATAAAGAAAATTTGGGGAATGGGTGATAGTAAAGAGCCTACACTGACCAGGGATAGAGAAAAATTCTTAACTCAGTGCGAAAGGGATTTTATAGATTTTTTTCCTTAATATTTATTATTGAATGAAATTTTGATTTCGTTTAAATATTTTGAATTATTATTTTTATTACAATTAAAGCCCTTGTCAACTTACTTTTATAACATTTAGAATACTAGATTGATAACTACCATACTTTATTATCCATGAATTAGACACCAACACGTTGATTTTGTATTTATTTTTATTTATTTTCTTTTAGACTGTTATATCACGTATCTGACATCACAATGTACCGATGGGGTCGTGATAGGGGTAAAGAACTTGAGGGAGGGGCTTAAACCAGAGTGGTGACTGTGATTGGCGGCGGTACATTGTGACGTCAGATACGTGATATAACAGCCAAAAAGAAAATAAATACAAAATCAACGTGTTGTTGTCTAATTCATGAATTATAAGGTATGTTAATTATTAATCTAGTATTCTAAATAATAAAAAAGTAAGTTGACAAGGGCTTTAAGGAAAAAAAATCTATACTAATGCAATATTTGATTAATAAAAAAAAAAAATGATAGAATGACACATCGATAGATTTGAAAAATTGGAGAATGGGAAATTGAACTCATAATTGAGAGAGACACAGAAAACAGAGAGAAAATGTTGTCACCCAGTCTAAATTTAAATGCAAGAGACGTTTATAATACCCATTTGTTATTTATAAACAAGTTCTGAGTTAAATTTTGGACTGGATTAGAATATTCTCTCTCCCATGAAAGACATATGTGTTATTGACAACTCAATTTCCATTCCCCAATTTTTCAAATCTATCTGTGTGTTATTCTGTGTGTTAGTCCTATATGCCTAAGTTTACTATAAATTCTCTCATTAGCAGCCTTGTGCTTGCAATTTTGCGTCCCTTTTTTTGTATCTATATAAATTAAAGATTTTCGCATAATATAACTTTCAATATGATGTGCTTTAATTATATATATTACTTTCCTTTATTTGTATTTACTATAAGTTCCTCAACTTTGCACTTGAATTGTATACACAAATACATCAGCCAGGGACAGACAAATATAATCAGAGATTTGTCAGGATGAGGTAAAATATCTAATCATCATTGCATTTGTGTTACATAATGGCTTATCACAGTGCTAGCTTCTTTTTATAGGGAGAGTGAAGGCACAAATGTTTCCTAAAGAAAGGAAGGGGAGATAAAAAACATAATAAAAAAGCTCTTTATCCAAACCCTATTTTTAATTTTTTTATCTGAAAGCCTATACCACCTTTTCAAGTCTTCTAATTAGTGTACCTAATGAGCAGTTACATTACAGTAATGGATGTTATTGAGGGGGGGGGGGGGGGGGATTTGACGTTGCAGCAAACAAAATCTCAATCTTGTCTTTTTTTTCAGTGAGAGTAAAATGTTTATCTCGTTTTTTGCCATGGTAAGCAATATGTTTAAGTCGAGGGCCATCTGCAGTACATATGAAAATGAATGATCCACACATTTTGCTTAACGTAAAAAAAAAAAAAAAAAAAAAAAAAAAAAAAAAAAAAAAAAAAAAGGATCTTGCTTACTATGACAATAAGCGAGACATATTGTTTGCTACGACATCAATATGCAGGTTTAGAGTATGTATTGTATACATAAGGCAGAGTTTTTAGTGCTAGACGTACGTACCTGCGGTGCAGAGCTGCTAGCTGTTTGGCTGGCAAGATCAAGACTGCAGAGGGAAGGTGCAATGTGAGCCAGCTCGTCATGTCTGAGAGGAAATTGTGGACAAGTATGACGTCTATGAGGGGGTTGATTACTGCTGTAGGGGGCTAAGATAGAACAAGGGTGGGGTAACAGGAGTGGGGGGTGCAAGGGAGAGGGAGATTGTGCAGCTGTAAACATAATAACAATCACTATCATAGTATATAACTAGTATTTACAATATTAACATTTGTTTTATGTCTAACATTTCTAAATACTAAACAACACTTTTTTTTTTTTACCTTAAACAATAATCATGCTCATGTACCAAGAATTCAATTTTTAATATTGATTAATTAGCAAATTCAATTCAAATTTAATAATATAACATGTAAGGAGATGTAATATTTTTGTACATTATTGTAATTAGTAGGAAAAATAATAATAATAATAAAAAAAAAAAAAAAAAAAAAAAGCAACACACAAATTAAGTAACAAATAATTAACATTTTCTGGTCACCAAAATTTGCATTCTACAAATAATTTTGATTCCCCCCCCCCCCCCTAGTATTTTTAGATCTTTGAAATTATTGAGCGATTTTTAAAAGTTAAAAATCTAAACCTTGCTATCTAACACATTAACACACTGAGGATCTAAAATTGCCATTTGTTTACTTTCTTTTGTTGCATTCCCAACATAGTAACCACAAGACAACACATAACAAGCACACTCACGCCAAACTTTGCATTGTATTAAATACTGACCGGTGTATGAGTAACGCCGCTGGCTGGCTATCACTCAGGATTGTAGCCACGGATGATTGAGAGCCTCAGCGGCACTCGCACGTTGTGCAGGGTCAAAACTCAACATTGGGTTGAGGAAGTCTGCAAATGCTTTCGCTGACTCTGGGTCCCACTCATACTTCTCTGTTAGAACCTAGGAAAAAAAAAATCAAAATATTTATGTTAATTCTATATAAGGAAAAACAGGAACAAATAAATAACACTTAAAATCAAAAGTATGATTAGTCCCAGTAAGGACAAAAACTATGTATATGGCTAGAGATGAGGTGCTGAAAATGATAATGCTCTCAACACTCATGATGTTTAAATCAATAGGGCATGTACGCATGACGTCATTCTGAATGCTTTTTGATGCTCTTCTTGAGCAATGAATAACATTGCCCAGCATAGGACAGACATAGATTTAGGCTATTTCTTTTAAAAAATTAGCCATTTTTTTTTTGTTATTATTATTTGTCTTACATACTTGAAAAACTAATTCAACCTGTCAACAGCATAAATGCTATCAAAAATATTGCAAAGTATTTTCAAAAGTGGCAAAATGAGTAATTTTCCTATACTGGCCAATGCTATTTAGCGCTCACTTATGGCGTCAACATGAATGAAACCACCCTATATTCAAACCAAAATTCCTTTTCTTTTAATGAAGCTTGCTTTCTACAGAGCAATATGAGCCACTTGCATACGCTTTTAAATTTAATTTCAGCCTGGGTTAGATTATTTTTTTCTACCTTGTACCCCTGAAAGTGTAACCTCGGAAACTGAACTATCTATAGTCTCCGCGCGCCTCAAATTTGGAACATCTGCGCTCTCCGCCTCTTCTAAAATTGAAGCATCTGTAATGGAGCGCTTGTAAGAGAGCTTCAAATTTGGGAGAGGCGGAGAGGGCAGATGTTCCAAATTCGAGGCGTTCGGAGACTATAGATAGTTCAGTTTTCCGAGGAGCCGTCGTCATATTATCTCCCATTTTCCAATTTTTTCCTAATCTCTCTATGTTTTTCTCTATCAAATCTTTTGATAATTAAAATGAAAAGTCATCAATATATTCTCATCCTATTAAACATGGGAACATGTAATAAAAAAATAAAGTGCTCCAACTCCAATTAACAGATTCCTAACAATAGCAATGTTATAACAAGTGCGTCAGACAGGGACAGACATATTTCTTCAATATTTACATTCAGTTCTGAGGTATATGTTAAAGTCTTATCATCATGTACACTTGCAATAACAGCTACATACTAATTGAAATTTATACAAAATAACGATCTGTACACATTATTTTACTGTGACAAAATGATATCACGTATTTTATTAAGGGTATTATTTATATGGCTTTTATCTCAAAATTTAAAAAAAAAAAAAAAAAAAAAAAAACTTAATTATACCTTTTGAATGTTAATAGTAACAGCTACCTATGATAAAATGTTCAGAGCGCGTGACCATCAGATAAGAGAGAAGATAATTATTGAAATTAACATGGGCTTTTACTGTAACTTCAAAAAATCATAATTTAAAATCTAGCACGGTGACTCCCCATATATTTTTTTCCCTCTTTCTTTTTTTCTTATCCCAATGTATCACTTTGCAAAATTGAAGATTTTTCATACTATACAACTTTTATTCTAATCTCGCAGTAACTGATTTCCCACTTAAGGGAGTAGGGTACCGACCTTATATCTCAAAAACCTAGAAGTGTTTTGGGTCTAAATTTAGTGTCATTGTGTAGGTAAGGGTCATACTTAGCCATGATAAAAATTTTAAGATGTTTGACCGTCTCGACAAAAAGCAAAAAATTATTGAAATTAACATTGGGTCTTATGGGCTTAAAATTTCAAAAAATCATATAAAATTAATTTGCACGGTGACCCCCCAAAATTTTTATATATTTGAAATTGTCTCAAGCTAAAGTATCATTGTGCAAAATTCCAGATTTTTTTTGGCGATAAAAGTTTGAGTCTAATGGCCAACGTCGGTACCCTACTCCCTTTAAACTTACTTTATTAATATTTATTAATACTAAGGTGATACAATGACATGTGTTATCTGAGTGACACACACACACACACCTATCACTATCCTACATTGATTGCTAATAAATATGAAAACACGTCGACTTTGGTACAACAATTACATACCTCAAACAGTCCCCATGGCTTAAGTTTGGTTATATGTCTTAGTTCTCCCTTCTTGGTGAAGAATTCTCTCGAGTATTTGCCACTGAATGCAATATGTTTGGGGATTTCCCCAAGTAGCTCTATGATGTGTGCCAGGTGATCTTCATCTCTAGAGTAGTCGTCTCCAGAGTGGGGCTCAAATAGGAAGTCACCTGTTGCAAGCTCAAATGCCTGGAAATAAGAACATTGAACATTGTTAGAACAAATATGCAATTTGGGGTTAGGTGTAAGAGTGGGCCAGACATATTGTCAGGCTTAAATATCGCCTTTTCAAAAAGTTGATTTTTTTTCTTTGCATTATTTTTTAATAAAGACAATTATTTAATTATATATTTATGCATTTAAAGCTAACTCTACCCAAGGGGGGGATCATTAGGCTGCTGTGACGTCAAGTAGTTGTTTTGCCCATATATTTAACATTGCTGTTACCAAAGTATGTGACCCCACAGCTGCTAGTGAGCCTCCCCCCCCCCCTCCCCCCGCTGACTCAAACCCCCTCACCCCAATGAGTAAAGTCCAAATTCTAATGTTCAAAAACAAAATGTAGGTATATAGGCCTATTTATTTATTTTTGATCTAAAATGAAAAAAAATCTAAAAATTGGCATAGCTTTGACTATTTTGTTTTCAAGCAAGTTCAAGTGGACTTTGGCCATTATAGTGCAGCACCCTTAAAAAAAATGCAGCACCAAGTTTTTCGCACTCCATAAGATTATTATTTTTTTTTCTTCCTTTTTTTCTTTGTTGAGATGTCATGACGGCCCTTTAACTACATGTTATTTGAGTGATGTTTTCAACTTTCAGTGAGAGTACTTAGTATTTTCTAGGAACATTAGTCAATTTGAATGTTATATAAAAAAAAAAAAAAAAAAAAAAAGAAAGAAAGTGTAAAAGAAAAACTTGGTATTTTGTAGGGACTGAGATAAACATATATGAAAAACAAACTACAGTGCACATTGTATAGGCTACTGTTTACTACTTATCTGAATAACGATTATTATTATCATTTCATGTTCTTATACCTCTCCTATGCTACATAATTCATTTTTTGTAGTGTTTTCAAAAATAAGGTAAGTTATTAGATTAGATGGTAAGGTTTAAAATAGAATGGTTAAATATATGCAAATCAACCTTAACAGTAGTTATCACCATTAAAATATTATGTACGAAATGTGGCTTACAGAGGTTTGCAAGTAAAAAAAAAAAAAAAAAAAAAAAAAAAAAAAGTTTCTCTCTCTCTCTCTCTCTCTCTCTCTCTCTCTCTCTCTCTCTCTCTCTCTTTTTTCAATTGACATATCAGCTTTACAAAGATAAAATGTTACTATCAACAATACCACCCACTGAAATAAATCTAATCTCAACTTTCACAATTTGGCACCACTTTCTATCTGTCTCTTACAAAAAAAAAAAAAAAAAAAAAAAAAAAAGCTTTGAAAAATATTTTAGACAAAACAGTCAAAACTTTAGCCAAAAAAATTAAAAATAAACATTTAAATATAAAAATAGCTTTCTATACATATAGCATACTATTATGTATTTGTATAGGCATAAAGCTGGCAATAATATGAAACATTTTTTTTTTGTCAAGCTTAATAAAAACAGTCATTAAATATATTTTTAGCAAAAACTTAACTCCTTTTCTTTAATTTCTCCAAACAGTTTACATATTTTTTTCCCCTCTCTAATCTTTATCTATAAATTTTGATTTTTTTTCCTTGGTGCATTTTTTTATTTACTTATTCATTTATTTTTAATTATTTAATTTTTTAATTTTTTATTATTTTTTTTTATTTAGGCCTATTATTATTATTTTTTTGGTATATATAGTAATCCAATCTAAGCTTACTATTTATGGAGTTTGCTAGCCTATCAGAAGTAAGTGGTGCTGGAAAAGCTTTGAGATTCCTATAATTTTCTATGATTTAATTTTTGTTTTTTACAGCATTAATGCCCCCGCACAGCCATCCTTACTCATTAAATTATTATTATTTTTTAAATTAGTTGTGATTGGCTGAGAGTTGGAACAGCTAGAATTGGACATGAATGTGCCATTTCACCCCCCCCCCCCCCCCCCAAGGCTTCATTTTATGACAATTTTTGGTACTAAATGTAATTTGAATTCATAACCTGTGTTCCTTAATGTATTTTTAATTTCAATATGTAGTTATTTGTAACAATAGCAATGTTATAACAAGTGCGTCAGACAGGGACAGACATTTTTCTTCAATATTTACATTCAGTTTTGAGGTATATGTTAAAGTCTTATCATCATGTACACTTGCAATAACAGCTACGTAGTATTGTAAACTAATTAAAATACGTAATTTTAAGTTGTTTTATTATTATTATTAATGATTTGAAATTATTGAGCGTATATTTTCTCTTGGTTCTTCATTACTTTTATTATTTCTTGAGAAAAGGATAGAATTGCCAGTAAAAACCTTACCACAGTAGAAGTTCTATGGAGAGGCTGAGGTCTCACATGGCACAGTTTTTTTAATTATAAAAATATTCAAGACCTTGACCTCTCCATAGAATGATGAGGTCCTTGCTGGTAACTCTATCTAACCACAATGGTATTTTTCTTAAATTGATTATAATTTCTTGTTAAATCAATTAGGATGTAAAAAGAGAGCTCAATTTTAAATGTTTTAGTTACTATTAGATTTAGAGAGATATTTATTATTAGATTTAGAGAGAAATAAAGACATTTTGAATTTTTAGATACTGTACTGTAATACCACCATACTCGAGTACACATAAACATGATGACTCACCATGCAAGCTGTGCTCCATAGATCTGCAGGAGGTCCGTACCCTGCACCTAGTAACACCTCCAAGCTGCGATATTGTCGAGTCTGAATATCTTCTGTGAAGTGGTGATCCTGAAACATATCAAGTCAAAGGGATATGTAGTCAACATAACGTTACATTTATAATATTTTGTGATAACAATGGTTTTGAGTTCAATTTTAAGTAATTTCCCTTGCATCTGCTCCAGTTTCAATGGACTGTGCATGAGTAGTACAGTTTCAGACAGATGAAAGGTCACCGTTTAAACATGTTGCTTTTTTACGCGCCTAAAATTTTATGTTGAAACAATAGTTACGTCTTATTCATGTATTTGTCGTGCGCTTAGGTGCAGCGTTATCTATCAGGTGAGCTGATTTAGCCAGCAAGCCAAACACACATCGTGACGAACGTGAACATGACGTAATAATATAGTAGCAGCAATTTTTAATGGTAACCTTTTATTTGTCTTAAACTGTACATAGAAACGGAAGCAGGTGTGAGCAAAATTGCTTGAAGTGAGACTCAAAACATTTGTTAGTCATTACTGGAGGATATTTGCAGAGCAATTTCCTAAAGTCAGATGCAATAGAAATATAAATTCCTAACAATAGCTATGTTATAACAAGTGCGTCAGACAGGGACAGACATTTTTCTTCAATATTAAAATTCAGTTTTGAGGTATATTTTAAAGTCTTATCATCATGTACACTTGCAATAACAGCTACATAGTATTGTAAACTAATTGAAATTGCTACAAAATAATGAGATGCATATGTACACTATTATTTTATTGTGACAAGAATTTATGACTTATTTTACTATGGATTATGTGTACAAGATTTGTATTATATCCAAAATTCTGAAGATGTTTTTACCCTTCTTTCTGCGTGTTATTTGAGTAATTTTTATTTCTTACTCTCAATTTACTTGTAATATTAGATATGGACGTTTAGAATAACTTCTTTTGACTTTTTTTGACTTTTTTTTTTTTTTTTTACAGTACAGTGATTTTTTTTTTAATTCAAAATCGGTGACACCCGACCCCCCCAAGATCGTTCTGAAAAAAATTGTATGCATTCAGTATGCAACTTTAAGCATCGTGATCAATTTTTAGCATCCTAAGTTGAAAACTCTAATTTTGGCGGCGTCTTAATTAAAATAGGTAATTGCGAGTGTTGCGGCGCCCGAGCGCGCGCAGCTAGTTTTAAGCCCTTGTATCTCCTAAAATAATTGAAGTAGAAACTTGAAACTTTTTTTACAAATAGATCTATAAGCCGTTATTGTATTTTTAATGTTATTTGGTCTTGCAAGTAATTATTTTTTAAATTAAAAATTTACAAAAATCAAAAATATTCAGTTTTCGGGTACTAGTCAAGGTCATGCTACACCTGGTCAAATATTATTTTTAGCCAAATAGTAGTTTATATGCATGTCTTAGGTCCTTGTCAACACATTAGTGTGCCTGAAAAAAAATATTTTGTTTTATTTCGTATTTTAAAGTACCGCACGAAGGGGCCATTTTTCTAAAATGCGTGATGTTTGAAACGAAATAAATCAAATTACTCATATTTTTAAAAACGTGTAATGCACATCAACAGAAAGCTTATGATGTCTATTTTCAGAAAATGTAAAAATTATTTTGGGGTTTTGCCTCCACGATTTTTTACAGCGCTTTGTTTCATGTGCTCCTAGCGCGCTGCGCGCCACACGCAATACGCACGAGACACGCCCCTTTTATAACCTTACGGAACATTTACAAACAAAATTAGTGTTTTGTTACCAAAATTACATCGGTGTCACAAATTAATGCAATTTATTTGTAATATTACGTGTTCAGGTGTTGACATACCTGTATAATTTGAAAATTTATGCAAATAAAAAAGTTTTTTTTTTTTTTTTTTTTTTTTAATAAAATGTATTTCTGTTATTGTTCCGCTATATTGTCCAATGTTCTCTTGGTTCAAAGTTTACTAATGTCTGATGTCCACTTTAAACTGTTTGTTAAAAGTCACAAATAAACCAATAATCTCCTTTCCGATTTGCGTTATAAAGTTACCATTTTTACAGTTATTGAACTAATTATCATATACATATATTATAAGATAGAGCACGCAGATACATTTTTTTTTTCAAATCATTAATATGTTACATTGCTATTAAAGTTAGCATAATTCGACCCACACAATTGAGACACTAAGTCTTCAAACTGAATCTTAAAAAAATCGTAACTCGTGAACAAAACGTCGTATTAAAAAAAGCAAAAAAAAAAAAAATAATAATAATAATAATAATAATTTTTGATATATATAATTACTAGCTTTAAATATATATTTCGCATTCAGTTTGTCTTCCCGTTGCGGTTTATTAGCAACATCGTGATATAAAACACAGCCTACCCAAAATAGTCATAAAACTAGGGGCTGACCAGACATCCCGATTTTTCCAGGACAATCCCGTTTTTTACACCTTTGTCCGGTTAAAAATTAAAATGTACTGATATTTTTCATTACGGGATTTTTTTTTTAATTATGTATTATTATATGTTGCCCGTCATGATAAATCAGGACATTTTAATTTTTAACCGGACAAAGGAGTAAAAAACGGGATTGTCCTGGAAAAATCGGGATATCTGGTCAGCCCCCCTAGTTTTATGACTATTTTGGGTATAGGCTGTGTTTTATATCATGCTTTTTTTAATAAGACGTTTTGTTCACGAGTTACGATTTTTTAAAGATTGAGTTTGAACTAAGTCTTCAAAGTTTGAAGACTTAGTGTTTCAATTGTATGGGTCGAATTATGCTAACTTAAATAGCAATGTAACATATTAATGATTTGAAAAAAAAATGTATCTGCGTGCTCTATCTTATAATATATGTATATGATAATTAGTTCAATAACTGTAAAAATGGTAACTTTATAACGCAAATCGGAAAGGAGATTATTGGTTTATTTGTGACTTTTAACAAATAGTTTGAAGTGGACATCAGACATTAGTAAACTTTGAACCAAGAGAACATTGGACAATATAGCGGAACAAAAACAGAAATACATTTTATTAAAAAAAAAAAAAAAAAAAAAAAAACTTTTTTATTTGCATAAATTTTCAAATTATACAGGTATGTCAACACCTGAACACGTAATATTACAAATAAATTGCATTAATTTGTGACACCGATGTAATTTTGGTAACAAAACACTAATTTTGTTTGTAAATGTTCCGTAAGGTTATAAAAGGGGCGTGTCTCGTGCGTATTGCGTGTGGCGCGCAGCGCGCTAGGAGCACATGAAACAAAGCGCTGTAAAAAATCGTGGAGGCAAAACCCCAAAATAATTTTTACATTTTCTGAAAATAGACATCATAAGCTTTCTGTTGATGTGCATTACACGTTTTTAAAAATATGAGTAATTTGATTTATTTCGTTTCAAACATCACGCATTTTAGAAAAATGGCCCCTTCGTGCGGTACTTTAAAATACGAAATAAAATAAAATATTTTTTTTCAGGCACACTAATGTGTTGACAAGGACCTAAGACATGCATATAAACTACTATTTGGCTAAAAATAATATTTGACCAGGTGTAGCATGACCTTGACTAGTACCCGAAAACTGAATATTTTTGATTTTTGTAAATTTTTAATTTAAAAAATAATTACTTGCAAGACCAAATAACATTAAAAATACAATAACGGCTTATAGATCTATTTGTAAAAAAAGTTTCAAGTTTCTACTTCAATTATTTTAGGAGATACAAGGGCTTAAAACTAGCTGCGCGCGCTCGGGCGCCGCAACACTCGCAATTACCTATTTTAATTAAGACGCCGCCAAAATTAGAGTTTTCAACTTAGGATGCTAAAAATTGATCACGATGCTTAAAGTTGCATACTGAATGCATACAATTTTTTTCAGAACGATCTTGGGGGGGTCGGGTGTCACCGATTTTGAATTAAAAAAAAAATCACTCAGTAACAAGGTTTAAGTTTAAGAATTTTAAAAAAGTTGTGATTTAAAAAATTGCATTCTGGCCATAATTTATTAAATAAGTAACTATTATTTAAAAAAAAAAATTATATTATAGGTACTAAAAATTGCATCAAATGCGATTTTTTTATTCTCCCCCCCCCCCCCCCCCCCAATTTTGAGGGAAAGAGTCCTGTTTAAAAGATTGTGACTATTTATTTTAAGTGACAATCTTTTAAAAAATAAATTAGCTAAGGGTGGAAGTAATAAAACTATATTAGTGACAGAGTAACAGCTTGATTTTTTTTTTTTTTTTTTTTTTTTGTCCATTAGTTTTTAATTGCAATTTTTTTCAAATTTTCTTAAGCACTGGCGTTGTTATTATATTCAAAAGGAAAATGTGAGAAAAAAAAAGCTAGTAAGTTTTATTTTAAGTAAGTATTGACTAATAAAGGAAAAACAGTTTTGAGTCAGACTTTGAGCGTTTTAGCTCACATCCGCTTTCGTTTCTACTTGCTACGCATGCGCAGTACGTCGAAACAGATGTGGATGTGAGCGAAATTTCTTAAAGTCAGCCTCAAAACTGTTGTAACTTTTATTAGTCAATAGAATGTAGAAAACTCAAAATATCATTTTTCTAAATTATATGGATTAAAAAAATTAAATAAATAAATAAAAAATAGTAATAATAGAATAAAAAAAAGGCATTTTATAAAGCCTGAACTGTCAATTTAATTAATAAACTTTAGGTTCTAATATAAATATGAGATAGAAAAAATATTTTAGGTTCTACCAGAACATGCACTTGCAGAATAATTCCTATATATTTTTATCTTAGGGCCTAATAAATAATATAATGTCAATGAAACGTAATAAATAAAATTCATAATATAAAGTATGTCAATAATGACTTTTCCTCATATATTTCAATGTCTTACTTTTATATAAGACATTTTATTATTAGAAAGACATAATATTAAAAATCAATAAGATAAAATTTAATAACAGTAGCTTGAGCAGTATATTTAGGGGGAGAAACAAATAATTTGATCAATCTCCATGGTTACATGTCAACAATGTTATTTCAATATTTAAGTCATAACCAATAAATAACAAAATCTTTTAGCATCACAACCTACACTCATAGAACAAATGTGTAGGGCTTAAAATTGGAAAGTAAAAAAAAAAAAAAAAAAAAAAAAAAAAAAAAAAAAAAAAAAAAAAACTAAAAACTAAAAACTAAAAAAGATGTGTAATATCCTAACAAGCCTGAAAATCAATGTTGATTTGGCTGGAGTCATTGATTTCTAATTTATTTTCCATTCACAAATTGGCGAGAGGCGAGCTGTGACGTCAATGACTGCTCGTGGCATTTTGTAAATGGAAAATAAATTAGAAATCAATAACCCTGGACAAATCAACATTGATTTTCAGGCTTGTTAGGATATTACACAACTTTTTTTTGTTTAAGGTGTTCTACGTCTTTCAGCAATCCTCACATTTGCATACTAACGTTTGCCTGTTTCTGATGTAAGAAACATGCAAACGTGCAAATAACACTTTGCAGTATTTTCACGCTCTCTTGTGGAACCACATTTAAAGTACAGGCCTAATCCTTAAAAATTTTTAGCTGTTGTCAACTATTCTCACCTCTACTTTACAGTCACAAGAACTTACCAAGTACTCTATAAGAATTATTAATAATTAGTTTTCATAGTTGACAGGTCACGATTGTCATTTAACTGAATATTATTTTTGAGTGTGGTTTTCAATGATTTTAGTGAGAGCTAGTACTTGGTATTTTCTAGGTATTTCATAGCAGACTTTCCTTTTTTGGTGTATGTATCTATATAATTTTTATCTTTTTTAATTTTGTTCAACCAAATGTTACCTTTTTTGTGATAACGTATGAAGACTAAATTAATAGGATATTTTGCAAATTAAAGCTTATCTATATTGTGTATTTTAACAATATTGCTTTCACTAATTAAAAAGATTGCATATAATCAAGAGGAAAAAATATGAATATATTTTTATAACTACGTATTCAAATTATGTTTAAGTA
This sequence comes from Ecdyonurus torrentis, assembly GCA_949318235.1. NCBI lineage: Eukaryota > Metazoa > Arthropoda > Insecta > Ephemeroptera > Heptageniidae > Ecdyonurus > Ecdyonurus torrentis. The sequence goes on from OX439135.1 coordinate 9,763,464, forward strand.
CTTAGTCCTATTCGTTCAATTCATATAATTTTTATTGCGTTTTTTATTTATTTTTTCCCAGCAGCATTTATTTTACTTTTCTAGTGTTTGGAAATACTGGAATTAATTATTTAAATTATTATTATTATATTTAATTTGGTTGATTTTGATGTTGTTGCGATAGTTTTTATCGATGAGAGGCAATACAAATCACCTACTAATACTTATGAAACAGTAGTTCTATTGCATTTCTATACGACATACAAAATATTACAGGTACAACTTATGAATTCTGGAAATAATCGTCTGTAAAAATTCAACTCTTATGGCATAAATAAAAGAATTATATAAAAAAAAAATCCAACTAAAGTTCATAGACACATGAAACAAAAAAGAAAGTAAGCTTAACTATTGTATTATCTTTTAGTTTTTGTTTTGCATTTCTATGTGTGTTTTGGAGAGTAAATACTGTAGCTGTTGAAAATTTTTTCAAAGTCACCCCAAAGTAAGGAAAAATGTCAATTTTTTTTATATTCAACTTAAAAATGATTAAACAATGATACACATACACCATAGATTTTAGAACTCTGGGAAAGAGATATTTGCTCACTATCTCCCACTCGTCAATATATAGTATTTGTGTTTTAGCTATCAAATATAATTTTATGTAAAATAATTGAATTTAAAAAAAAAAGTTACTCACCACCCAACAAGCGTTTCCCAAATCTGCAATCTTGACTTGAATGTCACAAACTTCGGTAACAGGATCAGGATGTCTCGCTTCTTTATTCTCCACAGCGTACGATACTCTACGCATTCTATCACTTCCTTGACTCTCACTTGTCGTCTCTGTCGTACTCTCATTAGACGATGTCTTGATTGAACTTCTTCTCTCTTCGTTAACTTCTACGTTAGCGTTATCGTTAGATATAGAGAAGTCGTTCAAATTAACCTCTGATTTGTCAGTAGTTATTTCTTCACTTGTAGAAGCCAATTGGGTATCATCTTCTTTGTTCAAGTTATTTATAACTTCTGTAGTAGGTTCTATGTTTTCTTCTTCTTCTTCGTCTTTTTGAGAAATTGCAGGTTTTACTTCTGCTAATGCCATTTCTGTGTAAATAAAACATACAAAAAAAATAATAATTAAATATTTGTTACTTATTATTAAAAAAACAAAATCAATAAAATTTATTTGAAAAGTGCTTCAGACAGGGACAGACTAATTTCTTCAATATTTTGAATTCAGATTTTTTTTAGGTATATTAAAGTCTTATCATCATATGCACTTTTATTATTATTAGGCCTATTAATTATATCCCTTAAAAATATAAAATAATTGTAACACTAAATCATTATAGGTTCACAAAGATTGTATAATAGACAGTACAATAAGTCAAAGTTAACTTGTAATGGAGAACTATCAAGAAAAGGAGGTTTAAAGCCCCTGTCTACTTACTTTTTTATCATTTAGAATACTAGACTCATAATAACCATACCTTAATATCCATAAATTTAGACACCATCATGTTGATTTTGTATTTATTTTTCTTTTTGCGGTTATATCATCGCCAATCACAGTCACCACTCTGGTTACGTGATAAATCACGGCCCCATCGGTACATTGTGACGTCAGATACGTGATATAACCGCAAAAAGGGAAATAAACAAAAATAAATACAAAATCAACGTGATGGTGTCTAATTCATGTAGGCCTATATTAAGGTATGGTAATTATCAGTCTAGTATTCTAAATGATAAAAAGTTGACAAAGATAAAAAAAAGTTGACAAGGGCTTTAATGGAAAAATAGACAAACCCAGAGACCAACAATACTAAAAAAAAAAAAAAAATCTAGCAAACGATTTTGTGTTCCTGTCTCAATTTAACATGCTTTCTTATGGGGGAATGTAGCATACTGAGACTCTTTTGTTTTAGATTTAGATGAAAGATAGAAAAAATTTACGAGTTGTTACACACAGAAAATTAAAACTATTGAATGAATTAACCTTTTAAAGCTACTGACTCAAAAGGGTGATTATATATTCATTGATTTAAGCATAATGCTCTGATGCCAAATGGAATCAACTAAAAATTTATCTAACTATCTAATAAATCTATCTTGTCTTCAAGAAACCAATTTTAATGTCCAATACTGTACTATCTTTTTCATGAGGGAGAGGGAGAGAGTTTGAGGTTTTTGGTGACCAAATGAGAGTTGACCTTTGGCTGCAACCACAACAAAATGGCATATTGCTCAGTGTTTGCAAAAAGCTGTCCTTTATAAGTTTTATTTACGCCGCAGGTTAAAACTGGCTTAAAATTGTTATTTGCTATTATTCTGAAAGAAAAAAAAATCAATTTTAATTTGACTATGCAAATATTAAATTACATATTAAAGAAAGGTATACTGTATCTTTGAAGTTAGCAAATTATTATTGAAAATTTCAAATAAAAAATTTACATAGGTTTTCAAGCCAGTTTTAATAGAAAATGCTTTTAAAATTGTTTATTGGAGAAAATTGTATGCCTACTAAAAAGAAATTATAATTTTGACTAAAAAAAAAAAAAAAAAAAAAAAAAAAAAAAAAAAAAAAAACTAACTAACGTATGACAAAAAAAAAACACTAAGCAACTTTTTAAAAGTTGTTTCTATGTCTTTTTTGTTATTTTTACTGGTTAAAACTATGAAATCCGGACCGTTAAAACACTGTTAAAAATGGTTAATTGCATGCAATCACTAAAATAAAATACCATAAAAATAAAATTTTACCTGCAAAGCTCTTTCTATTCTCCAGATTAGTTTTAGCTGGAGCTTTGAATTCAATAGTCGGAGATTCTAAAGTTTCCTCAGGACTTGTAGTAACGATATCGTGAACGTTATCCGCATCACTGATATTATCTTCATCAGATACGTTCCCTTTCACTTCGAGCTCTTCCATCTGTTGTAACTGCTTTTCCAAGAGTAGAGCATGTCTTTTAGCTTTCCTCTTCATCTTCTTCTTCATGTTCTTGGTCATTTTAGCAGGATCAGATTTTTGAAGCTCTTTAGGAGCCGTACTTACGGCAGAACCAGGTAATTTCTGACCCGCTTTGTGCCATTGAGTTGCTTCAGCTGCTAATTTTTTCACATGACTCTCGGTAACACATAGTAATATATTTTCTGGTTTAATATCTGTATGTATAATTTTACATTTTGAATGTAAATAATCTAATCCTTCAAGTACTTGTCTAATTATTGTTTTTACATTTTGCAATGGAATGCCTTGATAATTACTACGTATAATTAATTTTAATAAATTATAACCTAATACTTCAAATACCATACATACATGTGTACCATTTATACCAGTAATTTTAAAATCATCTAATAATGCGACTGTTTTATCTTTTTTTGGATCTGTAGGATCTGATTCTCTTACACATTTTAGTAATTTTATTTCATCTAATGCTGTTTCAGTATAATGTGATGCACTTTTAACTACTTTTAATGCAACAAATCTTTTTGCTTGTAAGTCCCAACATAACCATACTGTACTAAAATGTCCCCAACCTAATTTACGTACAACGTGGTATCTGCCATGGAATAAATCACCAATTTTTACTGGATGATAACCTCCTTTTACGTAATCTTTAGGATCTTCTTGTTCATCATCGTCTGAACCTGAAACACACAAAAATACATACACATTTTTAAGTTATATAATATAGGGGGGGGGGGGGGGGGGGACCCTCACAGTAAACGCTACCAATATAAAAGGATAGAAATAGTATGAGAGAAATTAGAGCATTTTGTATTGAAAATTAAAGCAGACTAAAAATAAAAAATCTCTAATCAGAGATTTTTGCTCTGTGTTACTTTTTAATGCAAATTGCTCTTATTTCTCTTTTACTATTTTTATCCTTTTATATTTTTAAGTTATGAATAGAATAAGGGATCTATAAATATCAATGAAAAAAACTCGTTTTATGAATTAACTGTTGGCATGCTAATGGCTTTTTATAAGTGTGATTTTAAATTGTTGGCACATATTAAGCCAATAAGTTCAATTCTATACCCTGGGTATCTAAATTTTCAAATTCCAAATCTATACCTTGAATATTGACTAGAGAAGCTTCTGATGTTTGTTATCTGGTACTGCCCAATCTCAAGACAAGTAGGCGCATGCATAAAACTAAATGAATGGACAGCCAGGTGTAATCTTGAATGACCCTTTTTGCCAGTTAGATAATTATAAGGCTCAGGTATACCAAAGAGAATATCAGGGTTCAATTTTTCATTGCTTTTTTAAAATTTATTTTTATGAATTTTGTTTTCCATTTGATCAATGTAATACACATCTCTAGATGACCAGTGTACTGTTCGATTACTAGTTATTATTAGTCATCTACTTACATTACTTTTGGTTAGGTATGTACTTGTTAAGCTCAGATAATGCACAACCTTTTACAATATTACAAGGAGTGAGTATCTATCATGATTACGGCAATATTCAGCCTGCAAGACAGTATAGTAGCAATGCACCGAGACACACTAAGAAATACTATCTAATAAGCTAATTCTATAGATTGTAATCCAAAGAGAATATCGTCATTCAATTTTCTGTTGCCTTTAATTTTATCCTGGAAGTTATATTTTCTTGCACATTTGATCTATGTAATTTTGACCCGCAATACATGTCTCCAGTTGACCAGTACTTTTCAGCGGGAATTCTCTACTTACATTACTGTCTACCACCAAGCACATGACTGTGTTTACAAGTCACTTCATAGTGTTGTATTTGAACTTGTCTGTTGCTTAAGCACAGGACAGCGGTCAATATCTTATCGCTTTTAGTCGGATAGGAAGCCGTATTTCTTATCCTATCTGACTAAAAGCAATAAGAAATTGACCGCTGTCCTGCGCTTTAATACAAAATTTGAATGTGGGTCACAAGCATGACAGGCAAGCATTCTACCACTGGGTCAAAGGGTCATGTGTTATGGAACCTAAACAAAATCTTCCTTACAACTCCAGAAGCAATAAGAGAACAAAAAAAGTCCCCAACGGAGAAAAATACGATTTTGGTCTTACATTATCAGCTTCACGGACATGGTTTTAATAGAATTTTTTAAACTTCGTAATATTTTAATAAAACAACAGAAATTAAATGCTGAAGCTTAGCATCATAGCGGTATTTATCAAAAACCATTCTTTAGCCTCCTCATATGCATGTATGAGTACAAAATAATGTTTATGTATTTAATAAATAAAAACAAAGGCATCGTACTAAATTTAAAATTAGCATTTTTCACCTTATAACTAGATAACTGAATTCTACAAATATCTATAGCATTTATTTTCATCGTAAATAAATTCTAATAATCCCAAGATGGTAGGTCAAAGTTTTTGAAGAAATGCTTGAAATGGGGGGAAAAAAGTGGACCAAATTTGATAAAATGTCAAAATATTTGCATATCATAAAATAAAAACACATTTTAAAATAATATTAAAAATAAATATTCATGAACTTGAACTTTTAATGATAAAAACCTCAAAATGAGAAAACTAAAACTTGAAAAAAAAAATTTTCAATATCAACAATAGGAAAAAAAAAAAATGTCACACAGGCACAAAGCAAAAGCAGCACTTGTCAAAAAAAGAAAAGCTAAAAAGGGGGACAAGGGGTTCAAAGGGCGTTAACCTATTATATCACATAATAAGTATTATATTTCTTTAAAAAATACATATATTAAATATTTATTTTTTTATTTATAATGTAGATAATTACCCAATATTTCTTCATCCTCTTCTTCTTCGTCGATTTCACGTTGTCTGGTTCGATGATGCGTTCCATCATTACGATTTCGAGCAGAGTTATTTTCATCAGCTCCTCGAGATTTCATACCTCCTTTACCTCCTTTTCCGTTTCTATGACGTTTTTTCTTTGCTTGTATAACAAGTACACGTCTATTTATATCGTTTTTACTACTCATTTTTAGAAAAATTTAACAATTTTAATATAAAAAACGCGTGTTTGATGAATTTCTAGAAATCCATCATGGCCGATTTATTTACCAACATGAGAAGATTTAATTCTAGAAAAAAACTTCACAAAGCTGCTAAATATTTAAAACAATTAATATTGTATTTAAATGTGATTTTATTAAAATATATTATTTAAAAATAAAATTAGATTTTTCAAAGAAACTTTTTTCTAATATTTATATTTGATTATGTTGGTATTTAAATAACAACATCCGCAGAAATTTCACGTGGTCGCGGTGGTCGTGGTGCGGTGCAAAGGTTTTGTCGATGTTTCTACAATTTTGTTTTATAGTTTCTCCTCATTAAAATTAACACAATGGCTTTGTTTATGATTGATACTAAAGGAGTTGACCTTGTTAGTGAAAATAGCTCTGCAAATGAAGAAGAATCTGACGATGGAGAGGTAGAATCAGAAGAAGAAATCGAAGCTGAAACGATCGTAACGAATAAAAATAAAATTCAAGGTTTGTCTTCTTTATGGCATTATATCATTACTAAAAGACTCTTATTCTATTTAAAAAGTTCAATATGTTAACCTATTATAGATATTGTATTATATTTCGTTGTTGTTTACGTGTCAAAACGTTTTATCGTGCCATTTTTTAATAATCGGTTTACCGGTATGTATATATGTACAAAAAAATATATGTATGCATATGCGCAGAATTTTCCATGACAGAATATGGGGTTTTATTATTTATTTTTGTTTATCTCAGATCAAGTGCCAGAACCATCATCATGGGTGGCGTTTAAATAGAGATAATCAGTTTGTTTTAGGGTTTATTTAAACTGTTTAAAATGTATGATATGGTAAATATATGTATATAAACAGTGATGCGATAGTTTACTTTGCCTACCCATATTGCCCAAACATGAATTGATTTTCTTTGAATACACACTATTTACTTTTTTATAGTTTCAGGTAACGTCGAAAGTTCAGATGAAGAGTCGGATGACTCTGAAAGCCAACCTGACTCTGATATTGAAGAAACTCCACGTAAAACTCAACAGAGAAGTTATATTGTACGACCTGGTAGTTTATCACATATATGGAAACATGGATTAAATAAAGAAAAAAATATTGAAGTCAAAGATGAAGATGATGATTGCATTATTGTACCTCGTGGACCATCAGATGAAGAGGATGATGATGGTACAGTAATAATAAAACTGAAGCTTGTTGTTGCTTACCTGTATATCATTGTTTAGATGTAACTGTCAAGTAAATTTGAAGTCCATCTACACATACAGTATGCAAAATAAGCTTCTTCGTAAACTTTTTTTTTTTTTTCTGCTCTGGAATAAACAAAATTATTAATGCTGTTTGTAAACCATGTTTTCTGCTCCTAAAATGATGATCACCTATGGTTATTGAAATGCAATGTGCATTTTTTGGTGCAAGAAAACAGGGTTTACGAACAAAACTATAATAAAAAAATTTAATTAAATACTGTACTTTTTCAGTGGGATTGTGCTTTTTTTATTATTTTTTTTTTTAAAGGCAAAAGCTAGTAGGTTTATGAACAAGCTTAATGTAAACAAATGGAGCTTTTTACGCGGGGGGTGGAGGAGGGGGCTCAATAGCAGGTTTGATGTCACTTTTTCCGGAAAATGCAATGTTAACCTTATGGGCAAAACAATTCACGTGACGCCACAACACCCTAGTAACCTTATCTTTATTATACTATCTTGCCTTTTACGTGGTTTTAAAACTAGAGCCATGGGACTGATGGCTAAAGGTGGTGAGAGCAGCAATATCGTGTTTCAGACTGACACCAATTTTTTGGGTACTTTAAGCCAGGATTGTACCCAAACTGTGTATTGCAGGTCAGCCTAAATAGGGAGGTTGTTGTTTCTCTGTTAAAATTCTCTAAAGCCTAGGACAGCAGACAGCGGTTCTTTCTTAGCGATTTTCTTAGCGCAGCGATAAAGTTTGGACCATGCTAACTTGATGGATGCTATCGCAGGGGTAGGATAAGAATTGTGATAAGAAACAACCGCTATCTTGAGCTTAAAGCTGGCAACTCCCAGCTATCTATCCATTGATATCCGTCAAACTAAGTGATAGTGTTGGAAGCACATGAACCGTTTCATTTGTTTACATAAGTGCAGCCACTACTGTCAGTAATGGTGCATGTAAAAGTGCTAATATGTTTATATAAACGCTTGGTCCGTCAGTACTCGCTAGTTTTCCTCACAATACATACCGGTACGTTTTCTTGTGTCTAAGGTACAAATTTGCTTTACCATCCATTTCCATCAATATCAAAAGTCATTGTGTATGTATAAAATTTTATGTTGTAAGATGTGTCCAAGGCCTAGTTCATATAGGGCCTTTTTTTTTTTTTTTTTTTTTTTTTTTTTTGAACCACTTTTGTAATTAAAAATATTCTGCTGATGATGTTAATCAAATAGGACACTGAACGTCCAATTTCTATGTAAAAGGCAAAGAACAGAATTCTAATATTTTTAATTACCTATGTACTGTAATTGTTTATTAACATAATATGTGATATTTCAAGAAATGTTGTATTAGCTAACTATACTAATTAGTAATTTATCAATAGACAACTTCACATAATCAGGACACGGCCCTGGCAAAGGGCATGTTAATCACTGGCAAGGGTCATCATTAGTTTTATGTTAGTTTTGTCTTGGTATAGGGCTTACCATGTCAAATTAAAGATTTTATTTTTTGAATTTCTCGCTTCAGAATTGTTGAAACCTGTTAAATCGCACATCATCTTAAAGTAAAAAGCACAACTCAAAAAGTATATAGGACGAGAACGAGCCCCAGTGAAAGCAATGGGGTGAAAAATGTGCTCAAAGTCGACTCCAAATGAGGGTCTGGGCCCCGCAAGAAATTTTAGCTTCTCAAAGTTATATGAATCAAGATGACATTTTCTTATCATATTTTAAAGGTCGATAATGAGAAACTGAAATTTCTTGTGGAATTCAGACGTTTATTTGGATGACCCTTGCCAGTGCTCAACCTGATGATCCTTGCCAGTGACAAGTGCTGATTATGTGAAGTTGTCTATTACAGTACAACAATGTCCAAAATTAGGTTTAACCCCAACAGTGTTTATTTAAACTGGAGTTAAACAAGCTTTTTTATTTTATTTATTTACATTTATTTATTAACATTTATTTATTTATTTTTCCATAACAAAAGTAAATAAAAATTTAATTTTTTTTTCTAGTACTTTCTGAATACAGTAATTAGGTATTGTAATTAATTTAAAAAAAAAAAAAAAACTCTGTAAATCATTACTAAGGCTACATCCCTTAGGCCAAACCTATGCTATGCACAGGGTTCTCAAACTATGAACACTCTAGGTTATTGTAAAATTTTGTACTGCCCCATATTTTGTACCCAAATTAGTAATTTTTCTTTTTAAAAATTGTGATTGCAGATGACACAATCATCACAGAAATACCAAAGCTATTGGAGCAAACAAACATTTCAACAGACGTGTAAGTATCTACAAAGATTCAAAGGTTTTCTTTAGAAGTTATCTATGTATTTAAAAAAAACTTCACACTTGCTTTTTTTTTTTTTTTTTTTTTTTTTTGTAAAATTTTGCAGCAGCAGCAACTACCTATGATCAAAATGTCATTACTTGTGCCCAACTTGGAGATAATTATTATTGACATTAACATGGGGCATTATGGCAGTAAATTTTCAAAATTTTGTATGGTCATTGACTTTTCTTAATTACTGTTATTTTTACATATTTGGAGTTTTATTATATGGAAAAAAAATCTGTTGTTGTATCAACACACTATCTCATTTTTAGCTTTAATGTAAAGTTATCTATTATCCAACCAAAACTACCATTCTGATAGAATTTTAAATTAACTCTTGAAAACTACTGTGTAAATAACAATTTTACAGTGGTACTTTCTAGGGGATACTAGTGTTGTCCGCGTAAGCCCTGTTTTCTTGCACCAAAAAATGCACATTCCATTAGATTAACCAGAACCAATCATCATTTTAGTAGCAGAAAACGGTTTACAAACAGCATTACTGCTTATCTTTAACAATACTTTTTTTAAATAAATTATTGGGAACATAAAAATGTGCATATCAATAATGTCTATAATAGTGTTGTTCGTAAGTCCTATTTTCTTGCACCAAAAAAATGCGCATTCCATTTTATTCTAACCATAGCTGATCATCATTTTAGTAGCAGAAAACAGGGTTTACAAACAGTGTTAATGTTAATTTGATATCGCAGTTAGGTATGAGAAATTTGAAAGAAAAAGATAGGAGGAACCAGCAATTGCCTTATCATAGTGAAGAGAATCTTATAGTTCAGAGAAAAACTTGCTAGCACAGAGGCATAGAAATGGAAGAAGAAAGAAAGAAAAGAGAAAGAGAGAACTTGTTTTTATTTTTATTATTATTTCATCTCTGTGCTAGCAAGATTTTCACCAAACTATGGGACTCTCTTCACTATGGGGTTTCTGCTTTCAACTTTATCATATGCAGGGAAAAAAATCCCTGCTAATGACCTAGTCATGGTCCCTTTATTCTCTACTTTCATTAGTTTATAATATAGGCCTATATTTTAATTTATTATTTATTTATTATTATTTTTTTTTTTACATAGCAAAAAGAAGAAGAAAAAGAAGAAAGGAGATTTTGACCTGAGTGATGCGTACTTTGATTTTGTAAAAAACAAGCACGGAATTATTAATCCTGAAGCAGCTGATGCTTTGGTAGAGGCTCGCAAGAGTACCATACATAAGCTACTCAAGGAGAAGAGTTTAGCACATAAACCTGGCTTAGAACAACTGGAGTCTGTACCTAATCCTAATTTATCTGATAGGAAGTTGAAGAAATTACGCAAGGTATGGCTAATGTGTCTAGTTTGTTGTGGTTGACCTTTCAAATAAAAAAAATAAAATTCTTGGCGCCAGCTCACCCTTTAGTTAGAGTCAGCTTTGCGCACATTTTTCACATTGTTTGAAAATTTAATAAATTCAAAAGTTGACAATGCAAATCATATTTATTGTTCTGTGCTAATCATCCTTGTTGCGTCAAAATGTACCAAGTCAAAATTATCACAAGTTCATCAAATGTTCCATCTACATAGGGTTTACTGTGTCAGATGGAACCTACGCTTGTGATAATTTCATTTGGTACAATGTGCTGCGATAGAGACAAAATACTGCTTTTTATCAAATGTCTTTTACAAAAATATTGTTTTTTAAGTTTAATAAATACCGTATGTATTAATGAAAAATTGACAATTCGAAATGTATGATAATAAAAATATTTGACAGTAAAACGCATAGATAGCTTAGAAAATTTTGGAAAACGGGAGATAGTATGATCTTACACTATCTCCCATTCTCCAATTGTTCCTAATCTATCTACGATTTTTAAGTTTAAATTACTAATTTAATTTTGTATCTTTTGTTTTCCCCAGGTGGAGAGAGATAAGACGAAGGGTAAAGAATGGTTCAACCTACCTGCCACAGAGGTCACAGAGGAGATCAAACATGACCTTGAGGTTCTCCAAATGAGATCAGTTCTTGACCCGAAGACATTCTACAAGAAAAATGACCTAAAAGTTTTGCCTAAGTACTTCCAGGTATGTAGTTTGTTTGTTTTGTTTTTTTAGTTTTATTATTATTATTATTATTATTATTATTATTGGTAATCTTGTAAGACAATATGGGTACATATGTACTTGAAAATAATACGAGGTGAAATTGAAAACCAATCGCAGACCAGCTTTCAAAGTGCTTTGTATCAAGTGAGGTAAGGAAAAGTGAAAGCTTGCACATGATTGGATTGTCAATTTTACCCCGTACTTTAAATTTTATCATGGTTGACTGTAAAAATATAAATTACTGATAGTTAAAAGATTTGAAATGCAAACTCAAAGATAGATTAGACAAAATTGTGGAATGGAAGATATAGTATTAATGAGCTTTGACTGATAGGGACACTGTGGCAAAGAAATTTATTTATAAGCCAGGCTAAAAAAAAATAATAATAATAAAAAAAAATAAATAAATAAATAAATAAAAAAATAAAAAAATGCATAGAGCATTATTTAAGCAATTTCAACAGCTAGTACATATTCATAACGTAAAAGAGGAAATAGGACATTGCCCTGATCAATAAATATGGGAATTTCTAATTTGGAAGTCACAAAATGATATCATTGTTGGTAACTTCTTCCTATGCATAAGTGCATTAATGCTGTTCGTAAACCCTGTTCTCTTGCACCAAAAAATGCGCATTACATTTGAATAACCAAAGGCGATCGTCTTTTAGGTGCAAAGAACAGGGTTTACAAACAGCATTATTATAATGCATGATGGAATTTTCAAAATTTAAAAAATTAATTAAAAATACTGAATAAACTAAGGAAATTTCAATTGAAATTACAGAATTCAGAATTATTAAATTCAGTGTATCCATTGAAAAAAAAAAAAAAAAAAAAAAAAAATCTTCCTCCTTTTTGTAGTTTTAATAATAATAAAGAAAATATAGAAATACCAGCAAGGGCCTTACCACAGTAGAAGTTTTATGGAGAGGTCAAAGTCTCATATGTCATTAATACATGACGATAGCTCTCAGTTATGAAACTTTTTTATAACAAAAAACTGTGCCATGTGAGACTTCGACCTCTCCATACATCTTCTACTGTGGTAAGGCCCTTGCTGGTAATTCTATCCTTTTCTTTATTATTATTGATCTTAACAGCAATGGCTTTTTTCCATTTTTGTACTTTTAGTCACACAAATAACGTTCTTTCTTATTTTTCTCCTTATAGGTTGGCCGTGTTGAAGATAATGCTGCAGATTTCTACAACGCAAGAATCCCCAAGAAAGATCGTAAACGTACGATGGTGGATGAACTTTTAGCTGATGCAGAATTTCAGAAACGTAGCAAGCAAAAGTTTAAAGAAATCGTACAAGAAAAGAAACAAACAGAAACAAGAGCATATAAACATGCTAAGAAACTTAAACGCAAGAAGAAGTAGATTGAATATTTTATTTTATGTGGTTATATGTAATATGGAAATAATAATAAAGTCTTGATTTTTTTTCTTATTAAATAATTTTTGTTCTTTTTTTTTTTTTCGATGTGAAAAATGCACCGGGAAAAATTTAATTTAAAAATTACAATTTTTTTAAAGCTAGAACGGGGGGAGGGGGGGTCTTTCTTAAGATACAAAAATTGGATTAACATTTTATTTACTACGATTTGGGTTAAAATAATACAAATTATTGGCAAAATAAAATTTTGAAATTGAGTTTTGAAACTAGCCGCTCTCAGCTCCTGAATATCATTTAGTTTACAATTTTCCCTGTAGATGTCCAATAAAATATTTTCACCTATTTATTTCTGAAAGTACTTTTTTAAAATTTTATCCTTATTAATTTTTTTGGGTAAAAGCTAGAGTCATATTGAAAATTTGCGTATTTTTTCATAAAAATTGATTTATATTTACAAAAATAATTGTGCTAAAGTATATAAACTCTGAAAGTACCGGCAATCTGTAACGACGAGGTGGCCGAGTGGTTAAGGCGTTGGACTGCTAATCCAATGTGCTCTGCACGCGTGGGTTCGAATCCCATCCTCGTCGAACTTTTTGTTCTCTAAAAGAATAGTATTCCATAATGTTACAAAAGCAAACTAAACGAAAAGCACCTTTGTATCTCATCCTATGACCTTTGCTAATAATAAAAGAAGACTAAAAAAACATTGTCAATATTGTAAAGAATTTTTTTTCCCCGTATTCATACGAGTAGAGAGCAGAAATTGTAATTTTTTCAACAAATATTTTCTAATAATTGCTACTAAAGTAGTTTATAAGTAAAATAATTTAATGTGATTCTATTATGTTAAATTAATTAAATGTTTGTTTAATTATTCTGTATATTTCAAGGCTTTTTCTATTTTTTACATAAAATTTAAAATAAAAGGCGGGAGCGCAACAACCAATCAAAATCCTGTATCAAAAATTTATTAAATTTGATTGGTTAAAAATTTCAATCATATGTTCCATGTTTACAAAAATTAAGAATTTTTACAATCTGTTAAGATTGAGTTAAAATTAAGGTTTAAGATAGTTAATTAAAGTGTGTTATTATGTCTAGTGATCGTGAGGTATTAAGAGAAGTTTGGCAAGGTAGATTACCAGTATGTTTTAGTCTTGCAGAAGAAGAAGTTCATGGTTTGCAACAACCTGATCCATTCTATTTGATGGTGCCAAGACTTTCATATTTTCCTCTTGTTACAGATAAGGTAATATAATTATTACTATTTACTTATACCAGATTCATGTACATTTAATTGTGATGTAACTTGATGAGAAAAACAACTGGAAACATGGGAAAACATGGGGTTTTATGTTTCTATTTCTGGCTATTTCATTGCACTTAAATATTATCAATCAGTTCCGTCTTCAACGAATAATTTTATGTCACAATATAGATGAAAAAGATATACTTCATACTAACGATTACAATTTTGCTTCATTCTAATTTATAGTTATTTTATTACATATATGTTTCTACAGATTCGGAGACATTTTGCCCGACATGTCCACCCTGAAAAACAAGAAGCAGAAATGTGGTTGGAATACAACAGTCAGCCTATTAAGTGGTAAATATTGAATTTGAAATAAAAATGCATCTTCATTATGGTCATTATTTTAATTAAAAACTAAGCCTCTAGCACAGTGGTACTGGTTAAACGTGTGAAAGACCTTTATCATATACGCAGCGTTTTTTTAAGAGGCCATGGTATGCACTGAATGCACACTCTCGTGTTCTCCTCACATTGATGCCCATGCATATGTCAGTGTGTTACAGGTTACAGGTAAAACAGTAGGAGAGATGTGTAGGCTTGACAGGTCTATTCATGGCTTGCCCAATCCTTACAGTGATGGAAGTACCCCTTGTGAAGTTAGAGATATCTTGGGATGGTTCACCAATCCATTTTCTACTCCATCCAAGTCATTTTCATTGTTATTTTAATTAAAATGCCGATGTCGTTGCGAGCAATATGTGTAACTCATTTTTTGTCACACAAAGCAAAATGTCTATCTCGTTATTTGTCACGAGTAGCAATATGTATATCTTGTTTTTTGTCAAGCGAAGTAATATGTGTAAGTCAAGTGCCATCTACATAACGTTCAGAAACAACTTACACATTTTGCTAAGCTTGACAAAAAACGAGATAACACATATTGCTATGCGTGACAAATAACGAGATATACATTTTGCTTTGCATGACAAAAAACGAGTTGCACATATTGCTCGCAACAACATCGATATGTTCTATACCACACATCAGGATTAATGCAGCAAAATGTAATTTAATACAAATAAATGAGATGAGGTGGATTAATGAAACATCCCAAGATACCTCTGACTTGGCGTGGGCCACTACCACCTTGCACTGCCAGGACTGACTGCATGACCAGAGACATGAATAGACCTGCCTGAACATCTCTCCTACAGTTTTACCTGTGATACACTGACATATGCATGCACATCAACGTGCAGAGAACATGAAAGCGCATCCAGTGCATATATACCACGGCTTCTGAAAACGCTGTGCATACCTAGAGTACTCTAGAAGGGGGGAGTATGCGCGCACCCTTAGTTGGGGTTTTTTGATCACGAAAAATCGCGTAAGTAATGGGAAAAATCGCGATTTTGAAACGTCATAACTATTGAACAAAGGAAGTTACTCTTGTTTGTCAAACCATTAAGCATACCACTGCAACACAGCCTTGGTTTTAAAATGAATTAGACCGATCCCAAGGTCAAAGAGTAATGTTTTTACTTGAAAGTGAAGAATACAGTATAGCCTATAGGTGTCATGATGTATTAATACATTCTTTACGTGTGTACTTCCAGGCACTACCCTATTGGAGTATTGTTTGATGCAATGATGGCTGCAGATGTCTCCCTACCTTGGAATATTACAGTTCATTTTGAGAAATTTCCAGAGTCAGAAATTATACATTGTCCGAGCAGGCAAGTTTGCAATTTTAGTACATTTTAGGAGAGCAACATTATACAATCTTAAGCTAGATATGTATACATTAACTTTCATTTGATATATTTTAGTTAACAAATATATTAATCCATTTAATTTTGCACCAATTTGGGTACTATGCTGGCTTACCATACCCATTTATTGGATCAGCCTAAAACATAAAGATGGTGCTGCTCTCTTGATGTTATTGCTACCTAATGCTTACTGTCTCCTATCCCCCCCCCCCCCCCCCCCACCTTTAAAATACCAGTATTTTTTTTTTTTACTTTTATTACGTAATTTTGTTATATAACTTAATAGAAAGTACTAAAAATTAAGATAACAAGCATCTATCCATGAAAATGTCCATAGCTAGGTGAAAATCTTAATGCCACAGTTGACATAAATATTCATTGTTACCCCAAAAACATTTCAATCAAGATTAATATTTATTTTAACTGTGCCATCAAGATCTTCACGTAGGTAAAAAAAATTTCAAAGTGCTGGCCTTTGCTCTCTCTCAGTTGCACTCAGGTGGTAGAGGGGGGGGGGGGGGGGAGAAGGGGACACATATTGTGGTGGTAAAGGGAGGAGCACCTGAGTGACACTTTTTCTCGACAATGAGCAGATAACACAGCGATATATCACCTTCTCTCTCTCCTTCTACCACGTTAGCGTGACTGAGAGAGAGTAAAGACCCGCGCTTTGAGTTTTTTTTCCCTGGCACGCCCGCCAATTTGGATGATTAGGGGTGTACATCAGCATGACAAGGCTCTTGTTGGCCTATATTTTTGATAACATATCTAAATATAAATGAATTGAAATTTAATTTGTTTCATTTTTATTTTTCAAAATAAAACTTTACAAAAGTAATAGTACGAAGTCAGAAGCATTATATTTTTACTCTATTATTATTGTATTGATTGATTGATTGATTGATTTACAGGGAGGTAGTTGAATCTCACTTCATGTCGTGTATCAAAGAGGCAGATATTCTAAAACATCGCAATCACATTGCCTCCAACATGCAGAAGAAAGAGCATAACCAACTCTGGCTAGGATTGCAGAATGGTAAGAATCTCTACACTTTCTGTTATTACCTCCACCCCCCCTCTTCACTTGTATTTCACTAAATATTTGACATGCTGTAGTAATTATAACTCATAGTAATAGGTAACTTTCTGATCTTAGCATTCTGTTGAGTCGTAGGGATTGCCCTTATGTTCAGAGGTACTCAGATTCATTCAATTCTGTTGCATAAGTGCCTCCCACAACATCCCTATGTTATTTTACTTCTAAACAAGCTATGATGTCACGCATGTGGCACTAGTGTATTCCTTGCAGCAGGAATAAGATGATATTATTTCCTAAAAATAAACTTATTTTTGTAGAGTAAGTGGGAAAAAAAAAAAAAAAAAAAAAACAGCCACTGATAGCATCATAGAGTAAAAAGGAAGTGTTAGGCAGGCCCAAGTCCAATCATAAAAAAGGCATGTTTGCCTGTGAATAATACGCTGTGTTCACATTATTATGATTTTTGCATAACTTTTTGCTTACCACTTTGCACAAAAAAAAAAAAAAAAAAAAAAGTATCAACAATTTTATTGTTGAATTTTGCTATGCAAAAAAGTTTTGCGTTGCATGGAATGAAAGTCTCTAGAAAATACCAACATTAATCACTCACTAAAATCATTGAAAACTTCACTCAAATAACATGCAGTTAAATGACAATTTGTAACCTCTAAAATATTAAAAAAGAAAAAATCTTATAGAGGAAGAGTACTTGGTATTTTCTAGTGACTTTACTAGGAATATGTGAATACAGCTTTACAAGTGGACTTTTTTTGTGTATAAAACTACTATTGTAATTTTTTTCCTAGATAAATTTGACCAATTTTGGGCAGTAAATAGACGTATGATGGAGTGCGCCGAAGGAGAAGCATTTAAATACGTACCATTCCGTTGTCATCGTGGTGATCAGCTTTGTGTACCTCTACAACGTCTAGTCAAACCTACTGATGAATCAGGGGCTCCTCGTACCCTGGCTGATTTACTAAGGGAGATATTACCTGAAGGTGACTCACAATCAGGTATGTTAATGTAATAGTAGTCAACCTGGCCAACATAAGAGCAGAGATTTTTTACAACAGGACACAACTTTTTTTTTTTT
The DNA here is from genome assembly GCA_949318235.1 of Ecdyonurus torrentis. Lineage (NCBI taxonomy): Eukaryota > Metazoa > Arthropoda > Insecta > Ephemeroptera > Heptageniidae > Ecdyonurus > Ecdyonurus torrentis. The sequence goes on from OX439135.1 coordinate 9,781,655, forward strand.
TCGTCTAAACAGTTTTTACCAGATAAATAACAAAATTGTACAGGTTTCCAATGTAATATTGACGTTAACATTAATATGGACATTAATATAATGTTAATAACATTAATATTGACGTTAATTTTATATCTATAACTTGATCAGATTTCAATAAAAGAGGTGCTTCTAGTTGAAATAACCTCTCATTTTGTTTTGGCAATGGTTTATTTGTCCTGTAAAATTTCTATTCAAAACTAATAGTCTGAATTTCAATCATGTATAGGCCTATAAATTAAAGAATTATTACATTTTATTGATTTTCCATTCAATTTGCTCTAATCTCTCCACCTAATATTCTCTATTAAGCCCAACGCAGCCGTCAGTCGGTCTTTTTGCGAAAAGGACCGTTAGAGTGCGCTAGAGTTAGGATTGGTCTAACTTTTTGCGCTAAGCCAATCGGGAGCCAGCAATAGTTGTCGCACGGTTATCGCTCAGGAAACGATTGACGGCTGCTTCGGCCTTTATCATTTTAATGTATTAGGTATCAAACCAAAATTTTCCCCCTCATTTTATATATTTCAATCATGATTGTCAATAATTATTCCATACAGGTGATAAATATGTATTTAAGGAAAAATCAAAATTGTGATGGTAATATGAGTGGGTAGTGCATAAGCTTAATTAATGCTCTATGCATTAATAAATTTAATATGTTTTTGGCCTGGGTTAGAAATAATTGTCTTTACCACTGCGTCCCTGTTAACCTTAGCTCTATACTATCTCATTCATCAATTTTTACTAATCTATCTTTATGTTGCTCATGGCCATACTCATTTCTCTACAGATTGAAATACTGTATCAAAAAAAAAAAAAAAAAAAAAAAAAAAAAAAAACGGTGTGGTTTACCCTGATTTTTTTCCCTCCCTTTTTTATTAAAGCAATATTTAACCCTAAAGATGATTTTTTTTTTCTTTTCTAAAACAATTCAATAGTAATCAGTCCTTTATTTGACTTTTCTAGTCTGCGGGATAAGCAAGCCCTGCAAGAGTAACGATATAGAGTACACACCCCTCTACTATGAGAGTAAAAAAGTTACATCCCTTGCTCTACCTGCTAAGCTTACCTGAAAAGGTGTACAGAGATTTTACTCACACAGTAAAGGAAATCCACTACTTTAGAGTTTTCCTCTTTAACCTCGACGGTCTTGCTTATCCCGCTGGCTAGTAACGTCAAATAAACGGCTTATTTCTATTGAATCATTTTAGAGAAGAATAACAATCACTTATTTTTAGGGTTAAGTATCACTTTAAATTATAGGTAGCTGCTACAACAAGCTTTAGATAGTCAAAATCTATGACACCTTCCTTCAAATGTTACTATTGTTACAGTTCGAGTCGTGATGCATGGAGTTGAACCACCCTGGGACACACCCTTACAGTGGATGAGTGAACACATGAGCTACCCTGACAATTTCCTACATCTGTGTCTGCATACGTCGTGAATACATTCCAACATTATAAGTTAGGGTTTGTGCAATCTCGATAATTAAAACCAAAATATTTTAATTGACAATTAGAGATATTTTATAACTGGTGACCTATAAGGCTAGTAGGGACATTCTGGGTATAGCCATGACTAGGGACCGGATTTGCAGTTGCAAATGTCTGCTTGCGCCTGCAAAAACAGCAGTTACTTTTCCTGCTGTACAAGTTATTATCAATTTGTAAAATATTTCTTATCTACCTGTAATTTACCTCAAAATACCTGGGTACGAGGAGCAACCAAAGTTGCAGGCGCAAGCAGACATTTGCAACTGAAAATCCGGTCCCTAGCCATGACAAATTAAGTTTGCATTATTGTACATGGTTAAATAGACATGCAATTATTGAACATACATTAAATCTAACAGTTATAATTTAGGCTGAAAAATGAATTATAGGTATTACTGTGGTATCCACGTGTGGCACAGGGCATGTTTGGCTTGCTGTCTATGAAGCAGCTCACCTGATAGGGTATGCTACACCTGAGCGTGCGAGATGACCTGTTGCACTTTATATAAAATATTACGAAACACGTGAATATAACTTAACAATATCATTTCCACATTAAATTTGAGGCGCTCAAAAAAAAAAAAAAAACAAACAAACAAACAAACATGTTTAAATGGTTATACAGTATTTAAATTTGTCTGAAACTGTACTAAAGTTTCTCTCTCAAAACTCACTTGATTTCCCCCCCCCCCCCCCCCCTCTTTTATCATAACAAGCTCACAAGTGGCCCCCAAGTCCTCAATTGTAGACTTGCCTCCAACTAGCCAATCCAACCCTGAATTTTGGCCTAAAGTTTAGGAATGGTAAGTAATGAGTGTGCCCTAAATGTCCTAATATTATAGCCAGATCACCAGTTAAAACTCCACCATATGTTGTTTTGATTAATCATAAATTCTGATAAAAAAACTCTTTGATAGTTTGGAAAAAATGAGAGATTGTGCTGTTACAGAGAAATGCCTTGCACGTGAATATTGAGAATTGGTCTGGACTATTTTCTCTCTCATATGCATGGATTGCTGAATCAGTTAAAGCTCAAACTTCCATTCTTCACCAAATATACCTATGTTTTGCTGTATCAAATCTTTATCAGTCCACTATGACAAAGTCAATTTTTCATTAATTATAGGCCTATCAATTATTACTATTATTAGAGTCAATAATAAGTTATTGTTATTACTTTGTATAGTTTCATTGATATATCAAATTTTAATTTGAATTTGATTAACTAAATTTGATTTATTTGAGTTTCGCAAAATGGTGGAAATTTTCATGCAAAAAAGGAATATTACTTTTGACTTTGTAATTATACATTTGGTTACAGTATCTCATTTTTAACTAAAATGTCTGTATTTGAAATTTGAAAATTTTATTGTAAAATTTTTTCAAAAGTGAATTTAATTTTGATAAAAACATATAAAATAACTCGCTGCTTTTAATAATGAAAGACATTTTTCCCTCTTGTCATTATTTTCTGTATTTTCCTAATTATATTTTATTTTTGTCCTATTTTTATATAAAAATTGCCATTTATTATTTTTGTCATTATTTGTAGGATTTAAGGAACTAAAATGAACACAATATTTGATAGCAAAACTCATAGATAGATTATCAAAAATTGGGGAATAGGAGGGACAGTATGAGCTTAAACTTGCAGGGATGCGAGGTAGAGAAAATATTCTAACCCAGGCCCAATTTACAGGTGTGTAAGTAATGATGTTTGTAAACCCTGTTCCCTTGCTCAAAAAAAAAAAAAAAAAAAAAAAAAAAAAGCATTGGTTGATTGTCATTTTTTGTGGTTTTGGGCACAAAAAAACAGGGTTTACGAATATCATTAGTGGCTCATATTGCTCTGTAGAAAGTGAGCTCTAAAATTCTCCTTTTTTTATGAAGCTCGCATATCTGCAGAGCAATATGAGCCACTTACATACGCTAAAGATTTCTTTTCAACCTGGGTTAGAAGATTTTCTCTACCACGGCATCCCTGTTCGTGTAACCTCATACTATCTCCCATTTCCCAAAATTGTCCTAATCTCTTTAATTTCTATAAATTCTTTTTATTATCATAAGTTACTGTTGAGTTAATTTGCTTTAGTTTACTGTGAACTAGCACTTAAACTTATTTCCCTTACAAAATTGTATTTTGATGTTAACCCGTTGAAGTTTACGAACAACACTTTACAAATTTGACTCAAAATGAACGATCTATGTTTGGCGCTTCTACGCATTTTAACAGGATAACTTTATGGGTGAACTTGGAATTTATAAAGTGTAGATTGGTAGTTTTAAGCAAAATTTGTAAAGTGTACTACGTTCATTTCGACATAGTGCGTAATACAGATGTAATCGGGTAAGCATCAATTTGTTTATATATTTATTATTAATTTAAGGAACAAAAACATTGCGGTTGGGATCAATAATAATAAAGAAAATAATAGAATTACACCAGCAAGGGCCTAGTAGAAGTTCTATGGAGAGGTCGAAGTCTCACGAGGCACAGTTTTATTTATTATAAAAAAGTTCCTTTCGTAACAGAGAGTCATGTAATAATGACATTATCAATCAAAGAAGAGATTTACTTGAGCACATCACGCAAGTAAATCTCTTCTTTGATTGATAATGTCATTAATATATGACAAAAGCTCTGTTATGAAGTGAACTTTTTAATAACAAAACACCTGTGCCACACAAGACTTAACTACTGTGGTAAGGCCCTTGCTGGTAATTTTATCATTTTCTTTATTATTTTTGATATTTGTTTGTAAATTTAACAATATTGTAATATTTTATTATTATTATTTGCTCAATTATAATAATATTTCAATAATTTTTACTTATAGACAGATTATATTATGTAATAATAATAAATAAAATAATGTATAGAAAAGTTTATTTGTAAATATTTATTTTTATTGTAAAAATTATACAATGAATAATAATTTTTATTATATGAATATAATGTTATTTTGTAAGTACACTTTAGTATTTAGGCTGTTTATTATTAGGTATTATTATTTTTTACTGGTTGTGTCAAAAGGGTTTATCTCCAGTGATCAGCAAAATTAAAAGTTAGGGCATATCTCCAGTGATCAGCAATTTTAGAGCATATATGCACTAGGGACCGGATTTTCAGTTTCAAATGTCTGCTTGCGTCTGCAAGTTTGGTTGCTCCTTGTACCGCACAACAATTTACTGAATATTTATAAATTTTGGTTCATTCCAGGTATTACAGGTAGATAGGAAATATTTTACAAATTGATAATAAGTTGTGGAGCAGGAAAAGTAACTGCTGTTTTTGAAGGCGCAAGCAGACATTTGCAACTGAAAATCAGGTCCCTAATATTCACTAATCGTTAGTATGATTATTGGAAATATGCACCCTAAAATTGGTGATCACTAGGAGATATGCCCTAACTTTTTAATTTTGCTGATCACTGCAGATACGACCTAAAGCGATTTGCTAATCAATGGAGATAAACCCTTTTGACGTGACCAGGACAATTTCTTTTTATGTGCAAAATGAAATTAATTTTATATTTGGTACGCAATAAGTTACACTTTGTGAATATAGTATTCAAAATATTATTTTATTGTTAGGAGTTGAAATCTGGGAAGCAAAAATTTGTTTCATGACATATTTTAAAATTGTTGATCATAAAATGCATATTTTGTATATTTTAAAGCTAGTAGACATTTACAAAGTTAAATTACATATTTTGAAAGAGCTTAATTTTTCATTAGTGACCTTCTCTTTTCTTTTTTTTTTTTTCTTTCTTTTTTTTTCTTCTTCTTTTCTTCTTTTCTTCCCTCTTTTTCTCTTTTTCCCTCTTTCTTTTTTTTTTTTTTTTTTAGCGCAGCAAAGTATTGAGATTTATATTTCAAGTTGTACCAAAAGACAGCAATTAAAAAAAAAAATCTTATGTCAGTGCAATTATTAACTAAATTGCAGTTTTGACCAGTTATAAACAAACTTTTGATAACTGCTGAATGGTTTTGGTATAATATTATAAAAAAGAAATACTTAGTTTATTTAAAATAGAGTAACATTACATTTGAAAATAAGATATTACATAATTGAGAAAGTCATAAAAAAAATCAAGCTCTTTCAGAAGAAACAATAGACAAAATTTATGGATGGCTAGAAAATAATTGATATTGACTAATAAAAAAGACGCAACTGTTTTGAAGTCGACCTTTAGTGACTTCGAACACATCTGTGTCCATTTCTATGTACTGTGTATGAGTAGTATGTAGAAACAAGTGGACGTGATTGAAATCACTTATAGTTGGCACAAGAAACTACATACAATGATATCGACACCAACTGGTTCCATGTTAATTTTAGCAGCATTATGATTGGTCTATTCTGATCACGTGACCTACAACTTGGGCGCTGATTGGCTTAGATGCTCATTTTGAATTTCGCGGCGCCCCAAATTGGCCGAGCGTGTCCTTATCTTGTATGTAATATCTTGGTTGGCCTCTAAACAGTTGTTTCTTTATTAGTCAATATTATAGTTATAATAAATTCAATCTAAATCATCCAAAATCCAACAATTGGAATCAAAACCAGTGCTCTGATCTTTTATAGTAAAGAGATATCCTATATTTAATAGTTTGTTGAAAATTCTTGCTAGCACAGATATAAAAATTAACTAGTGAATAAGGCACAAACTCTTAGTACCAAAATCTATCAAAATGTGTTATTTCTGTACTTGTAAGATTTTTTTCCTTACTATAAATATGCATCTTTTTCCTTAAATTACTATATTTAAATGCGTTATAGCTTCTTTATCTGTATTCCTAGTTCAACAGGCATTCCCAGCTAACAAGAAAACCTTGGGATGTTGCAGGTTACCTGTCTCGTTCAGAACTTTTGTACAGATATGCATACACATGATTGTGATAATATGTTATACCATTCAAAAAATTGTGATAAATTTACAATATCAATAAACCATAGTGGTTAAAATCAGTAATAAAGAAAAGGATAGAATACCAGCTAGGGCCTTACCATAGTAGAAGAGAGGTCGAGGTCTCACGTGGCACAGTTTTTTGTTATAAAAAGTTCATTTCACAACTGAGAGCTTTCGTCATATATTAATGACATTATCAATCCAATCAAAGAAGAGATTTATTTGCGTGATGTGCTCAAGTAAATCTCTTCTTTGATTGATAATGTCATCAATATAATTATGACAAAAGCTGTAATGAAATGAACCACACTGAGCCACGTGAGAACTCGACCTCTCCATAGAACTTCTACTATGGTAAGGCCCTTGCTGGTAATTTTAACCTTTTCTTTATTATTGATAAATTTACAATAAGAAAATAAATTAAGCAGGGAATTTAATTTGGTACAATATGTTATCATAACTATGTGTATTCAAATATATGATGAGTAGAGACCATAGATTTTTAGGTGAAAATATATTGGTTGCTCCTGCAAAAATGATAAGTTATTAACCTGCATCATATCCTACTATGAGTTTACATAAATATAGGGTGTATGCGCATGATGTCATAATAAATGCACTTCGATGCCAAAATTAAGCAACAAATAATATTGCTTAGCATAGGATAAATGTGGGTTTTCGCTATTTTCTTTGAAAAATAAGTTGTTGTTGTTGTTTTTTTTTGTTTTTTTTTATTATTATATTACTTTTTTTGCATACTTGAAAACCTAATTGATCTTGTTAATAGTATCAATTCTCTCAAAAAAATTGCTAAGTAATTTTAAACTGGCAAAATGTGCCATTTGCCCATACTGATCCATGTTAGGGCTCATCTTATGGCGCTGACTTTAATATAAAATGCAACCACCCTATTATTTATACAGCTTTTAGCAGTGAAGTAGCAAATTAATTTGTATAATTATAGTAGATTGAAAAGCAAGAAAAAAAAAATTGCATGCAAGCATAATTGTAATTTTCACCTGAAAATCTGGTCTAGCTGTAATGATAAGTATTATAAATTGTTATATATTACATTACGACACACATTTTAGACTTAACAATAGTAGTTATCTGGACTGGTTGACTTCTTCTGATGACAACAGATTGGTTGCCGTGGTTACTATATACCTCAGTTCTCCTATGTGAACCAAACTGTAGGTAGTTGATTTCTGTCCTACCTTCATCAGGATTGTTAGTATTTTCATCATGTGCTGTGGTAGAGGTTAGTTCCTAAAACATTTATAATATGTCAAATATATTGCCAAGTACAGGTCTTGTAAGATATGCTTTTTATAGGTAAAGTGATATAGAATAACCTTTTTTTTTTTTTAAAAATTTATTTTTTTATTTTTTATTATTTGCTCCAGAAATTTAACTTGAATTCAATAAATGAAAAATAGAGATCTTTATTCCAGAAAATACAAACTATATTTGTTATTTTGTATTGCAACTTATATTAAATTCTTAATGTATATTTTGCTTTAAAAAAAAAATCTTAAATCAAATCACTTTTTACAACAATTTTTTGATGTTTGAATTTTTTTCCTACTATTATATATAATAATCACCGAATCTATGGTCCCACAAACTTTCTGAGTAATTAAGATTTGTGTGTAAATTATTATACCAATAATAATAATTAAATGTTGTAAATTTTATAGGTATAGTTTAAAAACGGAGCTTTTTTTTTTTTTTTTTTTTTTTTTTTTTTTTTTTTGCCAAATAAATGTAAATTGAAAAAAAAAATAAACAGGAGGCCCATAGTCACATATAATAACAAATAGAAGTAAAATAATATATAGGCCTAATTATACGAAATAAAAAATTGTTGCCTTAAAATCAAAATTACATTACTGATATCTGCCTAAATACTAAATATAAAGCAAAAGCTCAAATTCTTAAATATAGGTAACTCAACATAATACTTGACGTACTGCAAAAATTCTGGGTGCTGCATCTTGGTAACGACGTCTGATGGTCGCTGGAGAGTGTTGGGTGGGTTGAGGTGTATCTGGACACCTCATTCCTACTCAGCATACTTGACCAAGAAGTCCTAGAGTTCTCCAAAACTCTACATAACAAGGTGCATCAGTCATCACTCATCATCATGCATATCATACATTACAAATTTTAATATTGAATATAAATCATTAAAATTATAAAATTTTAAAATTATGTCATCAAATTAGGAACTTAAGTCATTTTGTTAAGTAAGCAATATTTTTGTATGCGATAAAAAATTCGATTGCGCAATATCATCTATTTAAAACCAGAGTTAATTTTCTAGCAAATAAATTTAAAGTGAATTGTGAAAAATTATACTAGTATTATTCCTATTAATATAAATGTGCAAAATTTAGCTGCAGTTAAAGGTACAATAAAAAAAAAATTATATTTTTTTTTTCTAAAATAGTTTTTTTTTTTTTTTTTTTCAAAATTTTTTGAGCAACTGTTTTTTTTTTGTTTTTTTTTGTTTTTTAATATTTCTTTCTTTTTTAGTTGCAATGAAAAGGCGCATAAAATCGCCTGATAATATTTTTAACATATATAATATAGTTCTATTTTAAGTCAACAGGAGGTGCAAAGTATATAATTTTCCAAATTAACATTTTTTTTTTTAATATTTAAATTTGAGACACAATAATTAAATCATTTGCACAAAAATAATTATAAAATATTTTGAGCATTCATGGGGTGAATATCAGATTTTAGCCTTTTTATCCACGAGAAGCTGAATTGAGAAATTGAAGCTAAATAACATAAATTAAAAAAAGCAAAAAAAAAAGTAATAAAAAGAACGCAATAAAAACGAGCAAATTAAATGCACAAATTTATGCGTGATATATATAAGTGCACTATATAGTAAATAGCTATTAAATTTTTGCAATATATATAAAAGCTGTTCAAGTGCAAAAAAGGTGACGTCATGAAAAAAAAAAAAAATCAACACCCTTTTAAGGATGATCTATAAAATATGCGTAATAAAAAAAAATCAACTGAGTCACTCCCAAAACATGAGTAATTGGAATGTTGTTCTTTTTTACATTTAAAGAACATTTTTAGGGTGTGCCCCATGAAATTTAAAAATCTTAAAATTCTGATAGTCATCTGTAATATTTAAAATAGTTTTTTTTTTAGCAAAGTAAAAAAAAAAAAAAAAAAAATCAATAAATTAAAATTTAGTAATTTATATCGTATATATTTAACTTACGTATTTTATCTGCAAATATATTTCAATCGATAAAATAAAATAATAAAGTGTTTCTTGTTAAAATGTTCATTTACTACTGCAGATCGGAGTTAAAGTAAAGTGAGCTAAAATGTAGTTTAAAAATAGTTTGCAACCTACTAGCTCTATTTTTAATATATAGAATAGAAATAAAGATAAAAAAAATATATACTTTATTATTGTTTTAAAATTATATTATTTATTTTTATTAATTATTAAATATATAATTATAAAAAAAAAAGACTTGCACACATCAAATTCGTATAAAAATATACACAAATAAATATTTTTTTCGTATCATATGATAAAAATACTTATACAAATATAGCCTCTATTAATATTTTTTTTGTGAATATAAATTTTATGATTTAAGACACTTTTTTTTTGTATACATACATTAATTTTTCAAATATGATTAAAAAAAAATGAAAGTGCATATAATCAAATACATTTCTACAAAATAAAAATACTAATGCAAGCCTTATTGAATGGTACTTTAACTTGTTACCTATTGATTAAGACACATTTTTACTGTCCTAAGATTTAGAATATTATGGTATTCAGTATCCTTTAAAAAATAATAATAATAAATAAATAAAAAATATTATAAAACACTTTTACTATTTTTAGATGTAATTTTGGAAATGGATACATTTCATACTATATACTTATGAACTAAAAATGCCATTAAAATTATTGACAGATGATTTTTAGAGCCCCGCGTCGTTATAATTTAGAAAATAATTCAATATACTTCTGCTTCAAAAAAATATAAAAAAAAAAAAAAAAAATGAAGGACGTATCATGTCCCAAGCACAATGGATTACAAGTTAAAATACCAAACATTAATTACAAAATTTAAAAAATATAAAAATATTAAAACTAAAATTACAAATTATATATACAATCATACAACCAATCTGAGCGATATTTTACATTTTTTTGTTTTTGTTTTGCCAATTATTATAATTACTTTCATTTTTACATTCATTAAATCACAAATTAAAATAAGAAATTGGAAACTTTTTTTTGTTTTGTTACGAAAAAAAAAAAAAAAAAAAAAAAAAACACGTCACATTATACGAGAAAAATATCAATAGTCAAGTTTTGTGTTTTTTTAAGGCACATTATGATATACAAGCATTTTATATAAAAATTTTGGGAAGACACACTTTTTTTTTTTTTTTAGTCTGTTATATAATAAAAAAAGTCATCATTATAGCCTCTCATTTAAAGTATAGTTTCATTTATTTAAAAAGGATAAAAATTGAAATAAAAAATTCGGGCAGTTTTTATAAAATAGAAATTTGAAATATAAGAATTGTCACCCCCATCCCCTTTAAAATTAAAAACAATTTCACATTTAGAGTATATTGTTTGCCTCTCAAAATAGTGCATATTTGGTTAAAAAAAATTGCTAAAAAGATTAAAACCGCATATTTCATAATATAAAAACAGGAGAATAAATTAAAATCGTTGGGTTAATTATTTTGATTTTTAAATATAAATTGTATTTGATATTTTTCCTTTTAAATTTGTTTACTTTATATAATTAATACTCATGGAATATAATAAAGACACAAAATTATAAAAAAAAATTTACTATAATTATAAAACTATAAACTAAAATAGCCTCTCCCAATTATTAATTATTGCCTCAAAATTCATTAATTAATAATACATAATATTATACATAATTAGTTTACAGTATTATTTGTTTTAATTTATACAATATTTGAGCAAATTTCGGAGGGAAACATAATTTATTTTTTTTATTTTTTTGTTTATATCAAATCTCAATTGAAAAATAAACATTTTTACCATAATTTTTTTTTTTGTCAGTTTTGTAAATAATTAATTTTTTTCTAAATATTTTTAGATGGAATTCGTTGGATCGGATTTTAACGGTTGAAATTTGGTCTTTATATAAAAGGCAACCAATTTTGAGAACGAGCATTGTTTTATATGGGGTACTATTTAAAAGTATATTTTGATTTCATTTTCACACATAATGTTTCATCATTTTAGTTATTCCTTTTTACCAAAAAGTTATTTATATTAATAATATCAGCATGCTAAAAAAAAAAGTTTATATAATTAATTTTCAACCCAAAAAATAAACACTTATAATGAAATAAAAATGGACTTTTGCAATACTATCAAGAAATATTTCAGTTAATAAAAAAAAAAAAAAAAAAAAAAAAAACATGCCAATGCAAATAATCCGATATAAATGTTATGGTAAAAGAATGTCTATTACAGAATTCTTTTTTTAGACCGTATTTTTAATCAGTACAATATTTAAATATTTCTTCTTTTTTTTTTTTTTAAAGTCGATGAGCAATATAAGCTATATAAATTTGAGGTATATTTAAAAAATAACTACAATATTTTACAATATCAATAAAATTAAAAAAAAAAATGGAAGTTTTTTTTTTTTTTAATTTTAGGCACTCGTTTATATATTAATAATAAGACACTTGTGTTTTTTCACGATATGGTAGTGTTCATATAATATGTTATATAAAATATCCAATTTGATTTATATATTAAGGAATTTGTTTCACATCTAAAAAGGCACATTTTTGTTATTATTTTTTTTCTGTAAATTATTATTCAGTTATTAAAAATCTCCTTTTTTTTAAAGACTAAAAAAAAAAAAAAAGATTAGCGAATTTTTCAATATGGTGGTCATAATTATTATTAAAAGAGGTTCCATATAGGTGGAAAGTTCGAAAGATTAAAGAAATATGAAATCGCGCTGTTTAAAAAAATATATCTGGATACTTGATTTTTAAAATCTGTATTTTTCATTGTTATAATTTCCAACAATGAAAGAATTAAATATGAAAATCGTGTATTGGATATATGTTCGTTTAAAATTTCTACTTATACACAAAACAATATTAATTAAAAAATAAAATAAAAAAATTGTATATATTTTTTAAATAAATTAAAATAGACCATATTATATTATAAGCATAAGCTACTTTAAAATTCAACAAATTGTCAAAAATAAGCCAAAATTATTGTCATTAAAAAAAATTATGAAAAGAGAGATTATATAACTTAATAATTAATACAAATTGCATTTTAATATTTTTCATTGTTAATTTTTTTTAAGAAAAAAGCCAACAATAATTAATATTTCATTGCAAGATGTATATTACAGTTAAAAAATTGTATTAAGACCAACATTGAGCTGGCATTCTTAATTCTTCCATCCACGTGTTAGCACTTTGTTGTGAAATAGGCGCCGGCGCTCTTAATTTATCCATCCAAGCTGTAGCACTCTGTTGTGATATAGGCACTGTAGGTACTCTGATATCTTCATGATCCTTCCACTTATCACTCTCCAAAACTTGAACTGGTTTCAAGACGGCAGGTCTTCTTAAATTAGTTACTTTAGAAGTAGTAGTATTAGAATCTTTAGTTAATAACAAGCGTTGTCTTAATTGTGTTTCTTGTTTTAACCACTTTTGAATCTGTCTACGATGTATTGAAAATCTCTTAGCTACCGCTCTTTGATTACCACGACATACCGAATCTTCATGATACGCATCTAAAGCTTGTAGTTTAAAATCCAATGGATATGAATGTCTTTTAGGTTTTTGTTGTTCTGGATTTGGTTCTTGTGTTGATATATGTGGTTCTGTTGATTTTTCAGCTTTAACAAGACATAATGCTGTATCTTGTGGTGGTAATGGATTAGGTATTTCTTCATGCCATGAAGCTGTAGTCCATTGTGATTGAGGTACAGTCCATAACCAACGTCCTAAACGTTGACGTTTTGATGAACTTTCAGCATCACCAGGAGGATTTAGAGCTGCTTCACTTCGCAATTGAACTTCTTGGCATAACCATTTTTGTACCTGTCTACGATTGATACCATATAATCTTGCAGTAGCTCTTTGATTACCTCTACACGCTTCATTCTCATAGAACGCATTCAGAACATCTAGTTTAAATTGTAACGTAAACGAACGACGTTTTCCCGATACACTTGAGGTAGTCGGCGAAGGTGTTTGTTGATGACTTTCTTCTATAACTGATGTTTTTCTTAATAGTAAATCCTCTTCAATTTTTCTCATCTCTTCTTCTTTTACACATAGATTTAATGCTATAGGTTCATCATCATCATCATTATTATGTTCCATTGTCGTATTATTATTATTATACTGTGATCTTAATATTTTTTCAATTTGTAACCATTTTTGTATTTGTCTACGATGAATACCAAATTTTCTTGCTGTAGCACGTTGACTATTACGACAATCTATATCATTTCTATATGAATCTATGACATTTAATTTAAATTCTGTTGAATAAATACGTCTATGTGATGTTGTTGTTGTTATTGTTGTTGATGATGTAGATGGTAATGTACTTGTTGCTGCTGCTAAAAATGAATCAGTTGAGATACGATTGCCTGTAAAATTAAAACTGACGCCGCTAGTCGCCAAGCAGTCTGGTATAAGATCGCTAGCAAAACTCTCACAAGAGGAGTCGCTATCGCTCCCCTCCATTCTCTCTCTCTCTCTCACTCTCTCTCCCCTCTAAACTTTAATTCCTTTTTTTTTTTCTTGTCGCGCCGCACCTCTTTAGAAATAATTCTCGTTCGTTTTTATATGCCTTCAAGATATACAGCTGCAAAACTTTTATATATATATATATTGATGACCAGTTTTATATATCAGTCTAACCGTTCATTTTTTTTTTTTGTGTGAAAATTTGTGGAAAAAAAATTCTTGAAGATGATATTTTTATCTGCAACAAAATAGAAAAAAAAACATTTTAATTAGTCTTTTTTTATTATTTTTTTATTTTTTCAGTACAGGTATTTGATTATATAGGTATTACGCCATTTTGAGCCAATAGGTAGTCGTATGGGAAAATATATGAAGCGCATGGATGAGAAACGTTTTTTTTTATATTTAGCTGATTTTGTTAGATAAAAAATTGCACAATAAGATAAATAACTTTATTTATCTATATTTTATTAAAATCGTGGAATTAAAATTAAATAAAGTGTATAATTACAAATCCTGGAAAACATTTCATAACATAAATATATACCCTTTAAAAAAAATAATTAAAAATATAATAACGTGTTTTAGGTAATTATTTTTAACTTATACACGCAACTTTTAAAATTTTGTTATTTTTTTCTTGCAAATTTCATTAGTTTGGAAGCAAAAAATAAACAAAATAATAAACATTTACAAGGATAGACTTGGAAATTCAATTATTATACTTACATATCCCAATTTCTTTATTTTATTTTCATTATATGAATAACAAAATTCAGTTACTGTTATTATTAAAAGGTCTAAACTTTGGTAATTCAATTTATAATTATGTAAAAAAAAAAAAAAAAAAAAAGTACTCCTTTTCTTAGTTTACTTAAAAATTTGCAAAAGAAAAAAATGAATGCATGTTTAAAAAATAATATTCCATTCGCACATGTACAAAAATTAAAATACAATTCTTATCCCAATATCACGCACCCCCTTCCTATAAAAACGATTACAATAATTCCTATGTATAAAAAGATAAACTATATAATATTTGAGATATAGAAATTTTTGCGGTAGCTTATATATATATACAAAGACGATATAAAAATGAGTGGGTGCGCTGTGCGTGATACCGGATGCTTTATATAAATTCACAGAAGCAATAGTTATTTCATTTCCCTCTTATCAACTCCAACACGTAGTATGTACATTTCTATATTATACATTGATAACAAACCATTTAATACTATTAGCGCTTTGATTTGATTGCTTGCATCTCAATTTTTGATAAGATAATCGGATTCTACTTCTTTTTTTCCCCATTACGCACGGAAAAAAAAAGAAGCGACTTAATTTATAGTGAGCAGATATTTATATATAGCATAAATCTTACTATAATTTATGCTGTACAGCATAACTGATGTTATACATAGTTGTTATACAATATAGCAAAATTCTTGTTGCTGAAATTGATAGCATAATTATTTTTCTACGTGCCGGTATAAAAATTTAATAGACGAGATTTTTAAGACTTTTAAAATTAATCTTTCTCTGTTATGGGGAAAAATGTAGGTAAAAATAATTGAAATTGCAGTATATTTTGATTGCATATTTGTAAGTTCTATAAGTATAAAAATTTGAGTCATTGAGTGATTCCCTATATCTTTCTCCAAAATATCTTAATATTCTGTAAAAAAAAAATAAATAAATAAAAAAAAAATTAAATTTATTTCATAATATTTGTTTTAGAACCACTGATCTGTTTAGATTAGATAGATAAGCCATCAAGTGGGAAAACTTTGGACAAAATTACACAAAATTATTTACTCGCTATCTATAGCTCTATAACAAAAACCAGTAAATTTTAAATTTTGCACTATATCTTTTATAGATTTTGTTGCACGTTTTTATGAGCTTTAGTTAGCGAGTAAATAGTTTTTGAAAATTTTGCTAAAATCACCCCAACGGTCCAAAGATACCCCACTTGACGGTGCATTAAATATTAAATTAACCTGTAACTAAAATTAACCCTTGTAAAAAAAAAAAAAAAAAAAAAAAAAAAAAAAAGCATGTATAGATATTAAATTTTAAAAATTGATAAATACAAACAGATTTTTTTTATGTACATTTTCTTCAGAGATTAAAATTAAGATTTTGTTATTATTATTTCGTAAAACGAATACATAAATAATAATAATAATAATATATTGAAACAAACTCACGATTGCATGCCAATATATTATAATGAAATGCAAAAATAACTAAATTTGATAAAATTAAATCGTTTGTGTAGTTTTCAAAATGTTTTTTAAGTATTATAATTATGGTATAATAATACGGTATATTTGAGTATAATTATAATCAAAATGTTTTATAGTAATGGAAGGAACAAAAAAAAATCTTTATAATACCCGTACATTTTTTTTTTTTTTTTCAAATTGCGCCTGCAGCAAATTTAAGTAGCAAAATAATAATAAAATAACGCTACTTTAAGTAATTATTTTATATAACGCTTTGAATAAACGACAGTTCATAAAAATCGTTACTAGTTCAAATACTTGAGAGACAAATATATAGGGTGTGAAAATATATAAAAATCGACGCCATATGTGAGCACTAAATTACATAGGAAAATGACACATTTTATAAGTTTAAAAATAACATGCAAATATATTGAGAGCACTCTGATGCTGTTAACAGGTTGAACTAGGTTTTCAAGTATACGAGAAAAATAATATAACTGCAAAGAAATGAACTTTTTTTCTTCTTTTTTTTAAGGAGCCAAAAACCACGTTCGTCCTATGCTGAGTATTGTATTCATTGGTCCAGTATGAAATCGAAGCGCATTTATTATGACGTCATGCGCATACACCCTATACCTCAGAAAAGCAAATACATAGTACTGTAATCGGGGTGCAATGCAAGGAATGTTTGTTATATACCACGGTTAATCCAATTCATGGGAGAAAACTAGTACAGCTATTGAACGGAGAAACTTGTATGACGCATAATATAGCATAGCCTTTTTTTTTTTTTTTTTTTTTTTTTTTTTTTTTTTTTTATGTACAAAAAATGTGCCTAAAATTTACATCGATTTAGAAACAATAAGGGGAAAACCGTAAAATTTATTTATTAAAAATTATGCATTATAGAATAAATAGTTACAAATTAGAATTTAAAAATAATATATTTATTGAGTTAAGAGAATTTCTTTTAATCATTATTGTTAAAATTATTTTAGTGCAAATTTTATGTATCTATTTAGCTTTATTTCATCAATTTACCAATCTTAACATTTCTATGATAAAAATTACGGTTACGCCTGCAAGTTTCATAGGTAGGCTTTTTGCTCCACACTCTGCTGTACTTTTATAAAATTTAGTATTACCTAGAATACACTGGTAAATATAAAATATTAAGCAAAAGTACAGTAGGTTGTGATGCAGGTAAAGAACTTACTGTTTTTGCAGGCGTAACCGACATTTTTATTAAACTGAAAACAACAAAGGATACAGAAACAATTGTTTGGTTAATTTGCAAATGCAGATAGTACAGGAACGTGGTATCAGTTTTGATATTTTGAAAAATTGACAATCAGTTTCCAAAGTTTCTTACGTAACTATAAAGATATGTTATTCTAGCAGAGAAAAAAAAAATGATAATAAATTTGGACCCAATTTTATACATATAGCGAGACTGAAAGGAATGAAATTTTGAATCAAGAGGGTTTGAAATTTTAGTACACATAACGATAAATTATAATTTTAACAAGATGTCATTCAATTTTTAATTGTGACCTATACACTGAAATTTTATCAGTAGCTGACACATTTAGACGAAAATAAATACGTATTATTTATTTTATAAAATGTTTTCAGGAATATTTGCTCATACAGCATAATTTTTTCAAAAATGAATAATAATTATGCTATACAACAAAAATGTTGTATACAGCATAATTATTTATGCACAAAAATACGAAATAATTATACCATAGCTCATTTTCAGCAACGTTTATGTATAGCAACATAATTTATACTAAGCTGCAAAATAACTATTTGATTCATGTAGCATAAATATTATCTTGTATATAGCATGGTATAATATAAATATGGTTCGTATCGTACTCTATTTCAGCAACATTTATGCCATAATGCTACATAAATATACGTAATCTATTGTTTTCGTGTACCGATCAAAAATAGTAAAATGTATCCTATGAGAGAGAGAAATGCAGCAAATTTTTACTAAAATTTTATTTATGTGCACAGTTAACCTCTAAAACTTTACCAATGCTTAATCTGAAGCTTTTGCTACTTAAGGGAGTATAGGGGACCGACGTTGGCCAAAATTTTTTTTGAAAATTTTCACAATGAGACAATGAGACAATTTCAAATATAAAAAAATTTGGGGGGTCACCGTACAAATTAATTTTATATGATTTTTTGAAAATTTAAGCCCATAGGCCCAATTTTAATTTCAATATTTTTTTACTATTTTTCGGGACGGTCAAACATCATGAAATTTTTAACACGGCTAGGTATGACCCTTAGCTACACAATGAATCCAAATTTAGACCTAAAATACTTCTAGTTTTAGAGATATAAGGTCGGTACCCTACTCCCTTAAATAAAATATTTATAAAAAGAAAAAAAATGCCACCTTTTCCACCTACCGTGGTAAATATTATTGAACAGCAGTGGTATATATATAAATGACTAAGACTAATAATAATATATATTTACACGCTAAGATAAAATGAACTTCAATCACGCCTTTTTTGTTTGCACTATCAATTTGGACTTTGCTACCTCTGCCTCTCTCTCTAGCTTGCCCGATCACATGTATTATTTATCTATAACATATTACTTAGAAACATGCAACATGTAATCAACATGTTAATCTCAATTACAGTTATAACAACATAATGTATGCAGTCTCTAATGCAAAAGTTACCGTAGCTTCTTTTTGTAGTAGCTAGGGCTTATGTATGTATAGCGCTGGTGTAAAAGCAAAAGCTTAGAGGCTCCTAATTTTCTATACTTTAGCATTTTGCGGATTTTTTTTTTTTTTTTTTTTTTTAAGCTACCAGACAAATTAAAACGAGGAATACTAGACATACTTTAACGTATTTTAAGCTAAATGTAAGAATTTTTCATATAATAACATTCATTGTTTCGCAACACGTTTTAAAATAAGAGAGGCTTATGTAGTTTATCTCCATTCCCCTCATTTTTTATTTGCTTTGTCTAATTTTGTTAAGTATTTGAACAAGACGATGGAATATCATTTTTAGATTTATGTGAATATATTATTTTATGTTTTAGTTTGATATATTTGATGGTACATTATGATCGAACTCGTTATCCGGCAGTTGCATTTTTTTAAAACACATGCCACTCATTTTTTTTAGAGCTTTAAAATTTTGATACAAGAAGACTGAATAAATAATACGATCTTTTTTTTTCTAAAATGAGTGAAAAGTATTTTTTTTAAATGCAGCTGTCAATAATAGACAAGTATGTCTAAAACTAATATATAAATACGGTACCATATCGAGTATTTAATACCTTTTTTGAGACTTTTTTTTTAATAATAATAATAACAGTAACATTTTTAATAAACCTGCATAAAGATAAAAGTTGGGAACATAAATTTTATAATGTTGAATTTTTATATTTAAATTATTTTCCATTCCACCAAAAAAAAAAAAAAAAAAAAAAAAAAAAATGACAAACACAAATATTGCCTTCACCCAAAAAAGAATGAAAGAGCTAGAGAGTGAACACAAACAAAGAAAGGCGATCCATACACCAATATTTACTATACAAACATGCACACTAAATTAAATTAGCAATGGTATTAATATTTACTTACCGTAATTATACTTCCCAAAATATGTTAGAGCCAAGCATACACAGAACAAAGATTATACAGATTTAGTCATACATAGCCATAAGAGAGAAGAACAATGTTACATTGGTTATAACAACTACAAATCACTAATATGAGGAGCATTTTGGTGCTTTCAATATTGCATGATAAAGAATATACCATATAGATCAGTGGAATATACAGTATATACGTATATTCTTTCCCCACTCCTTTTATAGGGTCTATGCATTCATGTTAAAGTTGACGCCATGTTGGATAACTCAATAACATGGGTGGCATAGGAAATAAAATCATTTTGCCAGTTTTAAACCACTATGCAATATTTTTGAGAGCATTGATGCTGTAAATATGTTGAATTAGTATCTCAAGTATGTGAGAAAAATAACAATAACAAAAAATTAACCGATTTCCCGAAGAAAATTAGCTTAAATGAAGTTTGTCCTATGCTGAGCAATGTTATGTACTACTCCAGTATGGCCTCAAAGCGCAATAAATATGACGTCATCCGCATACACCCTATAGGGTGAACAGTAATCTGTACTTTTATAATAATATTTTCATATATTATAAAATATATTACGTATAAAATTAGGTACAGTACGATTAAATTTTTTTTTTTCCTGCCAAGACGATAGGTCATAAAAAAAATGTCAATACGTGATACATTTAAAGGCGTAGAACACCTTGAACAAAAAAAAATGTGCAATATCCTAAAAAAACAACAACAGAAAATCAACGTTGATTTTGCCGGAATCAATGATTTCTAATTTATTTGCCATTCTCACAAAAAGGCACGAGCGGTGATTGACGTCACAGCTCGCTTGTTTTAAGCGCACGTGGACCAGGCAAGCTGTTACGTCATTGACCGCTCGTGCCATTTTGTAAATGGAAAATAAATTAGAAATCAATGACTCCGGACAAATCAACGTTGATTTTCAGATTTGTTAGGATATTACACAACTATTTTGTTCAAGGTGTTCTACGCCTTTAAGGGTATAATACGTAGTGCAAAATACCCATACGTTTAAAATTACATTAAAATACTTCTTCTTTTCATCCGAACAAAATCAAACTTATAATTAAAAATGAAACTCTTATCAGGGTAATGGTCTACGGTGCGCACCACCTCCCAAAAAATTGGCCCGTGATGAATGCCTACTAATAACGAGGCCTAGTGTGCGCACCACCTATAGGCGGAGTCAATATGCAGCAGGTCTACGGTGCGCACCACCTGGGGAGGAGTCAAAACTGCCAGCCGGCCGCGCGGCCGCCGCACCGCAGGTCTACTGTGTGCACCACCTTGCCTCAGGTCTACTATGTGCACCACCTTCCCAACTTGCCCCGCGCGACCGCGCGACCGCAGGTCTACGGTGCGCACCACCTTGCATCAAGTCTACGGTGCGCACCACCTTGCATCAAGTCTACGGTGTGCACCACCTTTTTGAAACGCGCGGAAAGTTGAATTTTCTAATTAACCATAGGTCTACGGTGTGCACCACCTTGCATCAAGTCTACGGTGTGCACCACCTTGCATCAAGTCTACGGTGCGCACCACCTTGCATCAAGTCTACGGTGTGCACCACCTTTTTGAAACACGCGGAAATTTCCAAAAAAGGTGGTGCGCACCGTAGACTTGATGCAAGGTGGTGCGCACCGTAGACTTGATGCAAGGTGGTGCGCACCGTAGACTTGATGCAAGGTGGTGCGCACCGTAGACTTGATGCAAGGTGGTGCGCACCGTAGACTTGATGCAAGGTGGTGCGCACCGTAGACCTGCGGTCGCGCGGTCGCGCGGGGCAAGTTGGGAAGGTGGTGCACACAGTAGACCTGAGGCAAGGCAGTGGTGCACACAGTAGACCTGCGGTCGCGCGGGGCAAGTTGGGAAGGTGGTGCACACAGTAGACCTGAGGCAAGGTGGTGCACACAGTAGACCTGCGGTGCGGCGGCCGCGCGGCCGGCTGGCAGTTTTGACTCCTCCCTAGGTGGTGCGCACCGTAGACCTGCTGCATATTGACTCCGCCTATAGGTGGTGCGCACACTAGACCTCGTTATTAGTAGGCATTCATCACGGACCTGCATTTGGGGTGGTGGTGCGCACCGTAGACCAGACCGTAGATGCAGCAGGTCTACGGTGCGCACCACCTGGGGAGGAGTCAAAACTGCCAGCCGGCCGCGCGGCCGCCGCACCGCAGGTCTACTGTGTGCACCACCTTGCCTCAGGTCTACTATGTGCACCACCTTCCCAACTTGCCCCGCGCGACCGCGCGACCGCAGGTCTACGGTGCGCACCACCTTGCATCAAGTCTACGGTGCGCACCACCTTGCATCAAGTCTACGGTGTGCACCACCTTTTTGAAACGCGCGGAAAGTTGAATTTTCTAATTAACCATAGGTCTACGGTGTGCACCACCTTGCATCAAGTCTACGGTGTGCACCACCTTGCATCAAGTCTACGGTGCGCACCACCTTGCATCAAGTCTACGGTGTGCACCACCTTTTTGAAACACGCGGAAATTTCCAAAAAAGGTGGTGCGCACCGTAGACTTGATGCAAGGTGGTGCGCACCGTAGACCTGCGGTCGCGCGGTCGCGCGGGGCAAGTTGGGAAGGTGGTGCACACAGTAGACCTGAGGCAAGGCAGTGGTGCACACAGTAGACCTGCGGTCGCGCGGGGCAAGTTGGGAAGGTGGTGCACACAGTAGACCTGAGGCAAGGTGGTGCACACAGTAGACCTGCGGTGCGGCGGCCGCGCGGCCGGCTGGCAGTTTTGACTCCTCCCTAGGTGGTGCGCACCGTAGACCTGCTGCATATTGACTCCGCCTATAGGTGTTGCGCACACTAGACCTCGTTATTAGTAGGCATTCATCACGGACCTGCATTTGGGGTGGTGGTGCGCACCGTAGACCATTACCCTTATCAGGATATGTGCAATAGAAGTATTATCTTAGAACCTAAATATGCACTTTTTTTTTCTTTTTTTTTTTTTTTTTTGTAGAATAGAAATGCCCCTTTTATTTACCTGCATTAAAAACAACAACATATTTTATTCTTTTTTTTTTTTTTTTTTTTTTTTTTACTGCGAATGCTATTTTTGAATACCTATACTAAACTTTTCACATTGATTTCTGTGGCACGTGCAGTGCAAAGATAGTTTATAAATGCTTCAAAATTTACAAGTCACTTCTTCAACTAAACAATTCTTGTTTGAATGAAAAAAAAAAAAAAAAAAAAAAAAAAAGGAAAAAATTAATTTCCACCGACATTATACACATTTTGACAAGCAAATGTGCTACTAATTATGATACACATAAAACAAAAACCTTCAACACAATATTGATGTGGCACCAAAAAAATCATCTCATAT
Source organism: Ecdyonurus torrentis (assembly GCA_949318235.1). Lineage (NCBI taxonomy): Eukaryota > Metazoa > Arthropoda > Insecta > Ephemeroptera > Heptageniidae > Ecdyonurus > Ecdyonurus torrentis. Next base: position 9,805,137 of record OX439135.1, read on the forward strand.
ACATATTACAACCCGCTTACACCATTGTATATAATCTAGGATAAGGAAGAACAATAGAAGCAATTAATATAAGCATAATTGTTTTAATACCAGAATAAATAGGACACAGAGTTCTAGGTAAATAATTAAATATTAGAAATAATTATTATTATTAATTATACAAGAATACTTGAGGATATATTTTTAAGACTTTGCATTTACTTATCGACATATATTACAGACCTGATGTTTTTTAATTATCCACTTACATTGGACTTACTATATTTATTGACATTATTTTTTATTATTTAGAATAAGGTCTATAAATAGTATTAGGTCAATGATATGATTTTATTGCATATATTCTGAACGAGCTTTATTTTATATATTTTATTAAAATTATTTTTTCAATAAAAAAAAAAGAAGAAAAAAAAATTAAAGTTGCAGTATTTTTTTTTTTTATTATTATTATTATTTTTTTTTTTTTGCAAATTATTATAGTTTTATGATCTAGAAATTATGGTCTGTTCACAATGACGCTTAAATTCACGTAACTCTTACGTGAGGATACAACAATCAATGTTATTGGATTCTTATACGTGAAAGTTACGTGGATTTAAGACCATTAACACTGGCAAGTGATTTTTAGCGTTTCCCGAAAAAAAAAAAAAAAGTTAAAATGATTTTTTTTATTGTGCCTAATACATTTTAGATTGAACTTAAAGTCAATAATAATACCATTAACATTTCTTGCAATATATTTTGATAAACATTGTACTTCTTGGATTGTTTTTAAAGGATGTTTAATATGCGACGTAGAAGAAAGCGCTCCCACTATACTATAACTTCCGCGATGCTTTATCATAGCAATAGCGGAACCACCTTTTTAGCGGTTTTTAAAAGAAAAAGAGAGAAAAAAAAATTGCAACAAAGACTTGGAATTTTTTAATTCTGAATTGACACATGAAACTTTTTTTTTTCTTCATATTATTACGTCGATAACATCCATCAAAACACGTACAGTCATTTTACTTAAAAATGCATTTCTATTGGCATATGGAAATAACGTGTATTTAGATGGGAGTTTTGCGTCAACTGAAATCTTGAATATGGCAAAAGAAATTCATTTTTAAGTACGTAAATTGACAGTAAAATTGACAGTAAAATGACAGTACAGATAGCTACTGGGTGATATAAAATTTTACTCCATTGCATTTTGGCATGATATGGAGAGTTTAATTAACGCAATCCTCCATAAGAATACATCATAAATACATGGTATTTTCATAAGAAAAAATAATAAAAATTTATATTGGAGATACTACAAGGAATTTACATTTCTTTAAAATGCATAGACTGAAAGAGAACTTGAAAAAAAAAATTCAATTCTTTCATTTTTTTCTTTTTCTTTCCTTTCTTCTTGAAAGTTGCGCGGTGCGTTATTAAATATGTCAGTTCTCATTAAAACTATTGAAACTCAATATACAAGACTTGCAAAAAAAAAAAAAAAAAAAAAACGTTACATAACTTCGTGGACTTTAAATCGAAGAGAGAGAGAAAAAAAAAGCTCTTTCATGTCTATACAATAAAATAAAAATGTCCTCGAATTTTAATTATCAATAGAAAAATTAACCATATAAATCTATAACACTTAATAAGTAATATTGCATCAAATAGATAAAAACTCAAGGTAAAATAAAATAAATGAAACGTGTTGCACTTATATATAAAAAGCAACAGGTATCCGTAAAAGGGGGGAAAAAATCAACATTTTTTTTTATATACGCCATTTGAAAAAAAAAAATACATTCTTGGAATCAAAGAAATTTATAAATAAAATTTTGCAATATTTTTGCAAAATTTCAAAAATTTATTATAAAACCAGTTTTTTTGTAATAATAAAAAGAAGATAATCAAATTTGAAAATAATATAAGCTACTATTTTAAATTACGTAATTTTACAAACTATAAAGCAACATATACATATTATTATTAAATAATAATAATAAAACTTGTATCGTTCTATAATACAACTAGTTACCCAAAGCTAATATATAAAATGCAATGTTGTCAATTTGTATTAAATTAACCAATAAAATCAATCAATTTATCAATAAATTCAATACATATTTTAATATGACATAAATATATATTGAATTTATAAGTTTAGATTATCATTAATAATAAAATTAATAAATATTATTATTTAAAAATGTAATAAATCTGACCTTGAAAGTCTGACAACATTGCGATGGCGCCCCAGACGCGAGAGCGGAGGAGAATAAAGCAGGCGGTTATGCAAGGTATGAAAAAAGTAGGTACGTTAGCACCCTTTGCAATTTTACTTTTGGAAATTGCAATTAATTTTATGGAAACCTCTTTTATTTAAGATTACGTCTTAAAAGAGTATACTTTTAATTATTGTAACATGTTTTTTAAAGTAATAATTAAGGGATAGGTAATAATTAGGTAGCCTGTTTTATTGATTGTATCATGTATTCGTTCGGCCTACGCATCCTGTAAAACTTGCTAGACAAAACGGAGCCGTTTGGCGAGCACACAAGAGAGAGAGAGAAAAGGCAACGGGCGGTGGGTCTGTTGGAAATTCTCTCTCTCTCTCTCATTTACCTCCCCCCTCCTATTTTTTACATACATATTATATTCCCCTTGATTCACGTTTGTCGTTGCCGCTGTGCGGTCGTCGACGAAAAGAAAAAAAAAAACATTTCTTGGTAGACATCATGGCGTCTACTTTTATAATATAAAAGAAAATCTCCCCCCCCCCCCTTTCCGAATTCTCCCAAAAGAAAAATTCCCTCAACGTATTTTTTTTACCTTTACTTTTATTCATAATACAAAATAATTTCTAACATTTTTTAAAACTTAAAGTACAATAATAAATTTTAAATAAAAAAACGAAATAATAATAATGACCTTGAATTATATAAAAAAAGGTATCAATATAAAAAAATATTATACCTGTTGGCTGGCGCTTGTTTGAGAGCGAGAATAAAAATGTCAGATAACAATCGGGTCGTCAAATATTAATGATTATTTATACATTAAATATACCATATAAATAGCGTATATAAACGAATATTTAAATAATATATATTTTATTATCATTTAATAATGTTATCATACAAAACTAATAAATGATGATATCATTAATAAGGAAAAAATAAAGATACAAAATATGAAGTCACCAAAAGAAAAGAAACCAAAATATGCATAATTAAAACTTAAAATACATGCATTTAAAGATTATTTAAAATACAAATAATATTACCTGTAGATGCAGTAATACTTCATGTAATTAAATATGTATTTTTAATTAAAGAACACCTTCTCTTTCATTCACACAACACAAATTTCTTTTAGCAACATTCCACTAAAATCGCTTTTACTCTAAAATGAAAATATTTGATCGATTATGCTGCACTCTGGTGGATAAATTGATAAGTATAATGTTAACCCATGCGATTGTTTGTCGGAGACAGCGCGTCGCCAAAATATTAGCGCTATTTTTAAATTACGTCTAGCAATTATTTTAATTAAAGGGATGAAATTAATTTTTAATTATTAATATTATTAAGTAATATAGAACTCAAAACTAAAAAGATCTACCTTAAAAAAACAAATAATGTTCTCATTTTTTTCGAATTAAAAGCTTGCCAAAAAATAATATAATAATCAAAAGGCATCCGACGATTGCAGAGGGTAAAAAGAGGAACGTAGAATTAAAATTTCGCAATATTTATAGTTAATTTAAATTATATAAAAAAAATACTATGTAGTGTAAGTGCACATAAAATAGTAAAATGCGTAATTCTAAATAATACAAAAAAAAAAGTGACAATAAGAAAATGTGATAGGGTAAAATATAATAGCATATTTATAAAATAATACACATTTTATTATTGTTTAGAGATTCATACATAATAATTATACATTTCATAATATCAAACAAAAAAACTGGTATAATTTTAACAAAAAAAAATTAAAAAAGTTTATAAGGCACAATATATAGTAAAGAAAAAAACAAACAAAAAAAGATATACAAAAATTAATAAGGACGGAATCGTTGAAAAAAGGAAAAAAACATTTTTATATATTTCTAAATTAAATGTATACAATGTTAATTCTAATCTAAGAACTACATAACTAATACATTGTTTAAACAAATAATAACAGTGCAAGATGAATCAGAATTATATGGAGGACTTACTTGCCGTTTCTGTTTCCTCTCTATGGGTCATAAAAATAGGGGACCGCATTTTTAAAAGTTTTCAGGGAATGAAAAATTGTAGAACTAAAATTTCTGAATGGTAATGGGGAAAAAATGTAATATTTGATGTTTATTACATTAAATTGCATAAAACATTAATCGGACACAATAGGGTTCATTTCTTTCACTGTAAGATCCGATTAAGATTTTTGAAAATAAATTTTCACGGGAGATTTTATATTTGTTAAATGTTCATACACATACACACGAGGTTAAATATATTTAAATTCATAATTTTTGGAGAATTGCACTGCATAGAACATTATGTTATTATTATTATTATTATTTTACATTACCCTATATTTCACTATAGTACATTTAATTGTTTAAAAATAGACACTTAATAACATTTATTACTAATCCTACTATGTTTCTGATTATTTAATAATAATGCTTGTGTACAAATATCAAGATGTTATCAGAGTAGACAGTTTTTAAAGGTTTGGTTTTGGAACTAAACAAAAAATTCTACAATTATTATTTTGTATTTACTTCCCGTATGGTTTTACTATATATACCATTTTTTTTGTTTTTCTAAAAAGTAAAATACATTTAACTGCGTGAAATAGTACACAAGCTGTAATTACTTTATTTATATCTCTTAAGGACTAAGCCCAGTAAACACATAAGAGGGTTGAGTACATGCAATGCACTAACAGAACTTCAAGTACTTACAATGTGAAAGGAAAGTACACACGTTCGTGATAATATATTTTACCATTCAACAACTTTTTGTGCTAAATTTACAATGTTATTCTTCTGAGCAAAATATGTGCTAAATTGAAATGGTAAAATGTATTATTATCATGATTATATAATGATGTGTACACATGGAAATTTTCACTCCTCCCGAATAAATTTGACCGTTTGCGTTAAAGTTTGACCATATATTTTACAATAGAGATATGAACTTTTACGTCAAATTTATTTATTTATTTTTTTTTTTAATTAATGTACATGTTAAAAGTGTTGTTCAGTGAGTAACACTCTTGTACTATAGAAATGTACATTTAGAAGTTTCAAAAATGTACTTAACATATAGTTTCTCTACAAAAACTATGTTTACTGGGAAGGGATGAGAGGGTATTCTTCTTATATATAAAATATTATATAGGTATAACACCAGAAATGTTTGATTACTATATGTTACAAAATTGGTCCATAAACTTTACTAATATATTTAGCTGCACAAATTATTTAAAAATATTTTCTAAGTGCAAAATATCATACTATTAATATTGCATAATATAATAGAAGCAACTAAAAATTTTGCTATATTATTTTTTTAATTGGTCTTTAGATAAAAACAGTACTTTTATTTAAAAAAAGGCTTTTTTTATGGTGATTTAATTGTAAATTACATTACTTGAATGTAACTCCATTAAACAATTTTCTATTTTGTGAATTTAATGAAATCTATAGTAATTTTTTCCCCAAATCAGCAGTGGTAAATTATTTTTATTATGGGGTTATATTTTCTCAGCCCTTTTGTGTGCATTGCAGGCTCAATAGTCCACAGTGTTCTAGTCAATCAACATTGGACTCAAGCTACCACACTTTCTTATATCGTGTGGTAACCTGCACATCCTTTATACAGCAGCTGACGTCAAACAAGTCAAGCAAATTTAAGCCAGTTTTTTTTTAAAGTAACAGTTTTTATCTTAAAAACCAAAATTGCATTTGAGCTACAAACAAAATCATAATATAAAACATCTATATATTATATTATACACATTTAATATTATAAGTTTTTATATACAAAAATAATGCAAAGTATTTACGTATAATATTGTCATTACAACAATATTAATATACTTTACAAAATTTATTATTTAGAATTTTCACGCTTTCTTAATGAGAATTTTACTTCTCTAGTTTTTCCTTAAATACTAGACCTTACAATTAATTATAATTTATAATATATAATTACAATGGTTGGTATTGTAACTGATTATTCAGTCCTATTGCACTTAATATAGGTTAAGAATTGGGTCTAACTTATAGAGTGTTATCCTGAACTTTTATATTATTGCACTACAGCATTTCTCTAGTTTTAATTCATACCACAACACTAAAAATATGAACGGCTGTTGTTACTTAGTATTTAATAATAGGAGAACTAAGGTATTAATGTTTAGGAATCTCCAATAAAAATTTAAGATGAAAAAAAAAATCTTTCCATAAGAAAGCATCAATTAAGTAACACAAAGTTGTCTGCTAGTACTTCGTTAAAACTGTTGGGCTGAACGTTTCTTTTTTCTCTATTTCAAGTCTTCTATCAAAGTCATTCTTCGATACTTAAATTATTAACATCAAATACTTTAATTTTAGCAATACAAAACTTAGAATATTTGTTCTAATCGCATGGGGATAATAACTACAGTAAGAACTCGATTTTATGATGTCGCAAGGGACCCAAAAAATTACCAAATAAAATCGAGTTTATTAAAATTGAAACGCCTATGTAACTCAATGGCTGGGACCTAAAAAATGACTTCATAATATTGAGAAATTCAAAAAATCCAGCTTCATAAAATCGAGTTTTTACTTTATATCTCATTACATTTATTTCAGCGCCTTCAATATATATTTTTTCCTTCCCCTTTCTAATATTTAACTGACATCACAAGATGCTACCTCTCCCTTCCCCATATTACCCAACATCAAACCACCAGCTAGTTTCTGGTTACCTGTTAATCTCAGGTAAACTCAACTCCATATCAGTATTTTTCAATTAACGGCGCATGCGAAATGGGCAATATGTTTATAGAAGCTCAACTTGGTTAATTGGTCTCTGCCAGATTTCCATACATGCCCTTGACACTTTCCCATGTAAAAGTTACAAATTTGTGAAGTCTAAAAACATTCTGTCAAAATCCATTTTAGTTTCGACCTAATTAATTACCCTAAAGCATACCCCAAGTACTAAATCACCAGTTACGATACCATCCAATATTACATGTTATTGATAATATATGTAAAAATATCTACTTTTTTTCTTACATACTAAATATACTTACAATACAATAATTATGTTATTTTGATAATGTATTTAAAAATAGTTGCATGTCTTTTATTTTATTTGAAACAAAAAATTAAAACCTATATGGACGGAATGATATAATACTAAAAACAAAATATAAATACAAAAAAAATGGTAAAAAAAAATATATATCATATTTTTATTGTGACAGCTTTAGTAAACTAGCTCTCTGATTGGCTAGTGAGTTCCCTCTAGCCAATCAGATTGCTAGTTTACTATCGCTGTCACAATAAAAATGTGATATTTTTACCACTGTCTCTAACTTTAATAGATCAATTTGGTGGAAATTTATAATAATTTTATTGTAAAAATAGGGGCTTTGGAATTTATGTTTTATTTTCATTGTTATCATTACTGCTGTAAAATAGTTTCAGACCTAATTTTATGGTCAATCCAATGGTATGAGCACCAGTGAATTAAAAATAAGAATTGCATGAAAACTTTTTTTTTTTTTTTTTTTTTTTTTTTTAACTACTTGGGCAATATGTTTTAAAATCACAAGAATTGAAGCATCAAAAATATAATTTTGATTCATGTTATTAATATTAGTTTGGGGAAGGAACAGAGTGTATAACAAAAAATGACATCATAATAAATTTCCACCAAAATTACAAACACAAAGTCAGATAAATACTTAAGTTGCATATTTGAATGATAAAACAAAAAATAACAACTAAATTAGTGGATATCTGAATATGAAATATAAATGCACATATAATATTTGGTTACGACAACCCATCCTAATTGTATTAGGTCCTTAAGTAAGTTTTTTTTTTTTTAATTAGTTTTGCTAAAGAGATGGATATAATTTCTTTATTAAAATCATTTGAAATTCAGTCAAACAAATGATTTTAAATCATGAAAACTACAGCATAAAAAATATAGATCAATATATTTGATGCTACAATGACAATATGCTGATTTATGTAAAACATTAATGTCCACTGTTAAACCTACTTTATAGGTAAGTTATAAGTATCGTTTGATTGTAAGTTGGTTTAAAATTAAAAAAAAAAAAAAGTTAAACGCCCGTGTTTTTTTTTTTTTTTTTTTTTTTTTTTTTTTGTCTGTAAAGGACATAGTTGGGTACTATTTTTAATTTTTACTCAAAAAAAAAGTTAACCCATGTTTTTTTTTTTTTTTTTTTTTTTTTTTTTTTTTTTTTTTTTTTTTTGTTGTTTTTGTTTTTTAAGTAAAAATTAAAAATAGTACCCAACTATGTCCTTTACATACAAAATGAAATCCACAGAAGTAAAAAAATACAAGAAATGATCAAAAATACTTCTCTCTCTTTTAGAAAATTCTACAAAAAAATACCTAAGGACCCAAGACTATATAATAATACTACATATTTTATAATACACACATGTAACTAACCCTAATACATATTGTTTAAATGTTTTATGTAAGTTTCAGGCTTCTAATTTAAAAGTTGATTAGAGCCATCTGGTCAGGGGTTATTATACTAAAATAAACTATAAGCTCTTATATTTTTTTTATACATTTAAAAAAATAAATTTTGGAAACAATTTAACAAGCATTGAAGATTAAAAATTGTGCAAAAGAATAAAAAATGCATTTTGTTTTTTTTACAAAAATAGAAAGAGCTTTAAAACTATTGTGATTTAAAATGAATTAAAAAAATGTAATAAGCTGATTAAAAAAAGACAAGGAAAAAAGTCATTATTTATTATTATTTTTTTTTTAATTTCTGTAAGATGATTAATAATTCTTAATTTTATTCCTTGCTTATTGGTTCTAGCAAAGAATTCATTTTTAAGAACAGATTTGATGAATTGCTTGTTATTATAAATTTGAAATATTACTGGGCAAAAATTAAACACTTAAAACCCTTGTCAACTTACTTTTTTATCATTTAGAATACTAGATTGATAATTACCATACCTTTTCCATGAATTAGACACCAGCACATTGATTTTGTATTTATTTTCTTTTTGACAGTTATTTCACGTATCTGACGTCACATTGTAATGCCGCCAATCACAGTCACCACTCTGGTCACATGATAAATTTAAGCCCCTCCCTTGAGTTCTTTACCCTTATCATGACCCCATCGGTACATTGTGACGTCAGATATGTGATATAACCGCAAAAAGGAAAATAAATACAAAATCAACGTGTTGGTATCTAATTCATGGATAATAAGGTATGGTAATTATCAATCCAGTATTCTAAATGATAAAAAAGTAAGTCTACAAGGGCTTTAACACTAAAAATCATGTCAAGTCATTAAAAAAAAAAGTACAGTAATTGGCTGCCTTTATATGCACATGTAGATTATAAAATACTATGTACAATCTTGTAAATATCTGATTCATACAGAGAAAAAAAATCTAAGGTACAGCCTTACACACTTTAAATATTAATTACAATATTTTTCATTCATTCTAAAAAGCAATAATGCATCTGAGATTTTTTTTTTTGATATTTTTTTTTCTGTAAAATGTATTGGCTTTGATTCCTTCCTCCTAGTACTAATTATATACTGTATAAAAAAAAACAGTTTATAGACAACTTTCATCATTAATAATATCAAATTCTTCTAACTTGCAAATTTAGAAAGCAAATCACAAAAGGATAAGCTTTTTAATAACTTCCCCTCTCCCCGTTTAAGGTGTACCAAAAAAAAGCATTGTTCGTCTTATGCTTTTTTTAATGGGATAACCCCCCTTTTTATTAGGGGATAATGAGATAGGGCTTAAGTAAGAAGAGATTTATGTTTTTCTTTATGAAAAACAATTATCTCTATTGCAAACAGCAATGAAAGTTGTATATTTTACTACAATTATCATTGTATAATTAGTAGCCCTATATTACCTTAATAACATTATACTCTATTTGGAATTATTGAAAAATTGATATAATTGTATCATATTTTACTTTTTTTATTTACAAAAAGAAAAAAAATTGAAAGATAGCTGCAAGCTGATACAAAAAAAAAAAAGTAACAAAATATTGCAAATCAATTTTTCATTATTGATAATAAAAAGGATCAATTTACCAAAAATATTATTGGCACCTAAAATTGTATCAAAACATTATATAATACAGTAAACTCTCAATTTCTGTGATTTAATTGATTTTGTGAACCACTTTATCATTTCTATCAAGAGTTTGCTGTAGTTAGCTACACCAAATTTTGGTTCTCATTACTAATTAGAGGCTAGTGTTGTTTTGAACTATGATACCCAATTTTGGAATACTTTACTATAATGATCCCAACCACTGAGTTTGAATTAAAAAAAAAAATACCAGTTTATAAAAGCAAGCGGGAAATCACACAGTAGTCGGGTTTAGCTGTGGTGAATGTATTGAAGATGAGGAGTGGCTAGTTCAGTTTTGAACTATGATACTGTACCAAGTTTTGGTATTATTATTAATAATGATGAGAAGAAGCTGGTGCAGTTGATATTGTGCTATGAGGAGTGGTAGGACGAGATCCAGAGATAGAATGACTAATCGAAGCATTCAAAGAGTTCATTGTACCCATCTGAAATGAAAGAAGTTATTAAATCAAATACAGTACAGTAGTACCTAAGTTCTTTATTGATGTCGTAAATTGAATGGAGCACTTGCCATGAACAAACTATTTAAAATACATTTAAATAATCCTAATGCATTTCTTATTGGAAATCATTATCATAAATACGTTTCAATAATTAAAAGAAAAAAAATCAATGCAAGTGGTCCATTGCATAGTAGTTTCAGAAGTGTAGCACTGATGTACACACAACCACAATAAGAATTTTTACCATTCAAAAACTCGCCAAGTCATTCTTATGAGAAAAACACGCCTTGGATTTAAATGGTAAAATATCTTATCGCGGTCTTGCGTACCTCCCTTTTTACAGTAACATAGAAAACTGTTCTCCATATAATGAGGATAGAGCATTGCTATTTTCTCCCCATATGAAGCAGTTAGGAGAAAGTTGGTAGCAGTACATTCTTCAATTTTTCAAACAAGCTGCAGAATTATTGGCACCAGTACAGTACTATAAGGGTAGTAAAATAATAGAAAACCACCCTAGTAGCCAGATTGAAGACCAGGCCACAAGTGAAGGGTGGTTGAGGGGAGGTGAAATACAGCCAGATTAACAGCATATTTTCAAGCACCGATCAGCATTGCGATTAAATCTGCTGAAAAACATTTCTTCAAGCAGCTCTCCCTGAATGAAACCAAATTCCAGTCTCTCCAAAATTCCTCCATGTTTCTGCTCGTGACTCACCCTCAGATGTGCTAGATCCTCTAATCTTGTGAGATCCGACAGCTCCAGATATAGAGAGTACACGAGAACCCAGCCGTACACTGACGCTATGGTGAAGATTGTCCACAGTAGACACATGGTAATGTTGTATCCAAAGTACAGGTCGTTGACGATGGAAGCAAAGATGAAAGCAAATCCTCGCCATACTGTGAAACCAGCGAAGCAGTACAACCAAGATACCATTCGGCCCTCATATTCCTATAACAAAACATGGACATATCTTGGTTACAAACTAGTACAGGAAAACTTAGTGCGGGTTAATAGCTTTGAATGCTAGTCAATCAAATGTGATGTGAGAAGGACATGCCCAATTACCATTAAAATTACGATTAAATGGGACATGCCCATTTACCTACTATTTAAAATTACAGGAACGTTTTTTTTTTTTTTTTTTTTTTTTTTTTTATAATGTGCTGTAGTAATTTGGCTATAGTAAAAATTCTAGCATAATTTTTTTACTTCTTTTCTTGCATGGGGTAAGCCAAGGATTAATGTAACTCTCCATAGGCCTAGGTATATAAAAAATATATATATAGCAGTGTTGTAGTCCTAAAAAAATGCCAGGTGGGACGCTCTAATATGGACCCAATATATGGTAAGGCCCTTGCTGGTTTTCTCCTATCCTTTTCTTTCAATTTATCATACCTAACCGCGATGGTTTATTTTCCTTAAAGGCGTAGAACACCTTGAACAAAAAACTTGTCTAATATCCTAACATACCCAAATATCAACATTATTTTGGCCGGAGTCATTGATTTCTAATTTATTTTCCATTTACAAAATGTCAGTTGCGGGTTTACTACGTCACAGCTCGCCTGGTCCACGCACGCGGAAACAGGCGAGCTGTGACGTAGTAAACCCGCAACTGACATTTTGTAAATGGAAAATAAATTAGAAATCAATGACTCCGGCCAAAATAATGTTGATATTTGGGTATTTTAGGATATTAGGCGAGTTTTTTGTTCAAGGTGTTCTACGTCTTTAATATACATACAGTACATAGATGTAATTAAATAAAAATACTGTAGTAGGAGTTTGACTTTTGATTTTCAGAGGAATGCAAGGAAGATAATTACAACTCCACTGCATCATGGCTACTGTACCTGATAATGTTAATTTAAAATAAAGGTAATTAGTGAAGTGCACTTACCTTGCGCAGGGCAACAATGAGGATGATACTGAATACAACAACTGCACAACCACCAATTAGAGAAAACAATGCAAATACAATCAGGGCATTGCGAACTGAAACAAAAAAAAATATCACAAGTTAATTTTAGATTCGTATCATTTTTTTTTTTTTTTTATTTATTATTATTTATGACAAAGGACATCAGTGGGCATGCAACTAAATACTGCATTACATGGATATTTTAAATCGTACTATCATTATAACTTAATTTGTAAAATTTTGCTGAGAGAGAGAGAGAGAGAGAGAGAGAGAGAGAGAGAGAGAGAGAGAGAGAGAGAGACTCAAATTCTTTTTAATCTTGACGTTACTTTGAAGAAAAGACACATCCCTGTAGGATAAAATAAAAGTTAATGCTGCATTTCCCTATACAATGAATGGATTTCTCATAAGGTTGCATGTTAAATATTTTCACAAGCAGGCTTAAATTAGACCTCTCGTATAGGGTGTGTGCGCATGGCATCATTCTGAATGCTTTTTGATGCTCTTCGCGAGCAATGAATAGCATTGCTCAGCATACAACAAACGTAGTTTTTGGCCATTTTCTTTGGAAAATTACCAATTTTTGGGGTATTATTAATTTTTTTGCATACTTGAAAAACTAATTCAACTTATTAACAGCATCAATTCTCTCAAAAATACTCAAAGTATTTTTAAACTGACAAAATGAGTCATTTTCCCATACTGGCCCATGCTATTTAGCACTCACTTATGGCGTCGACTTTAACATGAATGAAACCACCCTATAGACACAGCATAAATGATACAGGAACCCAGTTCTTGTCTTATTATAGTGAAGCGAGATGTTTTATAGTTCGATGTAATATCTTACTATTACAAGAGATACCAAAACAACACACTTTTGACACAAAATTACCAGAGAAATGGAGCATGCGAGCATGTGTCTTTGTGTGTCGTTGCAAACTCAGAGAGAAACTATGAATGATGAATCCTTTATATGTAGTTTCTTTCTGAGTCTGTAAGGACTGAAAAAGGCACACAAATACTCTATTTTCTCTTGAATTTTAGTGCCTAAGCTACAGTAGTATCAAATACTGTACGTTAGTTTATTATTATTTCCGTGCTAGCAAGATTTTAGTTGAGCTATAGGACTCTCTTCACTATCGCAAAGCCCTTGCTGGTTTCCTCTATCTCTTTCTTTACATCACTAACCTATTTGCAACAGTTAATTTTCCTTAATTTTGTTTTTTAAAAAAATATTAAAGTGAGGTTTTGGTTCGTAGTTCGCAGGTATAAGATACTTACTATGCATATTTCCGACATAGACAAATTCAAAGCTGATGAGGTAGTAGCCATAGTGAGTTGAGCCAGGAGCTGCCTCAGCCAAGCAGTAAATGTCAAAAACTGCAGTCGCAACAGTGAAGAATCCCAAGAACTGGAAACAATGATACACAAGTTATATATCTCTTACGCATTATAATATGACAGTCTAATGGATTGTATGTGTTATTTCAATAGAATAAGTTAATCTTAATTCATGAAATGTTGAGAAATAATGAGTTGTGGGCAATTTGGATGTCCAACCATATACACATGTACAAATTTTTACTCCTCTAATTTAATTGGTTTAATTTTCTTACTTTCCAGTAAAATATTTGACAGTAATTGAGTCAGAGACATATTTCATGAGAAATTATTTTTTAGGAAAAAATATTTGAAAATGAAAGCAAATTGTGAATTTAGCAATCCTAGCATTATAAAAAAATATTAATTTTTCATTAATCTATCTACTGTATCTATCTATCTTTTTTTTTTTTTTTTTTAAGAGCACATGCAATAGAATGTGTTATGTACTATTTCCATATTTTATTTTAAGCTGCAATGGACTTCACAATAGATATAAGATTATGCGTAAATCCACACATCCCTCCTCCCCCCCTTCCCACACCCCACTGCAACAATGAACATACAGTGCATAAATTTATGTAGAATCTTTTTGCTGTGTTCATAATAAGCTTTTTGTAATTGTAGTTATTTTAATTACATAGTTGATCAAAATAACATGCATTTTTATGGAGCTAACTAAAAAATTCCAATTAGAAAAAGCAAGTATGTACTGTATACTCTTTCACTCCATTAGATTTCTTAATAATTTTGTCATTGTTGAGAGGTCACGATTGCCCCATGGCATGTTATTTGAGTAGGAATTCAATGGTTTCGGTGAGTTTCGGTACATATGTATGTTTACTGAGCATACTTGGTATTTTCAAGACATGCATCATACAGACTAGTTTCTAATTAGAAATATCACTATTTCAAGCAATCGAAGTTATTTTATTTACTTACATTATACATATGTATGTGATTAAATCAAAACATGCGACTATTCCATTTTTTTTTAATTATACATAAATTACACATACCAATGAATAAAATCCTGTAAGTAATGATGCCCTCTGAATATCTAATACAACGGCATCTTGTAAAATAGGTTTACGATACCAAGGTATCTGTATTGATCTCATAGATCGAGAAGATCTTAAATTTGCAGAAGATCTAGTCGTAACATGCGAATACACAGATGGGGTTCCCATGCTAGGATTTTTTGGGTACGTTCGATACTCCATGCTAAAATATAAAAATAAAAACATAAATTTCAACATTTAAGGTATGATTTCTTTACATTTTAAACATAATACTACAAACAAAACATAAAAGGATGGTATTTTTTTTATAGCTAAAAGGGTTAAAATAAAAAAAAACTACGTTAAAAAAATGGGAAGGGCGTGATTCAACCGCCCCAAAAGTAGGTCATTAAATTTACAGTTAAAAGTATAGATTTTTGACTAAGTTATATAATAAACTAGTGAATTACCTTTATTTTTATATGTTGTACTCGTTGATAACAAAATAAATGATAAAAATCAATAAAATATTGCTTAAATTGCCGTCATAGGCGTTGCCCTGACAACAAACTTGTTTATTTTTTAACGCTATTCATTTGTGTTTTGTTTTTTTATTGCACGCATATTTGCCGCGAAAATTGATATTTTAAAAAAAATCATGTTTTTATTTTTATGTTCACTTTTTTGTTTATTATTAATTTTATAATAAAATTTTGTATTTAATTTATAGTTTTATCATAAAAATAGAATAAAGAGAAAAAATATAAAACATTGAAATAAAAGGATAATTAAAAATATGAAGGTGCAGTTACAATAAAGAACAATCGTGAATGCACATCGCATATATAACTTCACATTCCAAAAAAGTGTATTATAAATAAATAAATAAATAAATAAATAAATAAATAAATAAATAAATAAATAAATAAATAATCGTCTTTATTCAAAAAAATGCAAGGAAAAAAATTTACAAATTTTTGAAAGGGCGAGGTTTAAGCCTGACAATATGTCTGGCCCACTCTTACACCTAACCCCAACAGAAAAACATTCATGAAATCATTTAATTACATTCAAAATTTCGATCAGAGGAAATATTAATACTACGTAATAAGAAAAAAAATTAATAATAGAAAGAAAAAATATATAAATATTAAAAAAAAAAAAATAAATAAAAGTTTTATATCACTTTATAGAAAAAGATGCATAACAAAGGTGTTGAAGAGAAAAAAAAATAATAATAAAAATAAAAAAAAATACTACAAGCGGAGCTGTTTGGCACTTAGATATGTACGCCTATAATCACTTTTAAATATTGATACTGTCTTAGAGTTTCTTAATCTACATGGCAGAGTATTCCATAGACGAGCTGATGTTACAGTGAAAGAATTTTTAAATGGCAAAAGGTTATATGAGGGAAGTTTTAATGTGTAGTTTTTACCAGATCTTGCATATTATGCATTTGCATAGGTTTTTTATCACGTAATTAAAAAAAATAATAGACCTAATCAAACAAAACACATATATAGTAAATATTAGCTTTATTAAATTAAAAACTATATTAAACTTTGACAAACACACAATCACATTCAAAATCTATTATTATAATATGTAAATAAAAATTCTTCACAAGTAACTTAAAGGCGTAGAACACCTTGAACAAAAAAGTTATGCAATATCCTAACAAACCTAAAAATCAACGTTGATTTGGCCGGAGTCATTGATTTCTAATTTATTTTCCATTCACAAAATGCCACTGGCGGCCACTGACATCACAGCCCGCTTGTTTTACGCGCGAAATCAATGACTCCGGCCAAATCAACGTTGATTTTCAGATTTTTTAGGATATTACACAACTTTTTTTGTTCAAGGTGTTCTACGCCTTTAATTAAATTTTAAAAAATCATAATATCAATGCCCAGTAAACCACAGTTTTTCACAAGTAGTTTACAAGTACTTTTCAGATGTAAGAGTGTCACTGTGTCATGTGACGTCACTGGTACTGACATTCTTGCATCGGAAAAGTACTTGCAATGTACATGTGAAAAAACTGTGGTTTACTGGGTGCTAAATTAATAAATATAAAATATTTTTTAAATTCTACGTAGGTAATGGTAAAAAATAAAATAATGAATATAAAAACTTTGTTAAGATTCTTACAAAAATCTATCACATATAAATTTCAAATTTTAAAACAAACAACAAAAGATCAATATTTTTCGACTAAGAAATCTATAAGAAAAACTTAAATGAATTAACATTGTATATTATTATTGTCCTTACATATATTCAGTATGATGAAATATAGTGGAACAATATGAAACTAAAATATCACACCTCTAAAAATAACACTTGAACCAAAAAAAATTATTTTATACTTTGTTTTTATCTTGGACAATATCATAAAAATTATACTATATTATTTAATGGGGGTGGTATATATGGGTATATATTTAAATTTGCTTAGATGACCTATATGTTCAACAACTTTTGTCGCAAAGGCTCATGATAACAATAAATTCTTTCTTCTATAGAAAAAGCATCTTACAGCCTCTTCCCTGAGCATGGCTAGGTGATTTGTAAGATGTATACTCTTATTTGCAGTCTTTAAGTTTTATAGTAACCATGCCAGGGGGGGGGGGGGGGATAGGGAGGTGAAAACAAAAATTGTAGAGCCTCTAGCCATTATGACAAAAGTCAATGAACAATGCATCAGTGCCTTAAAACAAATACCACCCACAAAATTTCTTACACTGTTTTTTTTTTATCAATTTATAAAACACTTTTCTTACAACCACTATACTCATTCTTCTAAAAAATTAAAAATTAAACATAAACCTTTAAAATATGTAACCAACATTATCATTAAAAACATCATAAAACATAATGGTGAAATATATTTACAGTTTCAAAAACTTTAGTTACTTCGATTTTTTTTTTTTTTTTTTTTTTTTTTTTTTTTTTTTTTT
Organism: Ecdyonurus torrentis; assembly: GCA_949318235.1. NCBI lineage: Eukaryota > Metazoa > Arthropoda > Insecta > Ephemeroptera > Heptageniidae > Ecdyonurus > Ecdyonurus torrentis. The sequence continues at coordinate 9,823,254 of OX439135.1, forward strand.
AGCATTTACATGACAATGTCTTTAAATTGGTATTTAATGCACACCAAACTACATTTTAGTATTCATATAAATGAGGGAATATTATCTGTTAAAATTATATACTTTTTTGCATTATTTTAAGTCTAGCATGGAACATTTATAAAAGGAAATGGTTGGGTTTATTTTAGTATCTGTAGTGTAACTATATCAGGAGCGTATCCAGGATTTTGCGACGGGAGGGGTCCAGTCTATATAGAGCATAGGAAAAGGGGGGAAACCACCCCCTTTTCCTATGCTTTTTTAGACCTGACGGGGGAGGGGGTCCAGACCCCGACCCCCCCCCCCCTGAACTATATAGAGGTAACAAGCAAATACAGCATGTAAAATATTTTCTCAAGAAAAATTACAACATTATTTATTAATTATGCTATTTCTAAAGTTATTAGAAATTTTATAAATATGGTCCAACTTGACTGATTCTTCATCACGATTTTTTTTTTTTTTTTTTTTTTTTTTTTTTTTTTTGCTTGTTTACATTTGATGATTGGTATTTCAACAGGTGATTTAGTGTTTCATTATAAAGCTTTAAAATTGTAAATTAAGAAAATGTTTCTCCAATGAAGTGACTGAACAGTAATTGTTATCACAATAAAAAGCAAGGCGTTCCTGCCCACTTCTGCATTTCTACATCTTCTTACATTACTTGTTTTAACAAGAACACCAAAATATGCTTTTGTTCACTTGACAATACTTCATGGTGTGTGAATGTGAGTGCATGTTTCAGAGAGACAATGGAAGATATTATTTTGTTGTAGGGTTAGCTCCGGCTTACTTTAAGCCCTGCATAATATCCTAAACACTGATTCAAAATTTGAAATACCAACAATTATTTATAGGCCTATAAAATCCATTAATTTAATTTCTCTATTTTCTACAATCCTATATTATTTATATTTACTTTACTTGTTTTATATAAATAATATTTAAAAATATTAAAATAAGGCATATTAAAATGATAAATTCAGATTTAAATATATATAAATAGATTTTAAAATAAGCTGTATTGATTCTGTTATTGAAAAGCATGACATAATACGATTGGCAAAAATATTGAAGGCATCTTTCGTTTGATTGTACCAAAAATTTTTTAATATTATTTTAGTGCAATCTTTTGACATATGTAAACTTTAAAGATATTAGCTTATTTAATTATATTGCAAAGTCAATTTTTTCCTTAATTAATACCTATATTAAATTACTTTTTAAAAACTTGCATTATTGAGAGAAAAAGGATTTAAAATAACTTTGATTTCATATTACACAAGTAATTATCTGAACGCAGTAGAATTTGGTCTAGCCACATATTATAAAACTTCTTATTTTTATAATAATTGGCAATAATTCTGCATAAACTGCAACTGCAATGGTTTTTTCCTCCTTTTTATAAACTTTATAATATATAGGAAAAAACCATTGCGGTTAGTATTAATTACGTTTAAAAAAATAATTAGAAAATAGTTGGTAGAGATTAGAGCACGTTGAATTGAAAATTAATAAAACGCGAAAATTCTCTAATTTAAATAGTAAATTGGGACTAGGGATGCAATAATTTGCATCCCTAGTCCCAATTTACTATTTAAATTAGAGAATTTTCGCGTTTTATTAATTTTCAATTCAACGTGCTCTAATCTCTACCAACTATTTTCTAATTATTTTTTTAAACGTAATTAATTTTTATAAACTTTACAATTAATTACCATAGTGAGGAAATGCCAATAATTCATAGACAATCTTAGTTCTTTAATATTTATTTGCTACCACAGAGATAATAAGAACCTAAATTGGATAACTTTCAGCACTGCATATGCCAAGAGAAATGGAGTATGCACAGTTTCAGACAAATGACAGGTTAACTTTTAAACATGTTGCTATTTTGCGTGCCTTAAATTTTGTGGAAACGATATTGTTGCGTCATATTCTTGTCTTTTGATGCGCACTCACTTGAAGCGTTATCTATCAGGTGAGCTGCTTTAGCGAGCAAGCCATACACGCCTCGTGCTACTCGTGAATATGACATAATAATGTAGTTTCCGCATAAAGTTTGAGGAGCGCAATATAGCAGCAAGTTTAAATGGTTACCTTTCATTTGTCTGCAACTGTACAGTATGTCATTATGTAAGCCTTTACCAGTCCTTACAGACTCTGATAGAAACTATTTGAATGTAAAGAATTTTGAATGTAATTTGAATTAAGAGATTGTGTGCCATAAGCTTTATAATACCAATACTGTTAATTATCTCTGTGCTAGCAAGATTTTCATCAAACTGTATGACTTTCACTATGGTAAGACCATATAGCTGTTTTTATGCATCTTTTTCTTTTAAACTTAAGTATAATTGAGTCATATTTTATTTCTTATAAATTACAACACTATTAGAAGACATTGCAAAAGTAGGTTTAGTGATAAAATAAACAAACTCACAGCTCAACAATACTTAAGTAAGTAGCAGACGACTTTGTGTTCCTGTCTCAATTTAACATGATTTCTTATGGGGGAATGAAGCAGATATAACTCAAGTTAAAATTATTTCTCAGAGTTGAAATTTTTATCATAGCTTACTGAGCCTCAAAGCTTTTGTTTTCCTGGATTTCAAGTCAATTATGGGTAAAAATAATAATTTGTAATCAAATGGATTCAAATTCAAGAAAACAAAAGCTTGGAGGCTCAGTAAGCTATAGTAAAAATTTTGGCTCCGAGAAATGATTTTAAAACAAGTTATAGCTGATTTGTTGTCCCATAAGAATGCATGTTAAATGTAGACAGGAACACAAAGCCATCTGCTAGCAATTTGTTAGTATTGTTCAGCTGTGAGTTTGTTTATTTTATCACTAAACCTACTTTTGCAAGTCTTCTATTAACTTCAGATATTTTTGTTTTGAGCTAAACTTGAATGTAGATAGATATATTATAGTTTATATTTATGTTGGCTTAGAAAACGCTGATTTGATTCCGTGGAACGTGAATTAGGTTGTCATCTAGGGTTAGCAGAACCTGGAAGAGTAAAATTATATTTTTTAAATGTATATTTCAGAAGAATGGGATCAACAATAATCATCATCCAGTAAGATATTATTTATAGATATTAGGTGGTTTGCACTCATTAACTTAATACTTCTTTGATAATTAATTAGCAGAAAATAACAGTGACCAGTATTGGGAGGGGGGGGGGGGGGGGGAGTAAAGAGTAAAAACTCTTCAGTTTGAAATTTTCTTAAATATATGAAATGCTTTCTCAGTTTTGTACAAATAATTAGGTACCTAACTTCAAATTTATAAAATAGCCACTATTTCTGCTCCTCACACAAAAATAACAGTTTACAAAACTATACCTAAAACATGTTGAATCAAAAATTAATAAAACACTCTACTTTATTTAGTTAATTGGGACATGGGATCAAATACTTAATCCCTAGTCCCTATTAGTTATATAAATTAGAGAAACTTTGCATTTTATTAATTTTCAATTCAACATGCTGAAATCTCTCTCTCTGTTTTTACCATTTTCTTTTATAAACTTAATTTTTAATTCTTCAACATCATTTATATCAACTGCAATGTTTTTTTTTTTATCTCATATTTATGTTAACAGAACTACTAATAGGGTGTGTACTCATGACGTCATTCTGAGTGCTTTTCGATGCTCTTCTTGAGCAATGAATAACATTGCTCAGCATAGGAATAACATAGTTTTTGGCTATTTTATTTGGAAAATTAGCTATTATTTGGTCATGATTATTTTTCTTGCATACTTGAGGTACTAATTTAACCTGTTAACAGAATCAATGCTCTCAAAAAAATTGGGAATTATTTTTAAAATGTGCCATTTTCCTATACCGGCCAATGTTATTTAGTACTCACTTATGACGTTGACTTTAACTTTAAAATGAATCAAACCACCCTATACAAAGTAAAAAATAAGATCAATAAATTGAATACTCACCATAAAAGATGAAAACATACTTCCAGCAGATAAGAAGTGCCATATATCATGATTGTCATAAAAATCTAAGACATTACATGGTCTATTGAAAGTTCTTGATAAAGCTGGAGTTTCAGACCATGAAATTGACTTATGGAAGAAATAATTCAGTGATAATCCCCATAATACAAAGCTCATTATGATATAGATCAAAGGTTGTAGTTTAATACGTTCTTTATGTACTAACTTCATGATTATATAAAACCAACAATAGATATTTAAATTTGACATAAATATAGTTAGTAAGTAACTGGCAAAGTTTTTAGGTCGATATATATTTCCTAGTACTGCTAGTGCGATATTGACCAAGTTACCTGTGAAATTTGACATAAATTAGAATAACAGAGAAAAACTGTGCCATCGTGATCTTCCCCTATGTTAGCTATAGATAATTATAATTAAAGCACGCTATATTGAAAGCTATATAATGCGAAAATCTTTAATTAAATAGATACAAAAAAAGTGGGATACAAAATTGCAAGCACAAAGGCTGCTAATGAGAGAATTTTTACTGCCGTGATTGAAATGCGACTAAACTATACCTGAATCGCCACTGACGACAGTGGTAATTCAGGTTTAATTCAGGTATAGTTTAGTCACATTTCAATCATGGCAGTAAAAATTCTCTCATTAGCAGCCTCGTGCTTGCAATTTTGCATCCTCTTCCTTGTATCTATTTAATTAAAGATTTTTGCATAATATAGCTTTCAATATAGCCTGCTTTAATTATAATTATCTATCACTTTTCTTTGATTTGCAATTTAAACCTAAATGGTTTATATTTATATATAAATATGATAATAAAATAATTCATAGCCTAGCTTATCTGCAGAAACCTTTTACACTACATTTTGTATACAACTTCAATGAAGATTTTTGTTAAAATTGTTGTACGGGTGTATTTGATTTTTACTCAGTATTTTGTGCTGAAATATTGCTTTTTAAAGTAATCTTTCTTATTGTAATACAGTATAACAATAGTTCATCACTCTATACTTTGTTTAAAAGTTTACTTACCAATAAACAGTAAGATCATTCTCTTAGGATAGATAGGTTTGATACATTTAAGTACACTGTTATCATTGTTACTAGGAGAGTAAGCTGCAATCACTCTGTGCAAGGTTTTCAAGTCTAAGCTCCAGCAACCCATGTAGTAAACCTACAACATAATAATGTCACAATATTAGTCATAAACTATTGCGTCTCTGTCGCGTCAAAACGTTTCAAGTGAAATTATCACGAGCACGCCAAACGTTCCATCTGACACAGTAAACCCTATGTAGATGGAACGTTTGACCAGCTTGTGATAATTCACTTGATATATTTTGACGCGTTAGAGATGATTGGCATAATTTAAACTTTCAAAGTAATGGACAAAAGTTTATTTATTTATTTTTATTAAAATTATTATGATTTTTGATAATTTAAATACAGTATTTCATAGAAAGACACATACAAATAGAAAACACTTTCTACAGAGCAATAAGAACCACTTACATACATACATACATACATACATACATATCATGACGCTATAAATCCCTTTCGGGGTAAGCCAACAACACAGATGTTTTATCCTGACCCAGTGATAGACCTCCACAACTTCCTATCCTGACATACTTCACTTGCTTCCGCCAGTCTCATACCTTGTTTCATACATTTCCTTTTGCATTTCATACTGCGTACATTCTTATTTTTCAAACATCTTCCAACCACCTCAGACCATGATGTTTTAGGCCTGCCTCTATCTCTCCTTCCATCCACTCTACTATGAAATACCTGCTTTGCTACCACTTACATACGCTAATAAATGTCTTTTTGGCCAGGGTTACAATATTTTCTGTACCATAGTGACCATCAGTGTAAGCTCATACTATCTCTCCATTCTCCAATCTATTTTTTATTATTATTTTTTTATTTGTATACATATTTTTAATTATTATTTTTTTTTTATCAGATTTTTTAACTATCAATTATAATTATCACATAGGTAACTTTACCAAATATTCTTTATGCTTTTTTTTTTATTTATTATTATTTTTTTATGCATCTAATGCAAATTTTTTATGCATTTCAAGGTGCATATATATATAGAAGGTGGTATAATTCACCCTTCTACTGTCGTCAGAACTCAGTTCCCTTTGTTAAACTTCTAATTTTGACATAGGTCATACAAGGCGACTGTAAACAGACCCACGTGGTCTCTCAGGTACAGTGCATTATGTACCTGGAAGAGGAGGGATACAAAATTTCTCCTCTTTTGGCGCTTGAAATTTCTCCTCTTGTTTTGATTCACCTTGTGTGACGTTTCATACCTGGTGCTACCTAGGCAAACGTCACCACCTTCTATGTAATACACCTTGATCCAAATATGATTCAAACTTAAAAGAACAGTTCAAATACCTCCTCTAATGAGTCTCACCTGAGCACTTAGTAGTAAACAAGTTAACATATGTCCAGCAGTGAAGATAGACCAGAAAACAGGAGTTCCTGCAAGAACTCCAGTCATTCCAATAAATATGACAGCAGCGAGAGCAGCAAATGTCGTGTAGGCACTTGCATGTATGTCTGGGTGTCTGTTTTGATAGATCCTTAGCATGCACATCATTGCAATCACGTACATGAAACTTGTATCTGGAACAAAGCATCATGAACATTATCAGAAATAATTGTTTTAACCCTAAAAATAAGTAATTTTTGTTCATCTCTATACAATTCAATAGAAATTAGTCATTTATTTTACTTTTCTAGCCCATGGGATAAGCGAGCCCCGCGAGGGTAAAGAGGAAAACTTTGATGTATGTAGTAGATTTCCTTTACTGTGTGAGTAAAAAATCTATACACCTTTTCAGGTAAGCTTAGCAGGTAGAGCAAGGGGTACAAATTTTTTTCTCTCGTAGTAGAGGGGTTTGTACTCTATATCGCTACCCTCGCAGGGCTTGCTTATCCTGCGGACTAGAAAGGTCAAATAACAATTGATCACTATGTATTGAATTGTTTTAGAAAAGAACAAAAAATACTTGGGTTGAGTATCACTTTAAGGGAGAAAAAATATTGCAGTTAAGAATACTCATAAAAAAGTTTATAGGAACACATAAATAGAAAACAATGGTTGTAGGAAGGGAGTAATACGAGGTAGATGAGTGATGTGACGGCTAAAATCTCACCTTACTCCCTTCTCCACAAGCATATTTTTTTATTTATGTGTTCCTATAACTTTTTTTTATGAATATAATCAGAATCAAACAAAACACCAAGTTTAGACACTAGTTTAGTTTAAACACTAACTTGTAAGTACCTAATGGTCAAAGGTACTGAAATATTTACCACGGTATTGGTTACTAATAAATTTTATAAGTCACACAAAATTTGATAATATAAAAGAAAGAGATAGAGGAAACCAGCAAGTGCCATACCATAGTGAAGAGTCTTATAGCTTGATAAAAAACATTTCTAGCACAGATAAAACCACGATAGCAAGATTTTCATCAAACTATGGGACTCTCTTCACTATGATAAAGCCGTTATGCAGGCTTCCTCTATCTCTTTTTTTTATATTATCAACGCAAATGCAATGGTTTATTTTCTTTTCTTTAGTAGACAAAAAAAAGGGGGGGGGGGTTAAATTTCAGAGAAACTCGCCTTCTAAATTTTAATTATCAATACTTACCAAATTGAAAGTTTGTATAATTAGGGCACACATGATAACATGCACTTAGTATTCCCTCTGATATTAACGCTGCTCCCATGGCATAGAACAGTCCAAACTGTTGAGGTAACCCATAGTGATGATCTAAGACAGGGTTAGCTGTGACTGCAGTGACGTGAAGACGTTCTCTACGATACGTCAGTAGTACAAATAGTAGTCCTAACATGCCGTAGCCCAAGTTGGAATATACATGATTGAAATCACTTAGTACTCCTACTGGATGTGAGCAGAGGAAGTTGTAGAAACATAAATCTTGATTGCCGGTGTTGTTGAGAACCTGAGAGTAAAGGTATGGTTAGTGTACAACTTTTTTTTTTTTTTTTTTAAATGTGTTAACAAGATTTTTACCAAACTATGGGACTCTTTTAACTATGGTAAAGCCAGTGATGGTTTTATCCTATCTGTTTCTTTCAAATGTAATATAAAATAATAATAACTTTCAATTGTTTTTTTCAATACTTTTACGTTCAATATTGTATCAGGAAGGAAGACAAAATTATGCGGTTGATATACAGGGAGGTGAGGGAGGCCATCAAACATTACAGGGAGGCCTGTGGCATTGGAACCAATCAGATTTGAGAGATTATTTGGGTAGCCAATCAGAACGCTAACAAATTTAGGTACTTTTAGCAGATCTTATGTATTGTGGGTCTGCTTAGAGGTTGTCGCTTCTCTGTTAAGGTTCTCTACTGTGGAATATTAAAAATGTGACTTACTCTCTGATAAGTGATGACTAGTTGTACGACAGGCAGTGAGTAGAAAGTGGCGACTGTGAGTAAGTTCCACAAATACATCTGAGAGTGTTGACGTAGACTTTTACATCCTAGACGAGATATATCACTCACAAATACAGGGTGTCCCGCACTGGAATAAGAACAAATACAATGAGCCCTGACTTTGTGAATCAACTGTATGAATAATGTGAATAATAGCTAGGGCATCAAATAAGAAATGAATTACCTTTTTTTTTTTTTTTTTTTTTTTTTCGTTGTGTTGCTGGGGATGAAGGATTTAATTTTATAATTTAAAAAATACATTTCAATATTTTCTTTTGCTTTTAATAAATTATAAACTGGTGAAAGTTGTGAATGGAGATTGAGTCACATATATTTTCATGTAAAAAGCTAGTATAATCCTTTATGAAGTCTTCAATTAAAAAAACTGTATTATAGGCCTACATATAGCCTATATATTGATGGCTCCGCGGGAAACTGAACTATCTATAGTCTCCGTGCGCCTCAAATTTGAAACATCTGCGCTCTCCGCCTGTCTCAAAATTGAAGCATCTGTAATGGAGCGCTGGTAAGAGATGCTTCAAAGTTGGGAGAGGCAGAGAGCGCAGATGTTACAAATTTGAGGTGCGCGGAGATTATAGATAGTTCAGTTTTCCGCGGAGCCATCGATATATACCTAATAAATAAATAAATAAAAAATCTGTTTAAAATAGTTTTCCCATAACAAATTCTCAAACATGGATATGGTTTGATAGCTCACTTTATGTGACTCATAATGAGACTTTTACTATCTTTAAACTCAATTTCTTACAAAATTCTAGCACCAATTTAAAAAAAAAAAATTTAATGCATTGTTGGTGGTGACATAGCATAGAACCCCTAAACCCCCTAGAACCCCTTACTCTTATGAAGAGAAACACTTTTTGATGATATTTTGAATGTTGTTGGAATATTTGAGAAAACTACTGAGCCATATTTTTTATAATTCAAAATGTTGGCACCAGACCCCCTCCGGATCGCTTTGAAAAAAATTATATGCATTTAGTATGCAACTTTAAGCTTCGTGACCGATTTTGAGCATCCTCAATTAAAAACTCTAATTTTGGTAGCGCTAAAACCAAAATGGGCAATTGTGACCATTTCGACGGCCGAGCGCTTCAAGCTAGTTTTGAGGACTCATATCTCGGAAACTAAATGTGATAGAAAACTAAATATTTTTTTATCTGAAAGAACAACAAAATGATATTGTAACTGTAACATTATTGGGTCGTTGCAATAATTATTGTTTTAGTTAAAAATCGCCCAATATCGAAAAAACTCCGATTTGGGCTGTAAGTGAAAGTCATGCTATAAACAAGTAAAAATTATTTTTGGCTTATACAGAGTTTATATGCATCCACTAGGTTCCTGTTAACACAGAAATTAGTCTGAAAAAAAATATCAAAATTTTTTCAACCTTTAAAGGTACGACACATAGGGGTCATTTTTCTAAAATTCATGTTTTTGGATGCAAAATAAATCAATGTCTGACAACGTTTAAAAATTTGATACACACATCACCAAAAGGCTTATAATATGTGCTTTCAGAAACCGTAAAGAAAAGTTTGGGTTTTTGCCTGACGAATTTTTTATAACGCTTTCTTTAGAGGCCTCCGCGCGGGCCACGCAGCGCGCGTATCACAGCCTGACGGGCCAGCGCAACAACTTTGAGCTCTTATAAACCGATGTCTGCCACTCGCTACCTTAATGTATTATACATCATTGTAATCGGCTTGATTTCAAATATTATAATCAATATTAAAAAAGTTGGGTTATTATGTTCCTGAATTATGCCAAGGTACTGTGTAAATATACAATTCGAGCGCGTGATGGACTACCGATACGTAAAACATATCGACGTTATACACACGTTAAATAGCTGTTATGGCAAAATATTGTATTTTAAGGCATTTTATAGCAATAATTAATGCAATACTTTCAAAGAACATGTTCAAATCTGTAATTTTTTTGTGTGACTTTTTATTTATTTATTATTATTTTTTTTTTAGCATTATACATTATAAATCTTTGTAATCTTCCACCTAAGTTCCTGTAAATTACGCGTCATAAGGTGACATTAAACTGAAAACAAAAACCCATAAAGTTTATATACAAAAACAACCAAAATGATCACAGTTCTTAAAAAAGGTAACAATAATTAAATTTCCTAATTATGCAACAAAAATTTATTAAACAATAATTTTAAAAGCAGAGGAAAAATTAATAAAGAGCAAAGGAACATATTTACAAAAATTATACAGGCATAATTCATAAAAGCGTGACTAAAAAATGCTGATACTTATAATATATAAACAAAAAGCAAAAAAAGATTCAAAACGATTAAGAAAAAAAAAAGTCACACAAAAAAATTACAGATTTGAACATGTTCTTTGAAAGTATTGCATTAATTATTGCTATAAAATGCCTTAAAATACAATATTTTGCCATAACAGCTATTTAACGTGTGTATAACGTCGATATGTTTTACGTATCGGTAGTCCATCACGCGCTCGAATTGTATATTTACACAGTACCTTGGCATAATTCAGGAACATAATAACCCAACTTTTTTAATATTGATTATAATATTTGAAATCAAGCCGATTACAATGATGTATAATACATTAAGGTAGCGAGTGGCAGACATCGGTTTATAAGAGCTCAAAGTTGTTGCGCTGGCCCGTCAGGCTGTGATACGCGCGCTGCGTGGCCCGCGCGGAGGCCTCTAAAGAAAGCGTTATAAAAAATTCGTCAGGCAAAAAACCAAACTTTTCTTTACGGTTTCTGAAAGCACATATTATAAGCCTTTTGGTGATGTGTGTATCAAATTTTTAAACGTTGTCAGACATTGATTTATTTTGCATCCAAAAACATGAATTTTAGAAAAATGACCCCTATGTGTCGTACCTTTAAAGGTTGAAAAAATTTTGATATTTTTTTTCAGACTAATTTCTGTGTTAACAGGAACCTAGTGGATGCATATAAACTCTGTATAAGCCAAAAATAATTTTTACTTGTTTATAGCATGACTTTCACTTACAGCCCAAATCGGAGTTTTTTCGATATTGGGCGATTTTTAACTAAAACAATAATTATTGCAACGACCCAATAATGTTACAGTTACAATATCATTTTGTTGTTCTTTCAGATAAAAAAATATTTAGTTTTCTATCACATTTAGTTTCCGAGATATGAGTCCTCAAAACTAGCTTGAAGCGCTCGGCCGTCGAAATGGTCACAATTGCCCATTTTGGTTTTAGCGCTACCAAAATTAGAGTTTTTAATTGAGGATGCTCAAAATTGGTCACGAAGCTTAAAGTTGCATACTAAATGCATATAATTTTTTTCAAAGTGATCCGGAGGGGGTCTGGTGCCAACATTTTGAATTATAAAAAATATGGCTCTACTGCATTGATCCCAAAAAATTTAAATGAGGGATACCAGACATACTTTAATGTGTTTTAAGACAGTAAAAAAAAAAATAATAGGTAATAATAAAAAAATAAAAAAAATGTTGCCAATAAGAAACATAAACTTCTTTTTTTAATGTTGCGCATTTTAATTCTTTTTATAACTGAGCACCATTGATCTATTTTACTCACTTGATTTTATTCCACAGAAAGTCATGTTCCTTGTTTGCCTGCTCTACAGTTGGAGATAAACACCCTTCTTGTTCCTCATCTGTCTCTATTGCAGGTAAGATTGGCTCCTCACCATCCCTCCTTCTGTAAAATATCACACATTACTAAAGACTCATTGCTCTGCATTACTAATAGTAAATTTAAAGACTGTGTATTGTACATTTAATTGTATTAAAAAATATACTAAATTCTTAATCTTGTAAAATTGTAAAGAACCCAAAGAAATAAGAAAATTTAGTAATAATAATAGGATTGTAAAAAAAAAAAAAAAAAAAAAAAAAAAGTAGAAGAACAATAAAATTGAGATAAAAATTATTAATAAATTTGATATTGAAATATCTAATTTGATTTTTAATGAGATCTGACTGATTCTATATCATCACGATTTTTTTTTAAATTTATTATTTTTTTTTAACTTTATTTCTTATACAATGTATTAGGTAATTTGTTTTTATTATTATTATGTTTTTTTTTTTTTTTTTTATTTTTTATTTAACTCATAAATTGCTTGAAGCTAAACAACTGAAGAAGAGGCACCTCGCTCTCAATGTAAATAGTTGTGTTAACTGTGCCATCCAGATCTTCACCTAGCTACAAACTTCACTGTGGTAAGCACTTTCCCATTCTTTTATTTTGAACAAAACTGAAATGATTTTTATATCCTCATGAATTATTTTTGTTATATGGAAAAATAATAACCAAATTTCCAAAAATGCTTTTTGATATCATAACTATCAATTCTTGTCCTATTTCTAAATTCATAATTTCACAGTTCCCCCACCAAGATACTAAATACACAATAAGGACACGCTCGGGCAAATTGGGCCACCGCGAAATTCAAAATAAGCTTCTAAGCCAATCAGTGCCTGAGTTGAAGATCACGTGATCAAAATAGACCAATCACAATGCCGCTAAAATTAACATGGAACCAGTTGGTGTCCCTATCTAATATTTAGTATCTTGCCCCCATCTTTCCTCTTCCATAAATTAAATAGGTTTTTATTAGAACCTAATTCCAATGCCATGAACTTACTTCATGCTATGTAGAACCACCACAATGAAAGCAACCAGATAAAAGCTTAAGAAAACACCAAAAGCTCCAAAAGTAGCAACTAGATATTCATCGTAAGAAATTTTCTTTCTCAAACTAAAGGTGATGTTTTTATGTCTAGTTGATGGATCAGGTGTCGGAGCATCGATTACACAAGATGTGTCATCTCCACGGACTACAAATACTAGGAAGAACCCAGCTGGGAATCTTTCTCTCTGTGAAAGAAACAATTTTAATATTGTAGTTGGAAGCCTCATGTCAATAGCTCCGTGCCAAAAAGAAGCATCTACACTTTCCAGTTTTACAACGAGTGGAGCATTACACTTTCTATGCAGTGCAGTGACTGGAATAGCAACCATTCATTTAACAGTGCAGATTGATGTTGTTGCGAGCAATATATATGTAAATCATTTTTTGTCAGGCAAAGCAAAATGTGTAAGTCAAGCACCATCTACGTACATAACGTTTGGAAACAACTTATACATTTTGCTTCGCGTGACGAAAAACAAGATACACATATAGCTCGCAACAACATCGAGATGCTCCATGGCGGAAAGTGCAGTTGCTTCTTTTAGGCACAGAGGTATAATGTATCAAATATTTTTAAGATTGATACAAATTACTAAAATTCTGATATGGTTTATTTTCCTTGACAGTAATTAATAAAATTAAGGAAAGAAATTGACTTTGCAATAACTGATTGATAAATTAGTGATGTAATAATTTATGTGCTATGTTACTGATTTGTTACACTACTGTAACTTATAGTTTTGGAAAATTAAAATTCCTATTCTCCAATTTTTCAAATCTATTTATGTTAAGCTGCCAGCTTTTTTTTTTTTTTTTTTTTTTTTTTAATGTATGTCTTACTAAATCCTTGCTTTACTCTTTTCTGCTAACTTTTTCTTCCAGATATAATTAATGAAATACTATTACAATTAACTCACAGTTAGTGTAACTCCTCCTTTTCTTGTCATGGTTTGCCAAAATCCTTCAAACTGAACATTGCCTTCTAGATCAAAAACTGGACACTGAAAAAGTAAAGCAATATTTCAAAATTAATTAATGTTAATTTAAAGACATTGCAACTTATTACAGACACATTTTATTCATTTCATTTAAAAAAAAAAAAATAAAAAAAAAAAAGTAAGCTGTCACATTTTTGCATTTTTTGCAAGAGAAAAAAAAATCGGACAAAATTAAATTACTTACAATAGGAATAATAATCAAAGAAAAGAATAGGAGAAACCAACAAGCGCCTTACCACGATGAGGTCCATAGCTTGGTGAAAATCTTGATGGCACAGGTTACACAAATATTTACAAGTTAACTAAGACGTTTCGAGTGCAAAAGCCCTCTTCTTCAGTTGCTGGTTGGTACCGACCAACTTGCCTTCACTACACTCTAAGCAACATAAGAAGAGGGCTGCTGCCTTTGAAACATCTTAGTTAACTTGTAAATATTTGTGTAACCTGTGCCATCAAGATTTTCACCAAGCTACGGACCTCATCGTGGTAAGGCGCTTGTTGGTTTCTCTTATCCTTTTCTTTGATTATTAATTCAAACAGAGATGGTTTTAACCTTCCCTTATTAATTATATATTACAATAATAATAATTAATTCAACTTTTGCAGTATAAAGAATAAAATTTATATTTCCTAGCATAATAAAATCCCAGTTTTACCATATTCTATTTGTATTCTTACCGTGATATTTTGAATAGATATGGTCATACAAATATCATCCATACTGTTTGCCTCTAGTAGTATTGTGTTGATATCTTCAGGAAACTGGAAGGCAAAATATCGAGGTTCTGAGGGCGATACATAAGTCCTTCTCTCTTCATCCAATCTGTGACAGGAAGATGTATTTTGTTAAACTTTATGGCATACATGCATCGTTGATGTAATGTAGGTAAACTAAATCTAGAAAATTTAGGGATTAGGGACACACTTTTGCATATTTTAAAGGCACACATATTGAACCAAAAACTTGCCTAATATGTATCCTAACATACTGGAATATCAATGTTGATTTGGTCAGAGTCATTAATTTCTTATTTATTTTCCATTCATAAAATGGCACTTGATAACAATAAAGTCACAGCTTGCTTGTTTTACACACACAGGGACCAGGCAGAGCTGTGACATCAGAAACAGCTTTTGCCATTACTTGAATGTAAAATAAATTAGAAAATCAATGTTGATATACCGGTACGTTATGATATTAGGCAAGTTTTTTGTTCCAGGTGTTCTACCTTATAGCATTTAAGCAAATAAAAAGTTCAACAAAAATATATGCACACACAGAAAAAAATAGCAATAAAAGTGAAATTCTTTCAGCCTTAAGTGCTGTGTAAAAAGCAATTACTAAATACTGTTCCTTATAGAGTATCATATTATTTTAATAATAATAATAATTTTATTTAAGAGACATACACGGCTATTTCAGCCATATTACATGTTCTTGACCAGAAAATTACAACATAATTACATAATAATATTTAGAGCACAAAACAAACACCAAAAATACTTCATGAGGAAGCGCTACATTTAACAGATTATTTATTGTTACCATAATGATATTTATATTTAGAAATACTTTACATATAAACTTTTATAATTAATTTACCATTTATTTATTTAATTCCAATACCTATATATTAATTTTTACTTACATAGACTTATTTTCAATGTACCAAACATTATACTAATAAAGAAAGAAAAAAAAGATAATAATAATATATAATTACCATCAAAAACACCATACCATTATACAATAATTTTAGAACAGTAATCAATAAAAAGAGCTGAAGAAAAAAAGAAACTTCATATTTGATCCTAAATTCATTATAATGAGATTTATTACTATAGGTTTTACGTACTCAATATAAAAATCTTCCTCTATTGAAGCAGACATGGAGAAGGAAACATTCAATTCACTTGCAGAAGAAATACTGACGATCACCTCTTCTTGTGTTAATTGTGCTGTCATTTGTTGTTCTATCATGCTAGGAGCTGGTCGCAGAGAGAATGCAGATGGTTTTGTTAACTTGTAATAGTTGCTGACTGGACATAAGGTTCTGGACACCATGTGATACTCCTCCCTGTAGTTTTATAAAGGTGCATCATTAAATAATAATAATAACCTATAATTTTTAAAGGATAGCACATTGGGGGGGGGGGGGGGGGGGGGCAAAGGCTGGGCAAAGCTTTACAAATAATTAAGCCTATAATATTAAAGGGAAAAGAAGGATATATGGACGCTATCCCAGGTGCGGAGCCTAAAGTGCGATAAGAAACGACCGCTGTCCTGGACTCATGTTTGGTTCTATTTTTAGACTAAAGTTTGTTTGTTTGTTTTCTTCGATATCTCCGATAAAGACTTCCTCCGTTTATTATGTATATGTATAACACAGTATATTATACAGTAGTCCATCTCCTATAGCGGGAATGTCAGATCGAAAGCGCGCCATAATTCCGACTGGGTGAAGGTGGCAGAACTAGAAGCCGTAATTTGAAGTAATGTTACGTGTAGTTCTGACAACTTCACCCAGTCGGAATTATGGCGCGCATTCGATCTGACATTCCCGCTATAGGAGATGGACTACTGTATAATATACTGTGTATGTATAATATATTTATCAAGAATAGTGGGCGTGGCATTTCATTTTTGTTTTCTTTCGTACCTAGTTTTGTTTTAATAGATGCATAATATTGCAAATGTTATTGTATTGGTTTTATTTAAAACTATATACTTATCAATAAAATTTGATTAAATCTTACGTAAAAGCAAAATAATTGAATAAAAACTTGCCTTAAAGTTTCAGCTTCAACAATGTAAGGAAGTTGCCACGAAAGAACTCCCTTTTGCTGTCTTACTACAATTAAAACGGGGAATTCACGAGTAGCATGGTTACTTTGAATAGTAATTCTTGCTGGTGAGTGAGAAGAAACCTAAAAACATTAGAAAATATGACAAAATATGTAAAAAAAAATTAATTGATACACAATAAAAAAACTTAGGTTTGCAAAATAAAAATTTACATACCTGCGTTGCATTATTAAATAAAAATATATATTCAACAGAATTGTTAACATTCTGCGTATAAGTTCTATCAAAATCACAATATTTTACTATAGTTGTTAATTCATTTTGTTTTAAAGCATAATTTAAATTTATTATTAAAATTAGAAACAAGGAAGTAACATAAAAATTCATTTTTATGAAAAACGTAGTTACAAAAATGTAACGATTTTTTAATGTTTTTATGACATAGCATACGTTTCAAATGTCACTAATTAAAGATTTATACTTGTAGATTGATAATATAAATCAATACAATCTTAATAAAAGCTTAATCAATTAAAAATTTAAGAAATAATGATGATAAAATTTATACTGAAACGTCAGGTGACTTTTACAGCTGTTTTTTGTTGATGCGCAATTTATCGATCGTTCATTGGTCAAAATTTTAAGGCAATGCGCGGGAATAGTTTGATACTTTGCAAATTTGTTTTCTTTTTCGCACATTTAGAAACAGAGATAAAAGAATATTAAAACGAAAACGTAACGTTGTAAATCATATATGAAATAGTTTAGTCATTTTTGTAAAAAAAAAAAAAAAAAAAAAAAAAAAAATGTACTATTATCATTAACATGTCCTTCCTTTACCATTTTACCAATAGAAGCAAAATTAATATAATAAATAATACTATAATAATAAACAAGTATAGGGTGTATGCGGATGACGTCATATTTATTGCGCTTGGAGGCCATACTGGAGTAATGAATAACATTGCTCAGCATAGGACAAACTTCATTTAAGCCAATTTTCTTTGGGAAATCGGTTCACTTTTTGTTAATTGTTATTTTTCTCACATTCTTGAGATACTAATTCAACATAATTACAACATCAATCCTCTCAAAAATATTTTATAGTGTTTTAAACTGGCAAAATGATTTTTTGTCCTATGCCACCCATGTTATTGAGTTATCCAACATGGCGTCGAATTTAACATGAATGCATAGACCCTATTGCGAATTTAATGAAGCGCTCAAATATTCGTGTTTTTGTTACATTTTTTTTAATGAAGTAAGTAAATGTAAAAAGAATACAGTACAGCTCTGGCCAAAAGTTCCCGAACGGGGCAGCGGCGGCCGCAGCGTTTTCTCATAAAGATAACATTGAGTGCTTGCGGGTTGCCTATGCAAATCGTTCGGGAACTTTTGGCCAGAGCTGTACATTGTTATTATGTATAGTATATATTTAAGTTTTAAAGTTAGAAGAGAGGATAGTATTTATATAATCATACTGTAGATTACAAAAGATCACGTACCCCCCATTAAAATAAAGTAGAAATTTCCATAAACTCAAAAAAAAATATGAATAAATAATAATGCTGTAACTCATGCAAATTGCATTGCTTATATGATTATAATAAAATTATAGCGTATTCAAATAAAAGTCGACGCCGCATATGTGAGCACTATAAATAACATGTTCTAGTACCAGTTCAAAAATACTTAGCAACATCTTTGAGATCATTTTGATGATCGATTGATGCTGCTATAACAGTTTCATAATTAGATTTTCAAGTATATGTGAGAAAAATAATACAAAATTAAACTAAATTTCCAAAATAAAAAAGTCCAATGCGACGATTGCCACGATTGGCACGATTGTCATATTTGAGCAATGTTATTCATTGCTTCAGCATGGCGTTGAAGCGCATTCAGTATGATGTAATATACATACACCCTATATAGGCCCTGAAGTATAGTATGAAATGGTATACATTTGGAAAAAAAATAATGAAAATTTAGCCTTGACTGAGAGCAGTATTTTTATTTTTGTTATTTAATTATAACAAAAAGTCAGAAGAAGGTATATTGCATAATAAATAAAGCACTTTTTTTTTTCGTGCTTTTTTCCAACCCCGCTTATGAGTGGTTAGCTGATAAGATCCATTTCATTGCGCATGTTGAATTTTAAAAGGGGCAGTTTCATTATTTCCAGAATCAAAATTAGACCACATCCAAAATTTGATTAAAAAAAAATAATAAAGTTACAGGGTTTTCTTTATAGCTATACGATTTAATTTTGTATATTGTAAATTACAAAACAAGCTTTGACTAGATCATGATTGCACGCACTAAAAAAGAAAGAAAGAAAAACGTTTTTTTTTTTTTTTTTTTTTTTTTAAAGGTCAACTTGGACGTAATTCACGTCTCGCGAACTGACACGCCTGTAGAGTTGGAAAATTAGTGCGAGCGAGTTGCGTGATATATCGCATGCATGGAGTTTGAATATTCAGTCCAACAAAAGTCAGCATGTGTATACGACGAGTTTAGCAAGGCCTTTCTATAATTTTTTTTTTTTTTTTTTTTTTTTTTTTTTTTTTACACTGGAATTAGGGAAATTACAATTTTTTTTTTGTATGAAATATGTAATTTTGTGTTTTGTATTACTATTATGGGCAGTTCACAATGACGCGTAAATTGGCTTAACTTTTATGTAAGAATTCAAATACCATTGATTGTCGTAAGAGTTACGTGAATTTAGGGAATTTACACGTCATTGTGAACAGCACATATTATAATATTACTGTAATTTATTGATTTTTAATGACATAACAAATTAGGGGGTCAACTTTTCATTTTCAGAGAGATACATTTTTTTCTCATTATTATTATTTTTATTCATAAAAATATAAATACATACATAAGTCCCACCAAGACAATAAAGTTTTATCGGTGGGTGCTTAATCAACATAATATAACAAAAGTTAGTAAGCATAAAATATTACAATAGAAATTAAACAAAATCAGCACATTTCTTTTTTTTTTTTTTTTTTTTTTTTTTTTTATCTACAAGAAAATAAAAATATTATTATACTAAAACTAGAAACAAACGAACAATTATACCTAGTTACAATATAATGATAAGCCTTTTAATTAAAAACCAATATTCTATACATTATAATTATCTGATATCACAAAAAAAAAAAAGGATACTATACAACTTTATCATTATACTTATAAATGCAATTGAATATTTTAATTTTCTGATATCGACAGTTTTAAAGTATCATGTATAATATTAATATAGAAAATGTAGAACATAATATAATATTTCACTTCCAACTGATTACGTTTCACATGCACTGTATATATGTATATAAACTCAAAAAAAAAAAATTGTATTCAATGTTTTTACAACTGTTAACTCTTCAGTGATTAATAGATGAAAATTTGTAAATGCAGCAAAAACATAATTTATTTATGTCAATAACATGTGCAAGTGTTTTTACAACATGTATCAATATTTATGGTTGAAACGTTAAATATTTTATATATAGTTCAGAGAGAAAGAGAGATTAAAAATATATTGATTTACAGCAAAGCAATTTGCATATATTGGAAAATAATAAAGCTTTTTGGTTTTGACTGGTATATATAATGGAAATATATTTTCAATAATCGCAAATATAACATTATTTGAATTTCAGTATTTCGATTCTATATTTCTGCTGTCAGATACATCATATAAAAAAATATATATATAAATTGTTGAACTGTTAAAGTGTATTGTAACAAAAAATAAATGACAGTAAAATTAAAACTTTTGCTGAAATAATTAATGCATTGCCCAGAATCAATTGACGCGCGATTTTTTTTTTTTTTTTTTTTTTTTACTTCATTTCATTAATTATTATTTTTTTCTAATAATGTTCGAAAAAAAAAAAAACACCACGAACGATAACTTAAAGGACCTCTGGCCTTAAAAACAAATTTCCTCTCAATTATAGATCATGAGATAGGATTATTATAAATACACATATTTTGTGCCTTAACCCTTCAGTACTCTCGCAAACTGGGAAGAAAACTTGTAAAGTAGGCAACCCGCGCTACAATTTCTATTGTATAGACCCGGAATTGTTGACGTCATGAATTCCTAAAGTTGCCTATTTTACAGTTTTTTAACCCCAGTTTGTGAGGCTACAGAAGAGTTGAAGGAAATAATATGTGTATAAATGACGGTCCCATCTCATGAATTTTACGTTTTTGATTCAATTGTTTGAGACTTATTGGAGCCTTTTAAGCATGTGGGCGCCATGTAGTAAAATTTTGCAACCCGTGACGTCTCGCGACTCTAATGTGTACTTAACAGTTAGAAATTTGCATATCTATATTGATTGACAATGTCTTCTTAAATATGAAAAAAAAAATACAGTCTTTATCTCTTTGCTCATGCAATGTATGCATTGAAATTGTTAGATTTTTCATCAATTAATTATATATTGTAATGCTTTTTTCTTGCAAATTTAAAGAAACTTTAAAAAAAAATTACTCATGCCAAGAGGAACAAAATATTATCTACTGTATATATTTTTTCTGTAAAGATGGTCTAAAGGATTCACTTTCGAAGTTACATAAAAAAAATAGAACACGAGGGAAGAAAAAATATATACTTCATTAGAAGAAAATGCATCTATGCATTGTCATAATTATTATTTATGTTTCGTTAAACATGTCAATTAAAAAAAAAATTAAATGCAGTGTTTATAACAATCATTATAAAAAAAAAAAAAAAAAAAAAAACGCAAGTCAAGGACATAACATGTTTAGTGCACTTCATATGCGACAACAAAAGTATAAATTACATAATATTGAAGTATTTATAGTAAAAGAATATTATATATATATATATATATATATATATATATATATATATATATATATATATATATATATATATATATATATATATATATAATATCATTCATCATTATTTTATAAAATAGTTTAAACATTGTACGCTCCATTGAACTGTGAAAAATCTCACTCACCTTTCTTTTCTTCTTTCACCTCGTGCACCTTTACACGTAAGGTGCATAAAGTTGCATTATGCACTTATGATGTGTGTGATTGTCTTTTTATTGTGATCGTATATATAATATGATTCTTTCTCATACTTTGCATATTATGTAATATTATAAAAAATTATATTATGTAGAATGTATTTTTTACATAAAAAAAGTTATACATTCATAATATTTATAATGAGGTAGACTACAAAACATTTAGGTGGCAAGTTTATTTCAAATTTTATTTTTGGAGTGTCAAAAATGGAAGTTATCACAATTTTTTTTTTTTTTTTTTAAATGTCTATGGCTTATGGCTTAAAACACGTAAAAGTATGTTTAGTATTTCTCATTTAAATTTCTCCGGAATCCGTGGAGTAGTTTTATTTTTCAAAAATCGCAAAATCACAAAATCGCAAAACCGCAAAATCGTAAAATCGTAAAAAAAAAAAAAAAAAAAAAAAAACGTGTTTATCCCCTTAAGCATATCCCCTTATCCCCTTTCCCCGCGCTAAACCGATATGCTCCAATAATTTAAAATACTTGATAAACTCAAAATATAGAAATTCATATATCAATCGATTCAGAACATTGTCTTTTTTTTAGAATATATACCACTTAAGGAATATAGACTAGAGAAAAACTTTAGAAACACTTGATGAGACTTACCTTAACTTTAGTTTGTCTCAAAACCCAACTGTAGCTCCGTAGCAGTGATCAGAAATTTCAAATTATGCAACCCGCACAACGTTTTTATACTAATTTTTGCATGTTTCTGACGTCAGAAACATGAAAAGTCACGCATATTCCATACTTTACAGTATTTTCACGCTCTCTCGCGGGGCTACATTAACATTCTGGTACAATTAAATTGTCAACAGTTTTGAAGATCCCATTTCGTATTTATTCATTAAAAAGCAAATGGTCTATGGCTTTAACAAAGTTTTTGACCTTCCTCATTTTTGTTTGATAAATAAATGGTTCTATTTATTATTTATCCATTCATCGGGATATACTTTTTAATTTTTTTTATATACGTGCACTCATAACTCATAAATGTAAAGAAAGGAAGGAACAAAAATACATTGCAGTTTTCAAATCAATTGCCTGTTACGAAATCCATTTGTTTTTAAATTTATATTATACAAAAAAAAAAGAAAAAAAATTGCAAGAACAACATTTATCTCTTATTATTTAAATTATTCATAATAGTTGTTACATAATATATATAATATGAAGTTATAGCGAACAAAAGTCAACTTATCATTTTCTTGAAACAGAAGAGATATGACGTTATAAATAATTCAATTCTTTACGTATTTTGCATTTTAATAACATAAAAGTTCGTACCTTTGTTGAAGATAATATTATACTGTTGTTAGCATATTATTTTCTCTCTATATATCTCTAAAAAGTGCTGTAGTAATTCTGTTTGTTACATTCTATAATATGCCAGACTACTTCTTATAATTTGAATAATAAAATGTATTTTTCAATGAACATTTAGATCAAATTAACATATTTATCTTTAATTAAACTTTTAACCGAACAATAAATTAATTGCTAAGTACTATTTTTGCAATACGGTTTAATTTCATTCAATATTGCATCATAATAAATTATAATTGTAAATTTAAAATATTTATTTAACAGTTTTAACAAAAATTTAAACTTCATTTTACTTATTAAAAATATAATTATATATTAAAATTATTTATTTATTTTATTATTTTTTTATAACTTTTAAAATTAATTGTTATAAGTTATATTATATTACTTAAAAATGTTTAATGAATCGCTTATTCTTTATACTGCAGCGTTAATAACAAATGCATATTAGAAAAAAACAAAACAATTATTATGTGGTATTATATATTCCTTACTATAAGTATTATTTAACCAATGACTTTTATAACCTCTCGTTGTAATATTATAAACTAAATAAAAAATATTTGCAGTGCAGAAAGAGTATATGAAAAAAAAAATTGTATTAAATTGAGTACCCCAAACAACGTAATTGCAAGAACATATACTTCAAATTGATAAAAAGTAAAAACGTGAAATAAAATTTATTTTTAATTATAATTTTATTATACCTATTTGATTTTTATTTAATTTAAAGTTTCTATAAATCAGATCGATAAAAGAGTTTAAAATGAAATGTATCTCTTCCTTATTTAGTTAACCTTGACAAAACACTCAAAAGCTCGCTAACACTTGAGGTGTTACCTGCATACCTAGCTTCGTACGTAATATCATATAGGAAAGACAGGTTACGTATTAAAAATACAAATAACATGCGCAATTTTGATTACTTGTATTAATAAAATAATAATAATAATAAGTTTCTTACGTGTTACAGACAATTTTTTTTTCTGCAGCAATCAATTAACAATTTAAACCCCTGAAATATGTCTATACTATTTTATTCCATTCATTCATTCATTCATTCATTCATTCATTCATTCATTCATTCATTCATTCATTCATTCATTCATTCATTCATTCATTCATTCATTCATTCATTCATTCATTCATTCATTCATTCATTCATTCATTCATTCATTCATTCATTCATTCATTCATTCATTCATTCATTCATTCATTCATTCATTCATTCATTCATTCATTCATTCATTCATTCATTCATTCATTCATTCATTCAATCATTCATTCATTCATTCATTCATTCATTCATTCATTCATTCATTCATTCATTCATTCATTCATTCATTCATTCATTCATTCATTCATTCATTCATTCATTCATTCATTCATTCATTCATTCATTCATTCATTCATTCATTCATTCATTCATTTGTACATTATTATAATTATTTTTTTAATGCCTCTATACAAAATACGTTTTATTGTATCATTTTTCTTATCATTTTAGAACGAATGCATTACAATAGTTATAATATAAACTTATACATATGCGTACGCACGTTTCACTAAAATTTTACCCTGAAATATATTTTATCATTATTTAATTTTATGAAAAAGTCATTTATTGAGTATTTTAAAGATTCCACTTTTTTATTATTATAAAGCTGTCTCAGCCTCCACATGGATTAGTGCGGGGCCAGCTTTCTTCTAACACTGCGGACTCTCCCTGGGGACTTAGTTATTATTATTATTATTATTTTTTTTTTTTTTTTTTTTGCTGAACACGTAAAAGTATCTTGTGTATCTTTAATTTAAAAATTTCCAGCCAAAGTTTGGCTAACACGCTACTTCGATAACAGATCAATAATGCATCTCGAAGTTTCTATTATCAGTTTCCTAAACAAAACAAATGCATTCCTTCAAAATACTATTTCCTTTTATTATTATTATTATTATTATTATTATTATTATTATTATTATTAAACGTTCTACTTCGTGTTCAAAGCAATAAAAAGGGTGGATTCGAAGTAAATCTTTAAAAAATAAAAATACAATAACTTTTGACTCGCAAATAAATATTTCTCGCGTACTGTATGTATGTACCTTATTATTACCAATATTTCATTGTTAAACAAATTTATTACGTCAAAAATGTTGTTTAATTTATTATTTCAAGCTTAATAATTCATTCTTAGCGTATAGATGACAGATTTTTAACTGGATATTTAATATTTAATAAGTCGACTAATGATGATTAATACTCTCTCTCTCTCTCTCTCTCGTTCTCGCTGTTGCTTTTCCAGCTGCGATAAAAACTTCCGCGACTTTTTTACTAAACATTCTTCACCGAAATTTGTAAGTACAGTGTAATATTTTATAATGTTTAAATTAATTAATTCTTCAGTACCTTAATTACTTAATTAATATGTCATTACAGTATGTTAAAGATTTTGTACACATATACTTTATAATTAAATTTCCAATATTTATTCATTAAATTGTTAGTAAATATATACTATAAAATATAATTATATTATTTCAAAGAAGACAAGCATTGTAATTTATGTTATGTTGAGTTTATTATTATTATTGTTATTTTTATTTAATTTTTTTTTAATTATTTTGTTACGCAATATTGATCTAATTTTACTATTAGGTTATTGATAATGACCCCATGATAATGACTCAAAAATTCACATAATTACTTACATGTAAGAATCCAAATAACATTAATTATCGTATTTCCCCGAAGGAGTTATGTGAATTTACGTGGCGTTGTGGAACAGCCCATAGTGCGAACATAGTGTGAAAGGTTAATTAATATCAATTAATGAATGAATCATTTCAATCGCTAAATAAAAAATAACTAAACTAAAATTAACCAAATAAACATACAAATATAATAAGAGTTATATAACAAATAAATAAAGAAAGTATAAGTAGATAAAAAAATGAAGTAATAAAAATACTAAGATCCTAAAATAAATTCTTGTAGAAAGCTGACATATAAAATTTGTAGCAAAAATGACCTAATGTTATTAAAGAAAAAAAAAAAAAAGTCCAGACAAACAGACGACAAAATTTTTATTCCGCGTTCTTTTCTACTCTGTAGCTTAAGTTATATGTTTATACAACAAACAATTTACGTAAAATAAAAGACCGGTTTTTGTCCAGCCGTATACACATAACATAATACTGGTTTTAAAAAACAACAATACAAAAATTTATTTTTAACTGTTTGCCCAACAAAAAGTAATTTTTTTAAGGCGAGAGTCACATTGTCTCTGTTTTTTTAAATTTAATTTAATTTTGTAATGTGTATGTGTATATGTATGAAGAAAATAATTGTTTTTATGCAAATTACGATTGAAATAAAAATATATACTATACTGTACAGCCAGACTTTGTTCCAACTAGCAAGTTGCAGGCTTTAATTGAAGAAGAAAAAAAATGGAGAAGAGAGCAAAATAAGAATATTATCGAACAAAATAAATTATCAATTCACACAAAATAATATAGAAAATAAAATAATGATAATAAGAATATGAAGTAAAAATGACTTGATTTTAATTTCTGTTTTTAAATGTCTTAAAAAATTTTGATACAGCATTTTGTTGTTATTTAACTCATTTTAGAATTAATGGAGGTTATTGGTGATACAATATATTTTTAAAATGTTCGTTTAGCTTTAACATATACGTTTACTTATCCATTATTTAAATTTAAAAACTTCATTTCTCGGTGCAGTATTATTTTTCAAAAAATCGAAACAAACATCCCTTAACATGCTGGCAATGTTAATGGATTGAAAAATTAGGGAACCCTAAGCTTTTCCATGTATCTCACCGATCTTTCATTATATACTTACATTACGGTCAAATCGTTGATACGTCATTTACTTAGAAATAATTGTATAAACGATGACATAGGTGGATGCAACGTTACCTTTTACATCTTACCTGATACAGCTAAATTTTATTTATGATTTTTTAATTCAATTTTATTTAACAAATTTAAAATGAAAAAAAAAAAAAAAAATTTAATGAAAATGTTACAAAAATTATATTTTGTTGATAATCAATTTTCAAGTTTTTTTTTTTTTTTTTTTTTTTTTTTTTTTTTTTTGACATTTTAAACCTATTAAAAAACAAAGTTCTGCTCACGAATAAATTAGATCACAAGAAAATATAATATTTTGTTTAATGGAAATGCTAACAGATTTATTTCTATGTGACATTGAACTATTTATTAAAGTATAAAAAATATATAATTAATATAAAAATTTAAATTATATTAACCTTTTTTTTTAATAGAGTTAAATACTATAATCGTTTAAAAAAAAGTGTAATTTAAAAAGGTAATTACAAAGAAAATGAAGTAATTATTATATATAAAAGATTTGTCATAATTAGAGCGGGACCCAAGTTCAATTACATAATTTAAAATTACACATCTTAAAGATAAAAATAAAAGTATGTAAGTATGCATTACGTTCTACACATAATGTTACTATTACATCGGTCATGCTCTGATTACACTTAATAGGTGTGTGTGTGTATATAAACATCATACAGGGAAGTATGCTACTTAACTCAAAATTATTCATTCTCGCTTATTCATTATTTACTTTCAGTTTTCAGTTTCTTTATTGATCAAAATACCAGTTGGTACATGTTGATTAAAAAAAAATACATATATACAAATAAATATATAAATAACACGTGCATTATAAAGTGTTTACCATCAGTCATTTTATATATTTAGGATATTTTTTATTTACAAAATTTAATATATTTCAAACAATATTATTTTATAATTATTTTATGTTTATTAATATAATTTTTTTTTTCTTTGCAAATTTAACATAATGAAATTAAAAGATGCATAA
This sequence comes from Ecdyonurus torrentis, assembly GCA_949318235.1. NCBI lineage: Eukaryota > Metazoa > Arthropoda > Insecta > Ephemeroptera > Heptageniidae > Ecdyonurus > Ecdyonurus torrentis. The sequence continues at coordinate 9,851,591 of OX439135.1, forward strand.
ATAATATTTATTAAAATATATATTTTTTAATATTTTTGATTGTATTTTAATAAATTAAATATAATATAATTTAATTCTTTATCAAGTATAAAGATCCAAATCAAATTTATGGATTATTTTTTTAAAGAAAAGTGAATCTCATTAACAGCGATTGGCTGATCAACAAAATTATAGACACACTCATTGGTTGATCTGGGTGATTGGTTGGTGAGTATACTAGTGGACATCAGATAATTAAAAAAAAAAAAAAAAAGAAGAAGAAGAACCAAAAAACGCCCCTGAATTTACGCAATATTTAACGCTATTTTGAGCATTCTAGAGTGGTTATAGGGTCCGCAAAAGCAAGAAAACTTTTTTGATAAAAAAAAGCATATTTTTGTCATCCTGAGAGCCGCACAAAAACATGGTTTAAATTTACGACACTGAAATAATTTTTTTTTAAGTTGGGGACTGAATAAGAAGATAGAGAGTGGAACAATAGTCTTCAGACTATTGTCAATATTGAGACTATTCAAGGTTTTACTAAAAATGTCCGCAAATCACACGATTTCAAGTCTGTTTAAAAAAGACTATTTAGCAACTATTTTAGTCTATTTTTGACTCGATCCAGGCATTTTTCGGTCTATTTTGTCTTCTTTCGATGTTTTTCACCATTTCAAACAAAGGTAGCGTAAAATTTTAAAAATTATGTTTTAAGTAGTGTCTGAAGAATTTTTTTTCTTCTTTTTATTAGTGACCCTTCAGAAAGCAGATAAATTGAGACCAAAAGTTACAGTACAGCATCGTACAGTAAAGTAATAAAAAATGCTAATAAAATCACTATTGAACTATGTTAATTTCAAAGACTATTTTCCGACTAATTTAATATTTTAGGAGACTATTTTGAGGGAAAAAAAGATTATTTTTCCGCACTCTAGTTATAAATAACGCCTTTACTCCTCATCCAGTTAAAATAATGCATACACTCTTGAAGCAAACTTTGTTTATTGTTTAATAATTCACTCTGAAATTTTAATGTTATTGTAATCAGATAATGAGGTACTCATTAGGACCCAATAATGTATAATGGGTTCTGGACATATTGATTAGGACCAAAATATATAAATTATGCACATTTAAAACTGATTTCAATGTTATTCATTTTTTCTCATCTATTACACGTCTTGTTTACAATAAACATGATTCCTTTTTACCAAACGCTCATTATGAGTAATTACTAATGAATATAATGAGTTGCTGCTTCATAGACCAACGTTAAGGGAGTAGGGGACCGACGTTGGCCATTAGACTCAAACTTTTCTCGTCAAAAAATTTGGAACTTTTGCACAATGATACTTCAGCTTGAGACAATTTCAAATATATAAAAATTTTGGGGGATCACTGTGCAAATTAATTTTATATGATTTTTTTGAAATTTTAAGCCCATAAGGCCTAATGTTAATTTCAATAATTTTCTTTTTTCCGGGACGGTCAAACATTATGTTTTATGACATTTTTATCACGGCTATGTGTAACTCTTTGCTATACAATGAAACCAGATTTAGAATCAAAACACTAGTTTTTTAGATATGTAAGGTCGGTCCCCTACTCCCATTGATTAAGACTATGGAATTTTCTTTATATCTTGAAATTGTTAACTAATACTATTTAATTAATAAAAATACTTTTAAATTAAAAGACAAATTTATAATTTAAATAAAAAATATAAAAACAATTTGATTAACAACTTTATACAAATTTATATAATCGTATAAAACTACTTTCTTTTCAAATACATATTTTATTTTAAAAATAAAAATAAACACTTTTAATTTTATTTATATTTATTATACGCTGTAATAAAATTTAAGGTAAAAGTTTTTTACTCAAATAAACTTTTTAACTACTTTACTTCGTTTTTATTTAATGCAGATAGAAATAGAAAATAAAATAAACAAAATAGAAAAACAAAATAGAAAAGATACAAGTTTAACTTTAAATGCGTTTCATGAGTGTTTTTTGTTCTATCTACTTTAAAAAACAATCGAAGAATTTTATAATTAAATTGGGTTAATTGGTTTTAGTTAAATTATCAATTTCCATTTGTTTTTCATAGTATTTATTTCATGGTTTTATATTTAAAGGGGATGCAAGAACTTTAAAATGTGAATAACGAATTTTCAGTTACACTCAATTTTTTCCCTTTTATATAATATATTCTTTTAATAAAGAGAACTTTTGAAAGGGTGAAGGGTTATTATTTTTACATCATTTCTTTGAATAATGTAAATTGAATTATTTAAATGGTACATTTTTTTTAAATGTCATTTTTTTTTTTTTTTTTTTTTTTTTTTAATTAATTCGAATACATGAAATATTACGAATTTGCTTTAAAATATTGCTTATCAAAAACAATTATTTTATGTAATTAACATTGTTATTATTTAATTTTGATTCGTAGAAACAAAATTCTGAAATTGTAATAAATATAAAATAATAATATTGAAGGAACTTTTTAATGACAAATAAAATTATCAGAGGACGTAGGAAATATCAATAAATAAAAATTATGCTAACTCAAATTTCAGCAATATTTATATAGTTATAACAAGATTTTTTTTTTTTATGCTACCGCTCTAACTCGTATTTAAAAGCCGTCATTTGGTTGGTCACACAGGCCATCATAGGACAAACTATTTTTTTTTATATATATTTTTTTAATACAAACGAATCTTTAAACCTTGTTCAAAACCTTATATCTAGGTCCTCTAACTAGCTACAAGATTATGCTGAAAATGCTTTCAGTTAAGGGGGTAGGTGACCGACTGATATCTCGCAAACTAAGACGGTTGCGAATAATAATAATAACACAAAGTAAAGAAGAAATGTTACTTAAAAATTTAGTTATGTCAAACATGTGAAAACACGATCAAATATTTAAGTTATTACACTTTAAAGATAACATGTAAATGTGGAATTTTAAATTTGAGCGGGAAATTTTAGTCAAATTAAAAACTTTTTTACAATTAAAAATATCATTAAAATTTGTTTTTGTATAAAAAAAATATTTTTTTAAATTTACTTGATTTTATTTGAAAATTAGTGTTTGTTTTATTGGAATTAAATCATGTACAAAAAATTGTTGGGAAAATATAGTTCTTCTTTTAGCGATTTCCGGTCCAAGTCGGTCCCCCACCGCCTTAATATTAACTCTTATTTATGCAAAAAATGAGGGGGAAATAACGTTTCCCCTATTCTGGCCAATGCATTAAGCACCACAAACATGGCACCAAAGCGCAAGTATATGAAAGGGGTCTATAGGATAGGATACCGTTTATGTTATTCAGCATAATATTATGTATTATATTATGTTCCATTTCAATTTAACAACATTGATGCTACATTGTAATATACATGATGTTGACAAAAAAGAGCGTATAATTATTTTACATATTATATAAAAGAGGGCAATGTACTGAATCGATTCACGATTGATATATGAATTTCTAATTTTTGAGTTAATCAATTATGATGGAAAATCTAAAAATAAAGAGGGCATCAAAACTTATGCAAGTGAGCATATATATAGGAAAAAGTTGACGCACTTTCATGATTTCATTAAAAATTCTCAATGAACTCAAAAATTAGACATTTGCATAATCTATCGATTCAAAATGATGTCTTCTTTTAGAATGCAATAAAATTTACTCCCTAAAAGATTTTAATCTCTGATATTATACGTATTTTTTACGTGAATATGCAATAATGAATTTTAATTCTGTGAAAGACATGTATTTTTAGATACAAAAGAAATAAGGATTAATTTTAAACCAAAAAGATCAAACATTTTAATTTTAAATAATGTTCTCTCTGTCTCACCTCAATCTCTCTCTCTCTCTCTCTCTCTCTCTCTCTCTCTCTCTCTCTCTCTCTCTCTCTCTCTCTCTCTCTCTCTCTCTCTCTCAACCTGTCTGTTTCCCTGACCCTGTCTCTCTTTCAAAGTCTAATGTAAAAGCACACGACTGATGAAAAACCAGCACTATAGACCTCAAACGAAATAAATTTCATGTAAAAAGATTGCAACACAAATTAAAAAAAGTAAATTGAAAAAAAAAAAAAAAGAAAAAAAAGGGCTTTGAAATCAGTAAAATATAAATTGCAGTCAGTAAATTGCATTATATAAAATACTGTAAATTTAAAAAATAGTGACCCTTGTTATTATATGTATTGATATTACAGTTGTTAGTACAAAATTTATGACTTGAGTGTAAGAATTTTATTTTCTAGAACAAAAGTCACAAAGGGTTTGAAACTAATCAGAAGTTTTTCATTCTTGACTCTTTTGCTTCTTTTTTTTATTTATTTTTTTTTTTTAGAAAACTACACGACGTATAAGGACAAAGAATAAAATGAAAATCGACCAAAACTCATCACAGCTATATACTTTGTCTTAACTATAAGAGAACAAATGCAGTTGCAATATATATATATTTTTTTTTGTCGAATTTTTTTCTCTATAAATTAACATTTTTATTAATATATTTATTTATTACTTTTAAGTATCATTTAATTATTATTTGTTATATTTAAAATAATTTATTATTATATTATAATACATTTTTTTATTTACTTTAATATAGATTATTTAAATTTAAATCTATAAATTTAATTAAGTTTAGCATGTAGCAGTTGTTTAATTGTAAAACATATATGAAATCGCTGAGTTATACATTATTCATTTAATAAGCAGTTATCAGTAAAATCAACATGCTGATCGGTGGTGAAAAAACAAATAAACATGAGGTCAAGATGAGATATGGTACTTAAACCATGGTTACGTAACACATGAAAACAATGAAATATTGAAAGCTAACGCTATGCCACTGTAAAGTTTACATGTAAATGTAAAAATTCAAATTTTAGAGCCAAATTTTAAGACAAATTAGAAACTTTTAAAATTAAAAATACTACTAAAACATATATTTCGGGCAAAAAAAAAAAATGAAGATTTGTTTTGCTCGATATAAATAACGAAGAAAAGAATCTTGTAAAAAAAAAGTTCTTCTTTTGACGCTCCAAGTCGGTCACCCTCTCCCTCTCTACAAAATAAAGTGAACATTGACGGTTGATAAAGTGTAAAAATTGTTAATTTGTAATAGTTCGTTCTATAAACTACAAACAACTCTTGAGCCAGCTTCGAAATTTTTTCACTGTTAAAAACATCTGATCATGACGTCGTTACCTGTTTACTACGTTTATATATATAATTAATCTTTGTTATTTCTTCGTTTAGAACTTTGGACCTGATAAACATGAACGAACTTTTACACAAAAAAAGTTCCATGCTCAACATGCGACTCACTTTTATCGGCTCAAAAAACAAGATCAACCAATGAATGTGTCTTATTTTGTTGGTCAGCCAATCACTGTTAATGAGATTTCAATATAATTTACAGAACAAGCTAATGTTTTTTTTTTTTTTTTTTTTTTTTTTTTTTTTTAATAGCATTATTAGGAGTAGGAGACTCTTTAATGCGTGTATGTGGGAGCAAAATATGGACTGACAGAGAGATCTATATTCAGTATAATAACTTAAAAATAATGAGATTAAATTTAATATAATCATAATCTTTAATTAGGCCATAAATATAATATAATAGGTTATTAAATTATAACATTCAATATTGAAATTTCTCTACCTATATGTAATCTTGTTATTTACGAGCTATAAAACGATAATCCGAACTATATATTTAATTAATTGACCTCTATAACAAGCTTAATGTTGATTTATAATACAGTGTTGTCAATCAAATAACTAATTGACAGGATGAAAATTGATTGAATTACTATATAAACCATTTATCAAGTATTTCTATAATTAAGCTGTATAGATTTCTACGGTCCCAAAACTAGTTTAAAGTTTATTGGCATGTCTTTAAAAACTATAATATATTATTTGACTTTTTTTATATTATTTATAAAAAAATAATAATAATAATAATAATAAAAAAAAAGTATTCTAACTACTTCAATTCTGTCTTTTTAATAAGTTTATATATATTTATATATGAAAGTTTGTCCTACGTTATAGCATGGTTGCAATCATATAAAAGTTGACGCCATATGTGATCACTAAATAACATGGGCCATGTTAACATGGGGTAATGTTGGAAAATAACACATTTTACCAGTTTAAAGCAATATTTTTGATAGCATTTATGTTGAATTAGGTTTTCAAATGTGCGAAAAAAAAAAAAAAAAAAAAAAAAAAAACTAAATCACTAAATTTTCCAAATAATAACCTAAATCCATGCTTTTTCATAATTATATATGCTGAGCAATGTTATTCATTTTCATTGCTATATACAGTATAATGGCGTCGAAGCGCATACAGTTTGACGTCATGCGCGTATAAACTATAGATTGAAATAAAAAACAGTTAAAATATATAACTTCATTAAATTACAAAAATTCAATCGACATCTAATTTCTTGCAATACTAAAATATAATTATAGTATTGCAAGATCTTTTTTTTTTTTTTTTTTTTTTTTTTTTTTTCAAGTACAATTTTTCCATAATCTAAAATTACATATAAAAAAAACACACAAAAACTATGTTCAAAATTTTACTTTATTTTCATCCAAAATCAATAACTATAGATACTACTATAGTGGTGCGTTATTGTCACTAGATATAGGATCATTGTTAAGTCCCGTACATAAATTTCTAACACTGACCTTTTACTGTGTAACTTACAAAACATATAGTATAAACATTAATATACCATTGTTCTATTGAAATTTATCACCTTGCAAACAACATACATGAAAATAATAATATATAAAAATATAAATGTTATATTATTATTGTATAGTACCTAATATTATAAATGATTTATTTTAATGATGTATACTCAATGTTTATGCAAACTAAATATTATAAACGTGTTTTAGCTTTTATTGTTTATTATTCTATATAAAGTAACATAATATGAATTTCAATAAAATAATTAAATAAATTTGTATAATAACTTTATACAAATGAATTAATTTTAGTATACTTATGCATGAAATTATAATAGTTTACATTGTTGTTATTGTTGTTATTGCAGTCTAAAATAAAAGTGTGTGTGTGTGTGTGTGTGTGTGTGTGTGTGTGTGTGTGTGTGTATGTGTGTGTGTGTGTGTGTGTGTGTGTGTGTGTGTGTGTGTGTGTGTGTGTGTGTGTGTGTGTGTGTGAGAGAGAGAGAGAGAGAGAGAGAGAGAGAGAGAGAGAGAGAGAGAGAGAGAGAGAGAGAGAGAGAGAGAGAGAGAGAGAGAGAGAGAGACGGACAGACAGGCACTCCAAGTTTATTTTATTGGATTCATTTTTATGCAAATATGCTAAATACTTCATTATTATTATTATTGATTTTTTAAGCCAACCATTTATGTACTGTACATATTTTTGTTCAATTGAGAGAGAGATAGAAAAATAAAGTAAGTAAAAAGTTCATCGATACCATATGTAAATTTTATTATTACTGAACACTAAAAACATAATATTGTAATGACCTACTATTAAAAATACAATTACTGTAACTATACATTTTAAGCGAACAATATTAAATACACAATTTTTATTATTAATAGTACAATACCTTCTTATTAAGAATATTATAATAGTGAAAAAAAAAAAAAAAAAAAAAAAAGAGGCAAATAATAAAAAGACGAACAGTATATAATTACTTTACATCACTAAAGTATATTTAAATTATACTTGACATTTTATAACCATAACATGTCTAGCTTTTTATAGTAAAAAAAAAAAAAAAAAAAAAAAATCATTATGTTTGCGAAGTAAATTTGCATAAAAATATAATAAAATCATGTCTCTGAGCTAATGTAAAATTTTCATTTACTTCTTGTATATACTCAAGTTAATTTAATGTAACATGGTACTCTATTTTTTTAAACGTAAATATGGGTGGCTTTAGAAGGATATAATAAAAAAAAACTTAATATATTAAATTTAAAATGTTAATCAGTTTAAAAATATATCATTCTTTGCGCAACGTATAAAAATTTAATTTGATGACTCGAACTATATAATTTGTTTCATTCGTCTATGAATAAACCACAGACGTTTAAGTAAACATAGTAATGAATAGATCAGAATTCATTTCCTGTAAAAAAATAAATTGAATCAGCGATCTTATTTACATGATGCAAGTTTTTATTTTTGTAATTTATTTATATAATTTTAAATTGTTTCAAATATATATATTTTTCTTTCTTTAAAATTGTTTGTAATTTCTGAAATTATCATTATAAAACTAATAGTCAAACTTAATAATAATATTTACAAGGGGGTGAGTAAGAGAGAGAGAGATATGTATGAGGTTTATCCAATACTTAATTTTGGATAAAAAAAAAAAAGTTAAAAAGTGAAATGTTGAAAAGTAGTCTCAATTTTTACGTGTCTAACATGAAAACCCTGTACTACTGAATTAAAAAATAATAATAATAAATAAAAAAATAATAATAAGCAGGGGGTGGGAGTAAATTGAAATAGTAATTTAGGACAGATTTGGAAGCATATAAAAAAATAAAAATGAAAATTCAGTAGAAAAAAATGATAATATATTTTGAAATAAAGTAAAATAAATAAAAGTATAGTTAACTATCATATTTATCATTTAAACTTGTACCAAATTAATTTATAAAAATTTAAAACTTCTACGTAATACAAAATAAATAATACGACAATTTTATTGAACGTTAGCAGTTCATAGAGTAACATAAATAATATACATTATATTATTTATGTTACAAAAAAGGATTTGGTCTCTTGAAATTCTTATTGTAACACAAAAAAAAAATTGAAATTTAATATTCTATTAGTAGGAAGTGTGAGATGTATTAACATTTCGAAAAGGAGCTAAAAATTAATTACATATTTAAATATATTCAAAATTGTATCCCATTAAAATATCAAACATTTAGCTATTTATGCTGACGTCAAAAAAAAAAAAAAAAAAAAAAAAAAAAAAAAAAAAGACGAAAGGAAACTGACTATTTTATTTATGTTTGACTAAAGCCAAAAATACTAACACGATAAATCATTTAATTTTATAGTCATACACAAAAGTAAGACAATAAACTTTAACGTGTTACACAAAGTAAAACTATAATAATAATAAAAAAAAATCCGTACTTTCTTTTGTCGTGAAGAAAATGTTTGTATGATTGCAATTTTGGCAGTCTATACTGCTTGTTGTGAGTATTTGGCTAAGTTCCAAGTTTTACATCAATTGTTGTAACTTGCAGAGCAGGTGGAAAATATCTAATTTGAGGTGTAATATTTAGCACGTACAACTTGAGGGAGTTATTTTGATTAAAAATAAAATAAGTTTATATGGGCAAACTGTCAAAGAAATACATTGAAGAAATAATAGAAAGTAATAAAATCACTTTCATTATAGCGCATTGTTCTGGAATAAAAATGAAAAATATAATACTACTATAAATACTACTATAAATATATATATAAATATAAATATATATATATATATTATATATATATATATATATATATATATATATATATATATATATATATATATATATATATATATATATATATATATATATATATATATATATATATATGAATGAATGAATGAATGAATGAATGAATGAATGAATGAATGAATGAATGAATGAATGAATGAATGAATGAATGAATGAATGAATGAATGAATGAATGAATGAATGAATGAATGAATGAATGAATGAATGAATGAATGAATGAATGAATGAATGAATGAATGAATGAATGAATGAATGAATGAATGAATGAATGAATGAATGAATGAATGAATGAATGAATGAATAAGCAAACAATAAGCACTTCAATCGATTAATCAGCAATCGTCTGTATTCAAGAATATTACCAAGAAAAAAAAAAAGGTTGTAAGGTCGCATCAAGTTTTTTTTTTTTTTTTTTTTTTTTTTTTTTTAGATGCGATACAACTAAATACTAGGACGAATTTGCATTTTTGATTTCATGGACCTACTTCATATTAAAAAAAAAAAAAAAAAAAAAAAAAAAAAAAAAAAAAAAAACTATATAATATGAGTTATAATTACACACGAAAATAAATTATAATAAGTAATTCATTACTCTATAAATTATTTTTAAATTACAAAATATATTGTAAATTACAAGAACTATGTATACTCAAATTCATGCCCAAAATAAGTTACAAATAAAATATTTATTTTTGATACTATATAATGAAGGTTGTAATTTGAAGTGATATAGTAATATTTAATCATTGTCCATGAATATTTTAATAGTTTGACTTCAAAAATATTATAAGATAACGATCTATGTCTACTCTATACCATAACCTTGCCTCTAGTATATATTCGATTTAATTTAGCATCTCACCTTTATTATTGCGGCATTGTCAGTTTTTTTTTTAAACCTGTTTTTTATTTTTATTATTTGCCTAAAGGACGACACTCAAACATTCTTTTTAATGCTAACTGAATATCAATGGAAAAATATTTTATAATATATTTTTAATAAGGTGTCATATTACTGCTTTTTATTCAATTTTTTATTATTTATTTATTATATCGGAATAATATTTTTATTTTTATTTTATCTCATTTTAAAACGACTTTTATTGGCATTATATAAAGCTAAGCATTTATGCATTTATCGTCTTATTTTTAACTGCACACATGTTAGAGACATTAAACTAGACTTCGTATATTTGGATATCAAATTTTGTATGGGCTTTGCCTTTTTTGATCTCCTGTTGAGCAACCTCCCTTGTCTATGTGCAATGTTTGTATTGTAATAATTTGCTCAATAAAATCTTTATTATTATTATTAAACTATACTCCGCGATTAGGGTTTTTATAAAATACGCTTGAATGGTATGATTATTTCTCTGTTTAAACAATAAAAAATATTTAATTTTACTAGAATTTAGTTTACAATTTTTACTATTATTTCCGAAAGTTTTTGAAATGTTCTCTTCTTTATTGTTATTTTTTTATTTATTTTTTTGATGGGGGTTATTTTGCAAGAATTTATGATTATTTTGTTTTTAAAGTGCAGCGAGAGGTTAAATAAATCACCATACTTTCCGTAAAAAAAAAATAATAATAATAATAAAAGGTAACTTATACATCATTATAAAGTTTTGTTGTTTTTTTAGAACTATGTGACTTCTTTTAGAGTTGCATGCTATACTCAACATATTTTGTATGCTTTGGTGCATGGTACAGCAAAAACGTATACATTAATATAATTTATATGTTAATTAAATTATAATAACAAGAAATTTTTAACGTACACTAAGAAAACAAATGCTCACTCTCAAGCATTCAATGAAATGCGATGTGAAAGAAATGCATTGATAATGCGTCAAAAGAATAAATGTAATTTTTATAAATACTCTAACTTTTTAGATGTTATAAGCTCGTTCTGTAAAGTAAATCTCAATAACAGTGATTGGCTGACCAACAAAATAAGACACATTCATTGGTGGATCTTTTTTTTTTTTTTTTTTTTTTTTGAGCCAATAAAAGTGAGTCGCATATATTGAGACTGGAACTTTTTTTGGGAAGGAAGTTTCTTTCATTCTTATCAAGTTCAAAGTTCTAAAAGAAGAAATAACAATGATCGACGATATGTATAAACGTAGTAAACAGCAAATGACGTCATAACCAGCTGTTTTTAACAAAGGAACATTTTCGAAACTAGCTCAATATTTGTGCGTAGTTTATAGAACGAGCTATAGTGTCAATGCAAGTATGGTGAGTACAAAGTAATATATGGGTACTCTACTACCTAAATATACAAGTGTAAGCATCTACCACAATTTACTATTAAGACAGAACCCGGGAGTGAGTAAACATTCATTATACATAGAGTATAGAGTTAAAATTTTAAATATTTAATCTATATTTAAGAATATCGAACTTTGGATCATTTCAGGTACTCTGAATGCATTAGAAGTTAAAAATACTTTAATTCAACACTTTTTTTAAAACTTTATTTCAAATTTTGTACCTTAAATGGGGCACATAGCAAAATAAACTTTTAAAGTTATTTTAAATCGAAATTATCCTGCGAGGCTACGGGAAAAGTTTATGCTCTTCTATTCTTTAGCTTTACCAGGACCGTATTTCTAGTTTGTTTGGTTAAAAAAAAAAAAAAAAAAAAAAAAAAAAACTGCTGCACCGAGGCTGAATGACAGCGTCGACATCATTAAACGCGTTTTGCAAATAGTAACTTTTAAGAATTTTTCATCGCCAGTAATTTCTATATAGCTGGTAAGAGACAGACTATCAATATTGGACATTATGAACTCTGACCTTAATAATTTAAGTTTCAACAGTGAAATGAAATCATTCTTATTGTATCAAGTTTCTATGTGGGTTGTAAACTTTTGACACAGTGATATTTTACACCTCAGCTCAGTGTGTCTAGACTTGGAGTACAAAGTTATGCGAAACTCTTTAATTATTATTCTTATTTCATTTAACATTCGAGAGAGAAAATGTCGAAGTCAGTCTGTCTGGTGATATCATATGGTAAAATGATTTTTATTATATTTTATCAGACTTGAGCTCGTTGTATAAACTATACACACAAATATTGAACCAGTTTCGAAAATGTTCCTTTGTTATAAACAACTGGATATGACGTCATTACCTGTCTACTACGTTTATACATATGGTCGATCATTGTTATTTCTTCGTTTAGATAACTTTGAACTTGATAAGAATGAAAGAAACTTCCCAAAAAAAGTTTCAGTCTCAATATGCAACTCACTTTTATCGTCTCAAAAAACAAGTTCAACCAATGAATGTGTCTTTATTTTGTTGGTCAGCCAATCACAGTTATTGAGATTTACTTTACTTTACAGAACGAGCTTTGGTCACGTTACTAATGATGTTCGTAAACCCTGTTCCCTTGCTCCAAAAAATGCGCAATGCCATTTAAAAAGCAATAGGTTGTCTTCATTTTTTTGTGGTTTGGGGCACAAAAAACAGTGTTTACGAACATTAATCTTGATTTTTGTTGTAACTTCGTTACGTTACTCATCTTTACTCCAAGAAACGTAATAACGTTACGTTACTCGTTACATTTTTTGAAAAGGAATGACAGTACGTTACCCACTACTCATAACTGTAGTGAAGTTACTTTTAGCATTACTTTATAAGTTATTTACTTCAAATATTTTCTTCTAAAATAAAAACCTTTTCCAAATCATGTTAAAAATATTGCAGTTTTTTCTGCTAAATTATAAATAGAGAGATTTAAATCAAAATTATAACAATAATTTTGAAAAACTATAATGACGAAAGCATATTTATGTACCACCTTCGCTTGTCTTTGATTTAGCTATGGGAAAAAAATTGTTTTATTTTTTGATGAGTTCAGAAGTAAACTTTCAAGATGTTCAAAAGTTAATAAAAAATAATTTAATAATAATGAAATAAATCATACTGCCTAAAAGTATTACGTATAAATTAAATATTCAATCAGAATTCACTATAGATAATTGTTCTTTGCTACTTTTCTTATCTATTATGTATAAGATTGTCTCAAAAAAAAAAAAAAAAAAAAAAAACTATTATTTACATAAATAAAATATTCATATAAAATGACACGGACACTATATTAAGTTAGCTGTAACAATTTTTCATATGTATATTTACATAATTTAAAACGAGATACAGTAGTGTATATTATATAACAGTATATATGCGTAGGTATTAAAACAAAAAAGGGTGGAAATATGTGACAGATTTATTATTATTTTTTTTTTTTAATAAATGTTTCTTTTAGATTTTCTTTTCTTTTAGATTTTTACATATGACAATTTTGCAATGGGGGTTATCAGTGATAAAAAAAAATCTATCAGCTTCAAAGCATGTAAAAGTGTGTCTATTATTTACTGTGAGTATAAAATACGTAATTTATGCTGCATTTCTGTTATTATATTTATATCTATATCACAAATGATGCTAAATTAGAACAACACAAATAATTATGCTGTAAAATATAATAATTATGTTTTGTAAAACAGTAATAATGAATTATAGCATATTATAGAGCATAGATTATGCTGATTTGAACAAATTGTGTTGAAAATGAGCTAGCTTAATTTACTTTTATTTATTTATTTTTATTACAATCAGTGGCATAAATTATTACGTTTTGATATTTTATTAATTATTAATCATTTCTACATTGTCTCATATTGAGGCAATAACCTAAGCTATTGCATTAATTGTATTATGAATGTTGGATGAAAGAAATGAATAAACAATTTTGAATTTGACATATCTATTATTGTTCTTATGTAGTCTTTATTTAAAGATGTCCATCCTCGATGCAATCCTTGGTTTAAAAAAAAAAAAAAAAAATCCCAAGGTCTATATACATCTTGAGGGTCCCCTAATTTATATAGCAGTATACACTTATGGGGAAAAAGACGTTTCTTGCGATTTTTGAGAATCGGAGAAATTTAAATGAGAAATACTAAATTTACTTTTATGTGTTTAAAGGCAGAAAATATTTAAGAATTTTTTAAACCGATAACCTGCAGTGAACTCTACTAAGACTTTTACGTGAGCTCCACCAATCCCCTTCATTTGTTTCAAATTCTGTAACAATTGGCCAAGAAAAATTAAACCTTAATCATGCATTTTTTTTCTATTACTACATGTAAGTATAATACTGTACAATGCTATTTTAGTTACTATAATACAAAAGAAATCTCTCCGCTCATTTAATACTACCAGCATTCTTTTTTAATTATAAAGTATACACTTATAATTGTAAAACACTGCAAATTTCTTATTGTGTTTTCTTTTTAATCCTTTTCTGTATAAGTGAACCCACACAAGTAAACCAAACGGAATAAACAACAAATAAAAGTTTTTTTTTTTTTTTTTTTTTTTTTTTTTTTTTGTAATAAAAAACTGGCATAAAAAAATATTTCAAGGAGCTTTATAAAGAACCATTATTGAAATCAAACCTTTGGTAAACCTAGAAGAAATTTTTATTCCACACAAAATTGTATACCAGAGTTCACGCAGAATTGTGCAGTTCAACCTTTATTTTTAAAACTCAAAGATCGTATATAAGAAATCATTTTGATCGCTTATTGGTTTATAAATTTGAAAACAATAATAAAAAAACATGAAGACTAAGTAATTCTTTGATGGAAAAAAAGAGAGAGCTTATCCGAGGCTGATTCAATACGGAAAGAAAGAAAGAAAGAAAAAGAAGAAGAAAAAATTAATATAATAAACTCAATTTCTGCATTTTAGCTATTACTATATAGCATATAAAATTATATAATTTTTTATAAAATAGAACAGCATAAATAATTATACTTTAAAATAAAAATTTTGTGTTAAGGAACAGTAACTATGCAGTTTACCGTAAAATATGTTATAAATAAGTTATGTTATAATGAGCAAATGCTACTGAAAATGAGCTACACTACACACTGGCTAAAACAAGGTAGTTCCGCCAAAAGCTGTATCCGGGGTGCTAAACCAATCAGAGAGGATGTTTTAAACCTACTAGCCAATTGCAGTTGACTTTACATAGTTTATTACACTGTATCCACTCGAAGTAGTTTTGCGAGATAGTTGTAATTATTGCGCATTTAGTTCGTCCGTGGAAAGGAAGACCCGCGTTCGATTCCAAGTCATATATTATACTGCATGGGTTACGGATTAACCTTAGACTTGATTTTTTTTTTTTTTTTTGTTAAGTGATAGATTTTTTATTGCCTGAAGAAAAAGTGCACCAGGACCGACACGTCATTTCGTGACTTACAAAAATTAATTAAAAATATGAACGTATAATATGAAGTAATGAAATAAAAAATTACAAATTCGCATATCTATCGATTTAGGACAATGCCCTATTTTAGAATATGCAATAAGATTACTCCTGAATTAAAGCTTTTGGTCTTCCTCATTACTGTATATTTTATGTAATAATATAAAGTTAAATGCAATTTTTTTTCGACTAAAAATATCTAAAACATAAATTATTATAAAGAGAATTTTTGCCATATAATAAAACTTTTATGTTGTCTAATTTTCTTGTGTTCTCCTTGAACCAGAGAGAGAGAGAGAGAGAGAGAGAGAGAGAGAGAGAGAGAGAGAGAGAGAGAGAGAACAAGAAAAGTTGGCATTCATGATACAGTATACATAGTATAATTTTTATTATATTTATACAATTATAATACCAGCATTATGTATTTCTTTTTCTGCTATAAACATTGAAATAACAAAAGAAATGAAAAAAGTCTTTGAAGAACAAGAAGAAATAATAAAAAAATATATATATTTCAAACAAAAAAATTTCTTTTTAAATACAACGGAACTTTAAAAGTGCCCTTTTTGTCTCTCTCTCTCTCTCTCTCTCTCTCTCTCTCTCTCTCTCTCTCTCTCTCTCTCTCGCTCTCTCTCTCTTTCTCTCTTCTCTCTTCTCTCTGAAGGGAATGCTTATTCCATTTTTTTTGCCTACTCTAAAAATAATTTCTTCGGTTTATTTATTGATATAATATACGTATACATATGAAGATTAAAAGTCAAAATTTAAATTTCCAATCATATTTCGTATAACTTTTTTTTTAATGTTGCGTCGTTTATTAAAGTTTTGAAAAATGTAAAAAAGTGAAGAAAAAAACATAACAAAAAAAAAAGTGAGAAATATCATGAGGACTGACTAGTAAAAATCAATTAAAATTAAATCAACACTTTGAACACGTAAAAAATAAATAACGAAATTTATATGCTGCATTGAACAATTCTTATGTTGTTGCACAAATGTTGCTTTTTTTGTAATAACATAAGTAATTATGCTATAAGAATCCTAACTAGTATGATGTGTAGTAAATTAATTACTGTACAATATAACATAAATTATGTTGTTATGCATAAAATGTTGCTACATTGAGCTAGCATAATTATTACGTATTTATTTTTGTCCGTGTATTTGTACTAAATTTTTGAAGTTGCATTTTTTTACTCCTTATTATTGATTAAAGCAAAGGGGGATAAAAAGAAGAAAAAAAGTAAAATGAGAGTAATTATTATGGTACAGTTTCAATGGGACTTATCAGTGAAGTGCGGCATGCAATCAATGGCAGCAGCAAGGAAAAATACAAGTGACCCTCTAATTTCTATACTTTAGCATTTCAGAGCTAAAGTTTAATAACTTAAAAAATATATAATAAACGACTATGAAGCTAAAAAAAATGAGGTATATTAAATATTTTAACTTCGTTTATTATAGTGTAATTTAACAAATATATTGCATCATTTATAGAATAGTACTATACTATAATAGTATAGTTAGAATTTCTTGGGTTTCCAAATTTTATTTTAAAAATCTTTAATATCCTCAAAATACAAAACTGTTTCAACGTAGATAAATTCTTACTTTTCTATTCAATTTTTCGAAAGACCAATAATTTTACTTGTTTTTTATTAGGCTTTCAACATCCCTTCCAGATCCCTTCCCACGAGCTGGTTCAGCTGGTAGAAGATTTATAATATTTCAAAATAAACTTACTGATGACAGAAATAAAATTTATTACATTTTTTATTAATAATAATTTTAATTGTTAATTATTATTATAAATAAAATAAATAATTAATAAATATTTAATCTATAAAAATAAATTAGTTATATTTAAATAAAAACATTTATAATTTTTTGATAAATTAATATAATTAAATTACAATAAAAAATTAAAAATTTTAAATTTAAAACGTATAATAATTTCACATATTTTAAAATATATCAATATTTCACTATAACAATATTATATATATAAAAAAACTTTATAGCGTGTGTTATTATTGTTTTTTTTTATAATACTTAAAGAAAAATACTGCATTACTTTTATAACTTAAAAAAAATATATGATATTGACCAGTACATTATATATATCATCAAATTTAAACAAATTTACACGAATAATCGATAATATTTATCTATATAAATCGATCATTCTAATACAAATTGTAGTATAGTTTAAAATTTTTAGTTCTTAAAATAGTCGTAATGTAATACAGCGCCATTATAATGTTTTTTAACATTGGCGCGCAAGAAAGAAAAAAAGTTTCGAGTTTGGAATCAGTAACGCACGAACTATAGAAGCGAACACATGTATGTGTTTTGTTTATAAATTGAAATCAAAAGTGATCGTGAAAAAACAAACAACAAAAACATTAATTATATTTTATAGAAAATATAATAAAAACTTAATTATTTAATTAGTATATAAAAAAATGAAATTATGGATAAAATCCAAAGTAATATTTTTAATAATTCAGATTCAGGAACATTTAAAGTAACTTTGTCTATGAAAAAGGAACCCAATGGAGGGCCAGTTTATTGTAAAATGGATGGACAGAGATTCAAACAACCAAAAACAGTGAAATTACATACAGATACAACATATAGAATTGATGTATCTTTTAAACCACCCAGATGCTTAGAGTAAGTATTTAAATATTTTCTATGTATTTATTTTATATTTTTCAAAGGAGTTGAACTGACTGAAATTGAGAGTTATATTTGAAATAATTGAGAGCTAAAATTTAGAGAATTTTATTTTGAAAAGATTATTATAAAATTTACATTATTTAATTCATTTAAATTTTGTTGATTTTAATTATTAGACTGAAACGTAATATAAATTTTGAAGCACCATCAACAATAACCACTTGTATATTAAAATAGTGAATACTATTGAAATTAGATATTTTAGAGAAAGGAACGTAGGTCATGAAACAAGGGTTTATTTTCTCTTTATACAAGTGTTATCATTTTATGGATATTTAGCTTCAGTAGCAAATATTCAAAATAATAATAAAGAAAAAATGTTACTTGCATAATAATAATAAATATTATGTAGTATATATCATACATAATAATAATATATATATTTTACAGAAGTATACCATACATTACATTATACTTTTAATATTTTTTTTTTTTTTTTTTTTTAATTGTTCGAAAATGATCGCTTTTCCGTTCCTGAATTTATTAATTGATTTCTTTAAATTTTGAAGAAATCGTAAAAGTGCAGTGCAAAAAAAAATAAATAAATGAATAAAACAGGAAAATTTTATATTTTTAATTTCGTTATTCTTTTAGTTTTATTAAGTCTTTATAAGTAATTAAGTGATAATAAATGTATAGATTAATTTCATACTGTAAGATATTTTATTAGCTTAATTGGGTATTTATTATTTTAGTATTTATTTATAGTAAAAAAAGAAACAGAATTGCATAAATACTGTAATTTTTTTTTTTTTTTTTTTTTAATTTATCGTATTTTGTTAATAAATTACTAACAGTAAGCTGAGAAATAACGGAGAACCAAATAAAGCGCATAAACCTTGAAAATTAAGACTGCATTTTTATGCTTCAACTTTTTTTTTCTCCGAATACAATGCATCAAAATGGTCAAAACGTATTATGCGTTTGCCACATTTTTGTTTTACTATCTACTTATAAGGTTTCAGTTTCTTTATCAATCATAATACCAATTGGTACATAATAGTACATATTGATTACAAAAATATTTATACAGAAATACAATTTATATTTCATAATAGTTTCAGTCTTCATAAATATTATTGATTATTGGGAATATGTTCTTAACATATTTAATAAAATTTAAATAAATCTAATGTTGCCAGTACTTAAAATTTGTGTTTTAAAATTAAATGACTATATAATTAAATAATAGAAAGTAAAAATATATCAAATTGACGACTTGTATTAGAATATTTTTCATTGTTGGTGATAAAATTGTTTACATACTCAATATTTTTCTTATGAAAAAATAAATTTGAAAGTTTGTACCAACGACTTGCGAATTTATATCTGATTTAAATGGATCACATATTAAAATCAAAGAACAATTTTTGTATATTTAAATATTTTTAATAAATTTCGTATGTAAAAATTGTTATCATAAATACGTTTCAATAATAAAGAAGCCGTTCATTGCAAATGGTCCATTGCATCACTATAAGGAAAAGCAACATTAAATATTATTACTTATTAATTAATATATTTTCTTTCTTAACGTGTAGGATCAGTAATAGATGCAGCAATTTAATTAAAAATATAAGAAGTGATTGGCCGATTAGCTTTTTTTTTTTTTTTTTTTTTTTTTTTTTTTTTTTTTTATTATTATTTTTTTATTTGTCTACAATACAGTAACTGTAACATTGGACTCGCACTTACATAAAAATGATGGGGCGTCACCATGATAAGTTTTGAATTACACGTGGGTTTGAATTCTATAAAGCTAATAAAGTTCAACATTAATTTCAACAATTTTTTATCATCATTATAATTCTACGGTGACCTACCCTGAAACTTTCATGTAATGGGTACTGGGTAGTAATTACAGTCAAAATCTAGAAATATTGAGTTTTTAACCCCTCCTCTTCATCGTTATTTATATAATTGTTTATTATCTCAAATAAGAAATAAGATATCTCAAAGTTACATTGGAATACATCGTTACATACAAAATGTTCTTTCTTTCTTTCTTTCTTTTTTTCTTTTTTTTTTTTTCTTCTTTAAATAAGAAAAAAATGAAGATCACCTAATACTTTTTAAATGGAATTGCGCAGTTTTTGGAGCAAGGGAACAGGGTTTACGAATATCATAATAACGTTTTCTTATTCTAGTAAGGGTATATAGTTACACACAACATCATTTTACAGATAAAAATAAATAATCTCTTGATTATGTTGTTACGCATTTTTTTTTTTTTTTTTTTTTTTTTTTAATTTTGGCGCATGAGTCATTTTAAAATACCAAAGAGTTTACTGAATACATTTTTCATTCATTTTATAATGATTAATGAGTAAACACGGCAAAATATACGTTTTATTACATACATCAATCGTTCTGAAGTAAACATTTTTTTTTTATTCAAAATGATTATTTGCATTTTTTTTTTCTTTCCAACACACAAAGCAAAATGCCTTCTTCAGTTCACTTCTACATAAAAAAAAAAAAAAAAAAAAAAAGACAACATGAAAATTTTATTTCTGTATCGTTTCATAGGAACACATATAATCATATTTCATATTATTTCTTTACATTCAATAACTTCATACATTGATTAATTATACGTTCTTTGAAAGCAATGACCATTCTTCTATTGTATATGCATTGATTGTTAATATCCGCGATAAGATGTAACTTAATATAACTACTTACAGAGATTTTATTATTAGTATTATCGATGTTATGAGAAGATTCAATAAATCGAATACATTATTTTCAATCTGGATCTGGAAACACGTAAAAGTGTGCCTGGTATTTCTCATTTAATTTCTCCGAGATCGGTAAAGTATTTTTCTTAATAATCGCAAAAAAAAAAAAAAAATAATAATAATAATAAAAAAACAAAAAAAAGTTTTTTTGGCATAAGAGTGATGTTGAATTAGAGGACTCTTAGCTTTCCCCACGCGCTAAAGCGATATAAGCTTCATTACCTAAAAAATTTTATACTTCTTTTACACTTCATCAAAATTGGTACAATTACTACTATGCTCATTTGAATGCAAAATTTCTAACTAGTTTGTTAAACTTTTTCTTTAGATGGAAAATTCTGCTTACCGATATCCGATATATTGAATCGTTACTTGTACAATCGATTGTCTACTTAAATTAACTTTTTTTTTTGTTAGCAGCGGTGACAATTGAAATAAATTTATTATGATTAATTTATCAATAAAATCAATTTATATCATTTAATATTTTTTAAAGAAAGTTTATTATAAATTTTTATAACAATTACTTAATCATAAGAATTTTAAATTTAAAAAATAAAATATTACATAATATAATATGTCCTGGGCTACCAAGGGTCAACCTCGTAGGAGATTCCAATTATTGCGTTGTTATAATACTGTACTTATAATATTTATAAATGTAAGAATGTATGAAAATATATTTCTCTTTAGCGGTGATGGAGTCTAGAAACTCACTGTAGAAGCGGGTGATTAAAGATAGGTTAAATAATATATAAAGGATATTCTCTGCACTTTTTTAGAAGGAACATAATAGTGGCACATATATATAGGAACCCTAATGGAATGCATTCCAAATCATTTGGAACAGTGTTCGCACACACTTTTTTTTTTTTTTCCATGAGGAATTTATTGCAATCTGAAATTTTGTGTTCTTTGTTTACATTATATGCAAGCTGCAACCTCTAGTTAAACCTTAGTTATCTTTTTTTAATTTGTTGCAACAATCAAAATATCAACTTAACTACTGTTTAACTATAGTAAGTTAGCTTGCAGCTTACGGGGAGAGCAATATTTTCAAGATTTCAAGTACAATCTGTAAATGCAATACACATACGATCAATTTTATTCACAGTACATTTATAATATATTGCATTACGTGAGCACGTCTTTAAGTTAACAAAAAATTACGATCAACCTTCATTTTATCACCGTGAGTGTCTAAAATAAAAACTAAAAAAAATAATAATAAAAAAAAATTCTGGACCGGTTACAAATCTAAATTGCGCTGGAGGACTCATAATAATTTCCTATCCCTTCGCTTTTTTTTTTTTTTTTTTTTTTTTTTTTTTTTTTTTTTTAATTATGAACCAATGATTTGCGTACAGAATTTCCCAGTTTCTCAGTTCTCAATTCAGTTTCTCAATTCTTACACAATATTTAATTAAAAATGTAATTTCGTTTTATTATTTAGATTTTAGCATTGTGAGAAAAACAATTTTGGAGAAAACTATAGGGTGTATGCGGATGACGTCATATTTATTGCGCTTTGAGGCCATACTGGAGTAGTGCATAACATTGCTCAGCATAGGACAAACTTCATTTAAGCCACTTTTCTTTGGGAAATCGTTTAATTTTTTGTTATCGCTATTTTTCTCACATACTTGAGATACTAATTCAACATATTTACAACATCAATGCTCTCAAAAATATTGCATAGTGTTTTTAAACTGGCAAAATGATTTTTTTCCCTATGTCACCCATGTTATTGAGTTATCCAACATGGCGTCGACTTTAACATGAATGCATAGACCCTATAGCAGCTATGACCATGAAATTTAAATAAAGCATACTACATAAAAACAAACAAACAATTTTGTTCACCCATATAAGAAGCATTGAAATATGTCTTGTGCACGCATATTACATTATATTACACCCTATATATAAGGGTGTATGCATTCATGTTAAAGTCGATGCCATGTTAAATAACTCAATAACATGGGTGGCATAGGAAAATAACTCATTTTGCCAGTTTCAATATTTTTGAGAGCATTGATGCTGTAAATATGTTGAATTAGTATCTCAAGTATGTGAGAAAAAAATTTTTAACCGATTTCCCAAAGAAAATTGGCTTAAATGAAGTTTGTCCTATGCTGAGCAATGTTTTTTTTTTTTAATATCTCAAGCAGTATAATGTAAGCGATCAATAGGAGAGGAAAAAACAGTCAGTATATACTTTTAATTATAAATAAAATAAACATTAAATCAAAATATTGATTCCTATATTTTAATTATAAATATATACATATATTGCTATGACTACACTGTAATTTATATTAAAACACACACAATTAAACACTGTATATGCAAACAACAACTATAAATTTAAAGTTATGTAATCAAAAGCATGATCAAAAGATATAATATGCAGTTATTTGCTATACATAAATTATTGATATAGAATCAACGTATGATTGATTATAGTGCTTTTTATGTATTATATTTTTTATTTCCTATAAATTTACATTTTATGAATATATTTATAAAATAATTTTTTGTTTACTACATTTATCGGTGAACTATGCACGAAGGAAAAGTTGTGTCCCTAATTTCCTATTCTTAGAATTGTGGGACCTTTTTATGTTATTATTTTTTTCTTTTTTTAATATGATGATTTTTTTTTTTTTTTTTTTTTTTTTTTTTTATGATGAAAGCTAGAAATATTTAAATGCTTGTTACTACAGCGTGGCTGCTTTTACATAAATGTCAACGCTGTTTGTGAGCACTAAATAACATGGGCCGCTATGGAAAAATGACACAGTTTGTCATTTTATAAATATTTATAAATATTTTTGAAAGAATTGATGTTGAATTAGATTTTCAAGTATTGTATGTGAGCAAAAAATAATAAAAACATAAAAATTACCTTTTTTCCCAAACAAAATAGTCAAAAACGAAATTTGTCCTATATGCTGAACAATGGTATATTCATTGTTTCAATATGGTGTCGAAGCGCATTTGTTTGCTTTTTCATGCACACACTCTATCCTTTTATCCTATATATCTATAAACATGTTTTTCATTATGTATAAACTAAAAGTAATTTTTATGATTTTTTTTTTTTTTTTTTTTTTTTTTTAGCACAGATAAACTTATTGGAAATTTTAAATAGAAAAGGCTATATTACACGAAAAGAATATATAACATAAATTATGTTGCATTTATGTCAATATAGCATAAATAATGCTAAAATACAACAACACAGATAATTATGTTGTTCAAGATAATATTTATGCTTTGTAATATTTTTATTATGTATATAGCATAGTTTACGCTGTATTGAATAAATTGTGATGAAAACTAAATTAGCATAATTACATCTTTATTTGTGTCAGTGTATAAATTAAATATTTTGTTAATAAAACACTAATGAATGACCTATTCAAACGTATATTAATATTTCCACTGTTCAATGCACTTTATTGCAATTAGATTGCATTCTTGTTTAGTAAATTATTCATGCCACTGATTTGTTAGCGTGTAGTTTATACAAATAGTTCAACCGCATGATTTGCTTTGATTATCATTTCTGTTTAATAAATATTACTAAGGGTGTATGCGGATGATGTCATATTTATTGCGCTTGGAGGCCATACTGGAGTAGCGCATTACATTGCTCAGCATAGGACAAACTTCATTTAAGCCCATTTTCTTTGGGAAATCGGTTAATTTTTTGTTGTTTGTTATTTTTCTCACATACTTGAGATACTAATTCAACATATTTACAGCATCAATGCTCCCAAAAATATTGCATAGTGTTTTTAAACTGGCAAAATAATTTTATTTCCTATGCCACCCATGTTATTGAGTTATCCAACATGGCGTCGACTTTAACATGAATGCATACACCCTATATATTTAAATTAAATGTTATACTCTCGCAATTTATTTTTATTTTTTTAAAAGTATTTACGTGCAGTAAAATATGATTTTCTTGGAAAAACACTATTATAATTTATCTGTTCATATTTTATATACATTATTCAAGGAATGTAATATGAGTTTTCTTTTTTTAATATATATATATATATATACATTTTTTTTTTTTTTTCTTTTGAAGAAAATCTTCGGGAAAAAATAGTATACGGAATATATTGATTAATACGTCACTCTTAAAAGCAAACTTTTTAAATTTATTTACTTTTTAATTTGAAACAGAAAAAAAGGAAGAAAAAAGAAAGAAATTTTTAGGCATTTTTAGTTTTAAAAAATAATGAATTCGCAGTTTGTTAAATAAAATATTTGCAATTATAGCTTTGGAAATAATCTCGTATACAAGATGAAGATATAAATAATAAGTGGAAAGAGAGAGAGAGAGAGAGAGAGAGAGAGAGAGAGAGAGAGAGAGAGAGAGAGAGAGATAGAGATAAGGCAGCAAGGCGTATGAAAACATATAACATAATTAATCATAAACATTGTTTGTATTTTTTATTCTCTCTCTCTCTCTCTCTCTCTTTCTCTACTCGAAGTGCTTCAAAGATAAAACTTAAAGAAAATGTAATTTTAACTTTAAAGTAAACTTTTAAAAATGGCTATTTGAAGTCGAGTAAATACAACTTATTTCTCTGTAATTTTAGTTTTAATACGAAAATAAAACATTATAATTTAAAGTTTGATTCATCTATTTTGTTTTGCAAGTAAGTCTTAAAAGAAAAGTTTTTGTTTTTTCACCACTTGATTTTAATTTTCAATATTTTAAAACTAAATTTTTATAAAAGTTTGATCATTACTGCTATCTTTTCTCTTCATTATTATTATTATTTTTTTTAATTTGGCACTCTAACATGGAATATAAAATATATTTATTAAAAAAATCATTAACAGCAAAAAATACAATCTAATGTAGGACACAAGAAGATATAGGGTGTATGTTATGCATACATGTTAAAGTCGAAGCCATGTTGGATCACTCAATAACATGAGCCGCATAGAAAAATGACTCATTTTGGCAGTTTAAAAACATTATAAGCAATCAAATTGACAGATTTCTCTTAGAAAATAGCTTAAATCGCAGTTTGTTCTATGTTGAGCATTGTTATTTATTACTCCAGTATGGTGTCCACGCGTATTAAATATGAGCTCGTTCTGTAAAGTAAAGTGAATCTCAATAACAGTGATTGGCTGACCAACAAAATAAGACACGTTCATTGGTTGATTATTTTTTTCTTTTTGAGCCGATAAAATTGAGCCGCATATTGAGACTGGAACTTTTTTTGGGAAGTTTCTTTCATTCTTATCAAGTTAAAAGTTCTAAAAGAAAAAATAACAATGATCGACCATATGTATAAACCTATGGTATAAACGTAGTAAACAGATTGATTGATATAACGTTTTTTACTGGCCCACGCTTTCATGTGCCGTGGGACGTGGGGTCACATGCACATGAATGTAATTCAGTCGCGGCACTGCCTATTAGCAATTTGACCAGTCGAGGCTCCTCCTCGAGATGTAAACCGTTCCGTCTTTCTGGGCGGAACAGTAACCGATTATGAAGAAGTACTGGCCGAAGACGTCCACATCCAAGGTCCGTGGTAAATGTGTGCAGACGAGCCCCGGAGCAAAACTATGTCGCCCAATCGGCCTCTACACTATTTCCACTTCACTTTAACTATGACCTATGGTCAATATGTCCTCCTCTGCACGCACTCTACGTGGTGAACGATTATGAAGATGGATTTAATGACTATGAAGCCGGTGCCTGGTAGTAACAAATTAGTGGAAAACGAAGACAATAGGTTTACAAAGGAGTAGTGGTTAAAAGGAAGACGGAAAGACAAGAATTAACGGCACAATAGGAAAGTTTACAGGCACCGGCATAGGTTCCGATGCATAATACTCGCTATCTTGCGCGGAACCTCACGTACTAAACAGGTAACAACGTCATACCAGCTGTTTTTAACAAAGGAACATTTTCGAAGCTGGCTCAATATTTGTGTGTAGTTTATAGAACGAGCTATGATGTAATTCGCATACACCCTATATACTAGTATTAAATTGCATACAAAATTTAAAGAAATGCAGTAATTTTTTTATTAATAATGCAAAAGTATGTAGATAATATCCCAGAACTATAAATATAATACAGTATAATAATATATTATATTTCAATTCGAATTATTCATGAAATCTTTCACCAATACAATTCTGACTATGTTGTAACACTTTGTCCCCCCCCCCCCCCCCCCCCCCCCGTACATTAAACAATGCAATATTCAATTTCTATGTACAAGCAAAATGTTCAATTTCACTTTGATAAAAAACTGTGTTCGTATGTTAGTGAAAAAGCTATAAAAAATGAAATGTATATATTATAACAGTATTTATGTACCATGAATTTATTAATGGTTTTTAGGTTTCACTTTTTTTATTCTCATCTTGATAAATTGTTTTGCAAGTTTCATAAATTTTTATATTTTGTTATAAAAATGAGGAATGGATGATGGTTTATATTGTAGTAAAGGATACAAAAATGAAAGGAATGAAGGGAAAAAAAGTTACAAATTTAAATTAAAAGTAGAGATTTACATATATATATTTTATTGGTTTACAACCCATCATACTGGAATTAAAAGAAATAAAATTGTAGCAAATAATTTTTTTTTTTTTTTTTTTTTTTTTTTTTTTATAAAATGCCAGACTTAAAAACTGAAATTTAGATGAACTTTACCAATTAAAAATTTGTAATGTTAATGTCATTTCATTAAAATTGCAATTAAATTTCTTTAATTCATGATGCATTCCATTATTTTCATTTGCTTTTATCTAATCATTCTTCACGGATTGAGAAATGACGTTATTAATCATGAATCATATTCTGTATGATATGTAATATAAATTATTTTAATATATAATTTATTTTATTAACTGTTTAAATTTATATATTTTATATTTCCTATAAATTTTAATAAGCTTAAAAATTAAAATATTAATAAATTTTTAAAACTAATAATATAATTAAATATATATTCCAATAAACTAAAATACCCTATCAATACGGGCTGAAGATTTAGTTAACACATTGCACTACATCAAAAAGCACTAACTTAACCTGTAATAAATTATAAACAAATTTATAGTTATTTATTATATATAAAAACGTGATTTAAAATGTTACTTGTATATGCGATTAAAAAAGTGATATAGTCCTTTTTTTTCCCTTAAGTTTCTTTTTGAGTCCCTTGAGGGAAGTTATAATGTTTTTGCAAGGAGAGTTTTATTTTAATGTAGTCTCGTCTCGTCTCTCTCTCTCTCTCTCTCTCTCTCTCTCTCTCTCTCCTAACTCTTAAACTAAGATAAATCTTAAATTCCGTATGTTTACAACTAACAATTTCAAAAGAAAAACAGCAGTAATTCTAAACTTTATTATATATATATGAGAGAGAAAGAGAGAGAGATTTCAGTGTTCAATATACTTAACTGAATACAAATTAATTGAAAAGGTTCATTTTCATTTATTCATATAGGGAGAAAATGTATTATAAAATTGAGCATTGTATCTAATCTAATATACTCAAAAGAAAAGTAGGAATTATAATTAATAACAATAAAACATCAATTTAATTTAGTATTTTATTTTTTTATAAAACCGTTACCGGCAAAACTGTACAGCATGTAAACTTAGATCCTTAAATCTACATATTAAATTCAGTAATTTATTTCTCCTTAATCTTATAGTAATTTGAGGACATTTTTATCATAGGAAGTTGTTATCATCATTGGTGTTATTCGTAAATCCTTTTTTATTGAACCAAAAAATGCGCATTACATTTGAGTAACCATATTTGATCGTCATTTTCGTAGCAGAAAACGTTTTACGAACAGAATTATTGACTTTCAAAGGACATAAAAATTTATTTAAATTTCAGAGATACGAGCTATCTAATTATAATTCTTAATAAAAAAAAATACTATTCAGTAGTTGTTTTTTTTCAATATATAATAATATGTTGAAAAACATTCCAAATGTTATACTATAGAAACTTCTTTTTAATTCATTACGCATTCAAAAATATATTATATAAAAAAAATGTCAACTAGATTCCCACCCATTTATTTCTAATACATAAACTATATAAAGAAAAAAAACAAGATATCCTACACAAATTAAAATAAATAAATACATAAACATGTCTATTTTTAAATCTACCATTTTTTTAATGTAGTCCTTATTTTGTAACATTCATTTTATTAAAAAGAAGGCGTTTTTTTTTTTTTTTTTTTTTAAACATTTTTTTTCTACTTTAATTCAATCAAGATCGACAAACGTGACTTTGCACTCATTTTTTTTCTTACTTCTATAGTCCTTGATTTTTCTTTCTATGTATGAAAAAGCTTCATGTTTATTTTTATAATATTG